>JAJTUE010000002.1:1176391-1561929 GCA_036971405.1 Orbilia quercus | reverse complement strand
GGGAAGGTTAATATTGAATCAACTGGCTTCCCGTTCGTTTGCCACGCCATGTTCCCAGGACTATGGTAAGCGGCCGCTTTGCATTTTACACAAGTTCATTTTCTGAAGAAAGTCCAATGTATGTCCAATCTTGTCTTCAGATTAAGGAGTGGATCGAGCGGCCCTGATGCCTTGAAGCATGTCGGCTGCCACGTGTGTATCTGCTCCTCTTATCAGGTTGGCATTAATTGTGAACCTTGCATGAAGGTCTGAGCGCGAGAATTGAGTAAATGATAAATTCGAGCTAGACCGATATCTCGAGCGTATAGCTTTGAATTACTGGAACCGGACGAGGTCGTGCTTCAGCTGTTGCTGCAAAGTGAAATTACAATTCATCAGCGCAAAAAGCTCTGTGTAATTTTCATCGTTTCGGGCGTCTGCGGTCTCTGAAACCATTCTCTAAGATTCTCGCGATCCAGAAAAGTCCAGACCCGTCTTCCGCCTACACGCATGCATGCAGCGAGCTAACAAGGCCAGCTTGCCCCAGATATCAATTTAACTTTATGCTAATTTTGGACAAGATGCGAGGTTCGTGCTTTCTCTTCGTTGAATTCATGAATTATTACTATTCTCAGATTTTAATATTTCGTCGCTTCAATGCATCTCGAAGATCATTGCCAAGGTCGTCGAATAACGCGAGACAAGCCAGCCAACGCCGACGCCAATGCTACCCTGCGTCTGGGTCTCAGTCCCTGCGTCCTCTAACCGAGCAAAATTTCAAACTCCGCCATCCTTTGACATATCCGCCCCTCATCGACGACAACAGTCGAGCTTCCCAAACGGCATTCGATGGAGCTGCACGTCTGGAACCATGCATTCGGTCTCCCGTCGCTGGACGCCGAATGCCTCGCGGCAATTGCCTTTCTGAGCAACGCGATACCCCAGGATCTCTGGGTTCTCGTCGAAAGTAACAACGTCGGCATCTCGCCTAATGGTGTGTATATACTCCTTCTATTATAACACGCCATTGCTCGCCGTATACTACTTTATTCGATTTACTAACAATGCATGTCTTTTATTTCGTACGATAGGAGCACTCCCGGCACTCAAAGACGGTACTCAATGGATCGGTGGCTTCGATGCCATCGTGTCCCATGTCAATTCCCAAAGCTCGGGTCGCTCCAACATTGACAGAAACCTATCCGCCATTCAAAATGCGGAAGCTATAGCGTTGGTCTCCCTTGTCTCTGAACCATCCGTTCGCATTTGCAATCCACTTGGATTTTGCCTCCAACTACGCCATCTATAGAATTTATGCGCGAACATCTTCACACCTGCAGCACGCCCTCGTCACGAAAGAGAGAAGCTAACATCGAGTCATCCACAGCTACCGTTCATTCATCCGCAAAACCTGCCTCCCAATCACCTCCCTCTCCCTCTACATCACCTCCAAGAACTGGATCCAAGCAACCAGACCCCTCTACTCAACCTTCATCCAATTCCCCATCCAATACGAAATCCCGCACTCGCATCACACCCGCGCAGCATCCGTCACATCCCACCTCACCTCTCTAATCCGCGATATAGCAACAGAAGAAACCCCGCAACCTCCCATCTCCACCGCATTCGCAGGCATAACCACCACCTCCTCACCCAGTAAGGACGGCGAGAAGGAAAAAATAATCACCCGCGTCAAACTACGCAATTTTCTCGCGGACTTTCTCGATCCCATACGCGAGAAACTCGACAGGCGCGATCACTTCTTCGGCGGTAGTGCGCCTACCACCGTCGACTGCCTGTTAGTCGGATACCTCTCGTTACTAGTCTACCCGTCCCTCCCATCGCCCTGGGCGCAGGAAATCCTCCAGCAGGAATTCGCAGATGTGATCCTCTACGTTGAGAATCTTAAACCGATACTCTTCCCGGATAGCATAAAATACCAGTCACCCCGTGAAAGCGATAAACTTAGCTTAAAATCATGGCTTGGAAGCGGGATAGATGATATTCCGCGTAAATGGGGATGGGCCGATAGCGTTCCTCTCGAAGAAGGGGATTGGAACCGGCAGTCGTCGGTGTTTTGGGGTGCCGTGCAGGGTATACTGGCGGTTGCGGCTGCGGCGGGTGGTATGTTCGCTTATAGGGTTTTGACGGCAGGAGGTGTGGATGTGGAGGTTGAGGAGGCTATTGGGGAGACGGGGGTGTATACTACTGCTACTGCTGGGGTGGGTCGGCGGGATGTGGAGGTTGGGTCGGGGGTCGAGGAGTTTGAAGAGGAGAAGGAGGTATTGCCGATATTCAAGGCGGAGGATATGTTGGGGTTGAAGTTTTGATTTGAAGTTCTCTCGATCGCTTGCAACTGATGACTGATATTTTGAGTCTTGGTTTTGAGATGGGTCGGCAGGAGTCCCGCTCCAAGAAATATGAATCCGTATAGCACGAATCCGGTCTGTTTTGTGTAAATATACGACGTTGGAATTTTAGGCGCAGCTGTCTATCCTAGCAGGTTGACATGCTGATGAAGGGAATGTGTGTATATAAAAAAATCAATGGTTTCGTTCAATTCTCTGCTTCTCGACGGATACACTACATGTTTATAACCTCAACATGAGCTATTCTACTTTTTATGGCACGCGTACGGCTTGGACGAAGTATATTCGTATCAGAAACACTCGTAGTTTGGTCCACGAGACGAGATCAAGTCCAACCACCTTCTATCACATCATCAATCGATACCGTATTTCTGCAACTTAGGTACCAATCATATCGTCCATTGGTTATTTTAGTCGTCGTATCTATTCTCAACCTCAACCGGATAGTACTTAATCGGGTGATATCGCATTCATTATTTAGAGCAACGAACTACAGCATCCGTTTTCTGGTTCCGAGACTTCATCCGTTCCTAGAAAAGCACCGACTATTACGCAAGTTCTAGTCAAAAAAGGCATCCACAGTTCACATCGTATCGATCATAGTATCTCAGATTGATTCGTCTCAACCCCAGATATCCTCAAATCATTATATCGAAAAAAAAAAAAGCAACGGTGGCGTAAAAAAAGGGGGGGTGTAGGATGGACATGATACGCCGCATGTGTGAGAGAGTATATAACAAAAAGCCATTAAAAACGTAAAAAAAGAGCAAAGCATTATGCCAGAAAAGCGAGAAAAAAAACTAGTAAACAGCCTTCGTCCTCAGCACATCACCGAACTCATCCAGCGGACTTCGGGCGAGAGTTCGCTCCTTCCACAGATTCGGGGTGAGGAATCCGTAGGTGTTTCCGACGGCGACGAAGGTGGCTTTGAGAGTGTTTTCGAGGGTTTTGGTGCTGCCTGAGGAGGAGGTGTAGGCGTCCTGGACACCAGCGAGCTGGAGGAGACGTTTGACGGCGGGGGAGGCGACGAGGCCGGTACCGCGGGGGGCTGGGATGAGCTGTTGTATACGGATTAGCATATATTATTTGGTTTCTTTCTTTTCTCCCCCAGAGGATCTTCTTCCTTCTCGACCCCAAGTCTGAGGCGAGTATTGGTTTGGGAAATGTGACATACTCTAACGCTGACGGAACCGCACTTGCCGCTCTCCTTGGCTGGGAGGGAGTGTGGCTCTCCGAGGGAGGAGCCCCAGTATCCTCTTCTGATGGGGAGGACGGAGAGTTTGGCGATGATGATGGCGGCGCGGATGGCGGTGGCGACTTCCTTGGAGGTTTTGATACCGAGACCGACGTGGCCGTCAGAGTCACCGATGACGACGATGGCCTTGAAACGGGTACGTTGACCGGCACGAGTTTGCTTCTGGACTGGTTTGATCTGTATTCCAAGAATTATTGATTAGCCAATTGTCTCCGAATTTTGAGAACCATTGAACACTCCTAGGCTCTGCACCCCACTCTCCCCAATGCACCCAGAATCGCACCCATAATAAAGCATATAGACCACAAAGGGGCACTGTATAGAGTGTATATCGTAGGAAGTAGTAAAATACCTTCATAACCTCATCCTTCAACCTTGGCAAAAAGAAATCCACAATCTGATACTCCTTGATCGGTAACGAATGCAGATAAATCTCCTCCATACTCTTAATCTTCCCGGCCTTGACCAACCTCCCAAGCTTCGTAACTGGTTGCCATTCCTTCTCGCTATCAGTCTTACCGCCGCGACGGGCACCCCGACGTCCACGTCTCGGTCCTCTGTCGCCTCGGGATGCGAAGCCGCCGGCTGCTCCTCCGGCTGGTTTTGCTCCTGCGGCTGGTGCTGGTGCTGCGTCTGCCATGATTGATTGTTTATTTCGATTTTATTGGGTTAGGTTTGAAGGAGGATTGGTTGGTTGGTTGGGTGCGAGGTCGGTGAGGTTTTGGAGATGCGAGATGTGGGTAAGCAAAATTTGGTGTGTTGAGGGTTGAATTGGTGGTGGTGGATTCTGCGGACGCTAGGCTGGAATGGGAAGATCTTATCTGATGAGATGATAAGGGTACACCAGCCCTTCGACAACACACAACGCAGCCTGCTCTTCTCTCCTCTGCCTCGACCAGACCGACTTTGACGGTTCTCTATATGGGAGTTGGATATGATACATGGGAAAAATTCAAGGTTATGACGAATCTACGATATTCGCCATCTGACAATAGCTGCAATGATTCTATATTTGCGATGAATGAAGGTATCAATATGCCTGCACTGAATGTCACGATACTATCTCCAAAACGTCATGTCGATACAATATCAGCCATCGATGGAATACTCTCATCGAATCTTCAAACAAAAAGACCTGAAACACCCCTGATCACAAACAGATGCGGCTCTCCAAACGTTGTGTGCACCAAATCTGCGCTTGAACGCAAGTTGGCTGGTTAACCTATCCCGGATTGGAATGCGTGCCTGCATTTTGTACCCCCCTCCATTGGTACCTCATATGTTAAGTAGTTAATTCTCTAGTTCCCATGACAAAGTCTCTCTAAACCAGGGTTCTCTCCAAACGAAAAATGAATCGAGTAATATAACCCTGCCCACGACTGTCAGCAAATTACACGACATTTCTACCAAATTTAACACAAGGACAAGGATTAAACATTCTCGAAATGACCTCTCTGTGACCTAATCGGGCAGTATAACTACGAATTACAATTCACATCTCAATTACAGCTCAACTGGCGCATAAGATTGTTTATCACGAATTCAAAAAAAGAAAATCATTCAGACTCCATTCAAGATATCCTGAATCGATCGATCGATATACTTACAAAATAACCAGAAAAGAAACAAACAGACTAGAAACCCCGAGTCACCCACCGATATCGATATATAATCCCTTATCCATTTCCCTCCCAGATATCCTATCTGAGAAAAGTCGAGAAATGAATAGAGTGAGCCTCGAATGAGCGTAAGTGTGAGCATTGATCACAGTATTAAAAATAAGTATATTATCAGAGTGAGTAAAAACGACACAAGAGAAGAACAAAAGAAACTAGAGCAAAGTTCTTTTCGACAGCAACAAAAACAAAAAGCTAACGCGGGAAACATAAAAGAAATGGGGAAAACGAGGGAGCGTGGCGGTAGTAGACGTGGTATCGGTGGTTTGTAATGTAATAAAATCCAAAAAAAAAGGTTATTTGTTCGTGTGTGACCGGGAGATTTCGGCGGGATTTTCCGTAAAATATATAAATCCCCCAAAAACGCTAAACTCATTTCTCTTGCGGGGTTTTCTTCCGATCCTGCTCGCAAAAGGTTCCCCGGATGGGAGAATTGTCCAAAAACAAGCAATCGCGACAAAAAACAAAAAATTTTAAACTGGGAGCGGCCGTTAGAATTGAATTATGCCGATTTTTTACTTCTTCTCCCAAGGCTTTGTGACGACGACGGCGATGATTACGACGATGATGATAATGATGACTGATATTTGGATTGATTAGTAAATGCATAAAAGTGATCAATGAGAGATATGGCACTCACGGGCGATGAGCAGGCACCACCACTTCTTTCGTCGGGCACCCTCCGCAGACTTGATGGCAGTGTCGAGTTCCTTGACGGCGTGGCCGGTATCTTCTTCTATCTTGACACCGTGCTCTTCGATCTGATTGACCACCTCGCCTTGTTCTTGGACGAGTTGGTTCATCTGTTCGAAGAGGGCGCCCAACTCTACCATGGTCTTCTCGATCTTCTGGATGTCGTTGTGACGGCTGCGGACTTCAGCGAGGGCGGATCTGGCTGCACCTGTTCGGGTATTGCTCATGGTCTGTCGATGTTGGTAAGTTGGTATTCGATGCTGCACGGAAAAATATGGAAAGGAAGCCTACAGTTAAAGAGAAGACAGGTGCATTGGTGTCGCCTTCCCTGATTTCCCTGATTTCATCTTCGCTAGCACCTGGGTTGGCAATTTTGTACTGTCGGACGATCTGTTCCCTCAGCCTCCTCTCGTGGTTGACTTCAACCTGTTGGTATCTCCTTATGGTGGCTTCAAAGGTTCTCTGGATGACGGCGACTTGGGCGGACTTGTCGGCGTCGTTGACGGTCTTGCCCTTGAGCTTGCTGATTCGGGTGGCCAAGGATTTGTTCAGCTGGGAGACTTCGGCAGTGGCACCCTCGATTTCAGCATTGGTTTCGCTGATGGAGTGTTCATCGACATGGCTTTGGGACTTGTGGTGGAGGCCTTCGATATGGGTGATGCTGTCGTTGATCTGCCTATCGAGGCTGCGTAATTCACCGATTTCGGTGAAGAAAGCCTGTGGGTTGGTGGCTTGCTGTGGCGGCTGGCCGTTGAGCGGTGTCATCTCGTATCCTGTTTGTGGTTTGAGTGTGTCAGCTGCGGCTCACTCGGAAACGGCGGTCAAACAGTTCGGGAGTTAAAAAGCCACTCAAACGATGGATTCGGACTCGAACTCCACGAAAGCACGAGAATATTCATACCTGTACCACCCTGCTGGCTCTGATAGTTGGATGGGCCATAAGTATCATTGGGGTTGTATCCCGTGTTTTGTTGCGCGTACGGGTTCTGGTTGTAGCTGGGGAAAGGACAAACATGTCAGTACGAATATTCCGATGGACCGTTCCAGCCCGGTCGCGATTGAAATTGTGGAAAGTCGGGATTCTGGTCCGGAAGAGGCGGGTCGAGGAGGATACATACTTGTACTAAGGATAGCGAGAAGAGAGAAGGTTAGCGACAGCATAATACAATACGTTTTTAACCGGCGTGGTATCGAGTCGTCCGAGAGAGACCGGATGGTTTGATTGTACATGACATGGCGGTGATGTTTTTATTGTCGTCCTGTCGGGGATGTCGCGATTTTGATTTGAAGGGGACGTGCACGGGTGAAAGGAAGCCAACACGAAAAGGGGTGCCAGGGTAGACTTACGCTCATTGTGGCGGTTTGCTGACTGGCGATTCCTCAGAAATGCAGTGAAGATGGGGATTGTTCGGAGGTTGTCGGAAGGAAGTGGGAAGAGTCGAATTGAGAGTCTGCTCGTCCGGCGAAAATGGGGAATGAAGTTGTAAAGAGAAGAAAGAAAAGCTGGGAGTTGAAGAACGGAGGTTAGAATAAGCAGAAGGAGATGAATAAGAAGAAGAGGAAGGGTGGGCAGGAAGGAAGCGAGGATTTTATTCGAAGCCTGAAAGAAGAGAAAAGAGTTGAAATTGAGTGTGCAGGGAGCAGTGAAATGACCAAAACACCATGGCCATCCATCCACTCGAATCAGATCAGAACAGGACCCTGCACTCTGATAACTCTCTATATTTCTCGCTCTCCCTCTCGCTTGGACTTCAAAACAGCAGGACCAGCCTGGTCCGTACACCCCAGGGGAAAGACAAGCCCGCCGTCGACGCTCCCGTCGCTGGCACTGGATCCGAGCACGTCGGGCCATTGGTTCACGCTTGATGATGAGAAGCTGTCAATGCTATTCACTTACTTGATACTTCTATCCGAGGAGCCAGGTGTCGCGATATATCTGTCGAGATGTCTTGAATGATTCAAACAAAAGGCATCAGTAGACAGTCAGATCTGAAAAGGGGAAGAAGTGGATAGATATATATAAATAAGTAAGTACTTATATAGAAGAAGAGTAAGCTGGAGAGCTAAAGAGAAAGAACCTTGCGATGTTCGATGGGGCTGAGAATTTAGCTTGCATCCCCTCCGCCGCCGTATTTGAGTTTTTTTTTCTTTTCTTTTTCAACTCGCTCACTGACAGTTGATCAATCTATTCGATATATCGCAGAGTACATCATGTCGTCGATTCAGCCTCACCGGGCAGCATCAAAGTTATCAGACTTCTGAAAAATTTGCAAGTCGCAATGAAACTTTGCGTCTACAACAACAATACAGTGTCGAAGTCCTGGCCGTCTGGATCTCTGAACGGCTGATATCGAATGGCAAGACCTTCCAACCATCGACCGCCCTTGACCGCCCTTTTGCCTCTTTCCGGCTCCAATCGACGGGCACCGGATTCCCAATTTAGATCTCTGCTCCCTCCTCCTCCATGCACTACTCTTCCAGCCAGCGGATCATTCTTCTGATCTTCTGACCGATTCGGTGCCTGCTTCCCGACCGCCCTCCCCCGGCTATTTCTCCAAACGCATTCCACTAACACCATCTCTCACAAACCTGCGATTTCATGAGACGATTCGTGCATGGCGAACACAATACTATGTGGGTTTTAGCCTTTCCAAGATTCCCCAACTCCATCCGACGCTACGACATCTAGTACGCATCTCGAATCTTTTCGCATTCGAGAAAAAAAACAAATAATACCCAGTACAGCGAGCTAATACGAAAATAAATAGAAGTAAATAAATTACTCATGTGAATGTCATGATTACCGTTGTCCGGTATACGCAATAACGGCGGGATCACATTCCATCCTTCTCGAAATTCCACTTCGCACGTTCTCGCCAGGACGACTGAAACACACCCTAAAGCGAAACCACATCAAGCAAAAAANAACAATTCCCTTTCCCTCGCAAGTGCTCATGTTTGACCCAAAAGTGTATTTTTATACATCCAAGAAAGGACCGTCCGTCGCACCGTCTCGCCACAGACCGGCACAATCCAACCTGGTCTTGATGGGGCCGTGCCCACCCACATCCCATCGATTCGCTAACTGAAGCCGTTTTTTCCCTTCTCAGCATCCTGAGAAAAATCGCCTTATGCCCATCTTTTTTTTTCAGCTCGCTGCCTACGCCTGACTGATATGTAAGTAATGTACATGTACTCACCGTACTTACGTCCACCGATAAGGATAAGCTTTACGTGCATACCATCCAAGGATCCTCTTTGACACTCGACGAAATCCACCCTGAACCGAATCGAATATACGTGGACCCCGTAAGCCTACTACCCAAACCGGCAGTTATCGACACCTTCCATCGGCTCTTCGACGGGTATTCTTCTTCTTCTAATGGTTCTGCTGCGCTATAGCGCTTGCTACATGTTGTACTCACATCCGCGCTACGTATACGCGTAATCTACCAAACGTCACTCGCAATTCGGATATTTTTTTCTACACCATGTTTAATATATCTCCGTTAATTCGTTCGTTCGTGATCTGCCATTATTCTCCAAGCTGCCTCGCTATCTAGACTTTTCGCTTGAATTTAGAGAATAAGAAAAAACCCACCTGTATTGCAAGGGGTATCAAAGAAAAGAAAAATATTCCGACAACCGCGACATACAATGTGTCCGGCTGCGTAGTATGACCGAGCTACATTGATATAGCTGGACTATTTATCCCCATCGTTTAGTCTCATCCACTACCCTCCCACTCTCCGTATACCCCAATCGCTCCTTCACCTTCTCCACCGTCGTTTTATCCCCCGTATTCTTCCCGATATTATCGCTAATCTTCACCGCCGCATGACCTGCTGCTGAAGACAGCTTGATCACGATATTCAGCGGGGTGGATTTACTCCCATCCGCTCTATGCACAAAATCGTCTGCTCATCCCATTAGCCATCCATCCATCCACCGCCCACACAAAAGAACAAACCAAAGAATGCAAAAGAGAAAGCTTACTGGTAAGATAAGTCCCAATCCCGAACGACGGGATCAACCCATTCTCCTCCGCGCACTTCTTATACCTCAAAACCAACTCCGTCGTCAACGAATCGCTAAACACCACCGTCTTCGACCCGGCGTCTACACCCAATTTATCGTAAAACATCCTGATCCATTTCACATAATTCTCCGGATCCCCAGAATCCTGTCTTATCCCCGCGAAGATTTCCGCGTACGTCTTGCCCTCGGCTCCGGGAACAGGACAGGACTTGGAGAACGCCCGCAGGAACTCTTCGGTGCCAAAGGTATCCGTCAGCGCGATGGAAAGCACGCCCGGTCCGAACGTTTCAGTCCACTTGAGTAACCCTTGCTCGCTGGCGTCTTCATACCGGTCGTTTTCCGCGGCGATACCCATGAACCATTCGTGCGCTACGGTGCCGACCGGGTTTAAATTGTGACTGTTAAAATATCAATTATATTGGCTTTCGTTCGACAGAGCGTAGTCTATATGTAGTCTGTGATCGTGATGCGAACTCACCGGTGGCAGAAATGGACGTTGCTAGAACTATTAAACTTGCCCTTATACTCGCCCTTCCCGTCAAAATCCCCCGCAGCCTTCAACAGACCCTGTATCACCAGATCCTGCGCGTGATAACTCCTCCTCCTTCGTGTTCCGAATTCCGTGAACGCCGCTCCGTTCTTCAACAGGATTTCGGCTTTCTTGTACGCGGTTTCTGGCCATGTTTATCAGCACCGTCGTAACATCATATATCTATAACATATATTGGGAGGGGAAATACCAATCTGCCCATCATAATCCCAATCCGTATCCACGAACCGAAAGTACGCTTCGCTCACGAGTACCAACAGCGGAATCTCGTACAGTATCGTCTCGACCCATTTCCCCTTGACGTCCAACGTGACTTCGCCCACATCGTCCGGTTCGTCTCCACCGTAAAAGTGAGCGTCGACTTGGGTGTCAGGGTCGAATCTGAATTTTTGGAGGTAGGCGAGGTATGTAGCTGGCAGGTAGGGGCATTTATCGTGGAGGAAAGTTTCTTCGGCTTCGGTGAGGGTTAGGTTTGCAAGTTCTATATTCAATATATAAGTTAATATATGGCTTTCTTTGTTCTCCCTGTTTCAATCTCGAAATGGTAGTTGGGAAGGTTCAGGTGGGGGTGGAGGCATACTGCTGATCTGCAGAGTGATCCAATCGAAGGCCTTGCGGTTCAATTTCAAATGCGGTGTTCGGTTCGTATAATGGTACGTAACATCTATAAAGTTTGCGTGATATCAGCATCCAGTCCTTCCCTTCCTTTCTTTTCTTGTAGCCGCGGGTGAAGAAGTGATGCAGCGGGGGGCAAGTGGACGGACGAACCAGTATCCGGATAATGCTTCAAAACAGCACATTGCATGGTCAATTTGTACAGATCGGTATCCAGTATGGAAAAGATACCCTCCGGCAGCGCGGGATCGATGCTTGAAGTCGTTGCGGCCATGTTCGTCGTTCGTTCGTTGGGATGTTGTTACCGATTATAAATTTAGGATTCTGACTTTCCTAGTTCTGTATTGCTGCTTAGTCGATATCGATAAGGAACAAAGAACAGAAAGAAAGAGAAAGAAATCAAGAAAGAAGAACAGAGTGAAAGGATTAAATACCCCACCGCGATAACGCCTGCTTCCCGCGATGATGATTGTTCTGGAAGTTAAGTTTGTGAGCCTTGTCGATGGATTTCACATCTCGTCCCCACGTGCCGAAGTAGAGTATGAACTAAAGTGCAGCCGTGATTGGCGACGCTGCAGATACGATCGCATTCGATGAGTGGGTGTTAGCGTTCTGGTTCTAGGTAGCCGGATCCTGCAGTTTGGTTCAGATGCGGTTGGCGGCCGACAGAAGCAGCCCTGCCATGACATCAGCATCTACCACGGCGGCCTCCGATCCCGTTGCGGCAACACATCGATCACACTGCTGGTGACTATCAATCTGATATGATGCTTGCCATATTGTCCTAACTAACTACCCAGGTAAATAAATAGATAAATACTGAAGAGCAATGAGTAAGACGGTCGTCCAACAGATCGGCCCAGACCCACAGATTAAAGACTACTTTTTGTGCAACGAATCACGAGCTCTCGTGAGCTGAGCATGAGCTCTGGCATGAGTCTACGCGCCCAACAATGCTAAGCGCTATCTTGGCTTCGAACTTGCGACCATCTCACCATCTCTACCAAATCCCAAATATGAAATCCCAAATATATCTGCCTTCTCACCCAATAGGATCCTTTAATTCTACAACCCTACAAAGCTGAATTATAAGATGGATGCAGGTGGATAAGTTGTCCCGAAAAGTCCTTTCCGCACGAATATACCCAAAACAGGAAAGTTTTCAAACATCTCCATTTCATTCAGTACAATTCTGAAGCAAAAGTGCAAATTCAAACCATATTCTTTTTACCAGAATCGATCTCAAAGCCAGTATTGTTCCGGCGTATGCATAACCTGAAGCTTTCTAGGTATGCAAAAAGTAGAATTAGAAACCTAGACATGACGGAGGGGGGAAAAATGTTGCAAAAAAATTGTCTTTGCGACTATAAACTGCCCACAGTCTGGATCGAACAAACGACCTCTGCATCCCATATTAATACAAGTGCAACGCTCTACCACTAAGCTATGCGGGCGTTCGGTTAGGATCCTTCCAAATGGTATTTATAAACTTAGTCTCTATCAATTTGAGCCGTCTGCACGTATTCACACCCTAACCTCCTCTCAATATTTCCATATTCTATGTGTATATATAGTAACTATTCAAGTGCTCAACTACACAAGTACTTAGTCCTTAAGGTATATTTGTATATTTTCCAACTTGAATTCATTTCTGTAATACGATTTCTTACCAGCGGTTAAGAATTTCCCTTCTCAATTTCCTTCCAATTGGCCAACCGTCAAAACCCAATCCGACCACCGTCCACGGCCTAATCCGAAACCTCCCCACCACTAACCACGTCCTCCAACGTATTCCGTTTCCACACAAGCGAAAGAAAATGGCGCACGCATTGAAAGGCCCCACCGATCGCAAGTATCAGATATATGAAATTTCCATTGTCGCAAAACTATAGAAAAAACCATTTCGTCTGATCATCGCAGGGAAATCTTTACCGGCGTTTTGCATTTTGAATTTCATTTTCCGCACTAGTATGAAGGTCTGTCACGCGAGCTGTTTCGCTGCGCGTGGTCCTCCCGGATTGCACATAACTCACTCGCTCACTCGCTCACCCGACGATCTGATACCGTGGTTTGTTCGCGGTTTTGTGTCACTGGTAATCTACTGCGCCGATCGATATCTGATCGTGGGATATTACCCGATGCAGAACCCACAACAAGATCACGAATTCTTAGATATTTAGATTTTGCACAAACAGCAGCTGTGCAGTTCACTGCAATTGGAGATGAACACTTGTATTTCCCAGATTTTATATACTTCTAGTATCTTCGTATTCTAGGAACATCACACACCAGAGCTTAATTCCACTAACTAGTAAAAACCCAGTGGACATGTTTGTCGAAAATGGAACATGGAAAGAAAGAGAATAGAAAAAGAACAGATGAGACTAAACGAAGACTCTGTGGGTATCCATATACAGTAATTGCTAATCCAGACACACGGAAGGGGCTCGAGTAACAAAGGAGAGATATATATAAACACACCCAAAGGAAAAATCGCCTTGATCAGAAACAAAACAAATGAGAGTATATATCGAACAAAGAAAAAAGAACGAACGCCAGATGCAAATGGATGGGAAGAAAAGAAAAAAAAGGTTATACTAGCACAGAAGGGAAGGTATTCTTCAGCTAAGTATGGAAGGAGTTTTATTATTTACTCCTCGGATTACTTGCAAAGACACGACCGAATCCGTACAGGCTTTGATATTTGAATGGTAGAGTACATTGTGTACATATGTAGAAAGTAAGAAGATAATAAAAAACAAAAAGGTAAAAAATCCGTACAAGAAGTGAAAAGGTTATGTAGAAAAGAATTAATCTCGATAACGTATCGAATCGGATAAGAGAGAAGAGTACACAGATCGAGCGTGGTAAAAAAATACGGCCAGCCAAATATTACACCACGATCCAGAAGAAAAAAACGTTAAAATACTTTTTTCCAATTCAAAAAAACGACTCGTAGTGACGTCTTAGACGTTTCGTCGACGGAAGCGACGGTGGCGAGCGTGGTGTGGAACGTATGCGGTGGCTGTCTCGACAGCTTGGTTGTAAACGGTTTGGTAGATGGTTTCGACAACAGTGACAATAACCTCCTTGACCTTCTTGTCGGGAACGCTCTCAACGTTGACGACAGGATTAGCAGTAGCGACTGGTGGTGCCGGTGCTGGAGCCTTGGATTTGGTAGTGGTGGCAGTGGTGGTCGGCTTGGCTTTGGTCTTTGGCTTTGGTTTTGCCTTGGTCGTCGTGGAGATGGTGGTTGGTGGTGGCGGTGGTGGAGGAGTGGTTGTGGTGGTGGTGGTTGCTTGCTTGGCTGGCGCCGGCGGGGAAGGAACAGGTTTTGCAACGTTGGCAACGACAGCGTTGGAACAGTCGAGCTTAGCATTTCCAATTGCATTGCAGCCAGGGAGTTGGTTGAATGGGCCTGCGTAAGACTTTCCGGTGATCGAAGTGCGCTTGCAAGAGTCCATGTCACCTGGGCTTTGGAGCTGGTTCTGGCTGGTGAAGGTGTTGCACATTGTGATGTCTCCACCAGTGGCGGTCGTGACAGGTGGAACGCAGGTTGGGTCCTTGTAGGCAGCCAAGAGAAGAGCTGGGTCCCATCCGTTGAAGAAGTCTCCATGGTATCCGTGACCTGTTTGAACATTAGCTTTGATCAATCTTAACAAGCATTTAGTGATATAGCTTACCCTCGGTATCACCCATTGCCCAGACAAATTCACCATCGACATCATTAAATGGCGCAACATCAAACAGGGTTTCAAA
The DNA here is from genome assembly GCA_036971405.1 of Orbilia quercus. Classification (NCBI taxonomy): domain Eukaryota; kingdom Fungi; phylum Ascomycota; class Orbiliomycetes; order Orbiliales; family Orbiliaceae; genus Orbilia; species Orbilia quercus. The sequence continues at coordinate 1,546,995 of JAJTUE010000002.1, read as the reverse complement.
CTTCATAGTGATGATACGGCGCTTGTGAGTATCCGGGCAAGTTCCGTCTTCGATATTAGATGGATAGGCCATATGGGACCGGTGATCAGAAGAGTCAAGCTCTCCATTCCAACAAGAGGGGAAAATGATATCGGCGCGAAGACCGTTGATGCATCCCTTCATTTCCTCCTTGGTAGGAATGACTCGGCGAGCAGCGAAAGCTTCTGGAGTCCCAGCATAGTTGAGACAGTTGAAACCAATAGCCATCTGTCGGTTGTACATTTCGGACCCGACGGGGTTGGATTCATCAAACGAACGAAGAGTCGGATCGCCTGCCATCATGCCGAAACCCTTTGGGAACATTTCGACGGTATTACCACCACGTTCTGGGATGTAATAGACCAACATGCCATCCTTCTGTCCAACCTGGACGAGCTCACCGCTCGCCTTCTTGAAGTACAAAGCTGGGATCCAGTAGATTGACTTGTCGCCCTTGATTTCGCAAGACGTGCAGGACGATGTCTGCAATTTGTCCCACGAGGTGGTTGAGTCAAATGCCGAGCCACCCATGATATTGTGTGCATGGCGAGCGGGGACTGCACCGGGTTGGACAAGAGGGTCGATCATGTCGGTGAGGAGGGGAGAACCACATTGCATTCGCCAAAATGCATCTACTCCGGATCCTAGTAGCGCGAACGCCAGGAAAGTAAAAGAGTATTTCATTGTGAGAAATTATTGATGAAACTGCTCAGACTAGCTGGCTGATATTATTGGCGCACTGAAGAAAGAGGAAGAAGGTATCAAGAGCTGGCCTGGCGTATGGGGATGGAATAGAACGTGAGATTGAATCCCCAGAGAGCGAAAGAGGCTGTTGATAAATAGTCGAATGAAAGAAAAGAGGAGAAATGGCTCTGAAGCAAATTGAATGTTGAAGCGGCACAGTCGTTAGCAATGCAGGTTGAAAGTCGTGGAACGTTGAGCGGAGGGTTTTGGAAGTTGGTGTTGATGATGTTGGGTTTTGGACGGGTTCACTATCGCAAGTTCGACACTACACCACACCACGATACACAACAGCTGCAGCTACACTTCGACACTAGTTGCTGTATACGGTCCGATATTTCAAGGCGAGATCCCAAAACAAGTCCTCCGGAGACGAAGAAAGACGACTAAGATACGGATAAGGAGCGGACTGGGCAATTCTTTTCGGACTCGAATCAGAAAACACCGGCACAGACGGTAGACGCTAAGAAAGATCGATTTTTTGGAATTTTGGAACGGAGCAAAAGAAGGTGACTGCTTCTTAGGAAGCCGCAGGTATATAAAAGAATGGCTGATGGAAGAAAGCAAAAAAGGGCTAATGAATAGCTACTCCACAGGAGGCTTTTGAATCGGTGGTCCGCCTGCGAGAGGGATCGGATGGTGATGTTCCCAAGAAGAGAAGGAAGCGCGAAAGAAGAAAGTACAAGAGAGTCAGGGAGGGGGAATGAAACACTATTATACCACCACTCATCGAAGAGGTGGCATGGCATTCGACCTTCATTCTGGTTCCTGGCCCTTACCCTTTTCCCTGTCTCGCTCCCCGGTCAGGCACACTCGCCTCTCAGACTAGCCTCTCTGGCTTCTGGCTTCGACCATTTCAGCGTGCCAGCCTGCTGCGCCGCATTCTGTTCTGTCAGGTACCAGTTCGTTCGCTCATTCCTGCTTTGCCACCCCAGCTTAGCCGACTTTCCCAACCATTCGGATCCCATCACGATAATCGCAAAGTGGAGTACATGCACGATGCAGAGCCAGCTCACATTCGCATGCAGACCGTCGACATTCGTTCCTGACGGAGAGAAAGGAAGAAAGGAAAAAGACTCTGCTGCCATCATCTGTCGAAAGACGAGACAGCGCACGGAATCATGTTTCCCCCAAAATCGGCAAATCCTTCTCCAGGCAGAGTCACGATCATAGTCCAAGTGCTTAGCAGCCCCTCCCGTCATTTGCTTCGATCCCTCGAAACCACTGCTGTTGAGCAAATACAGCCCAACCCTAAATTTGAAACTCACCTCAGCAAAGCAAAATTTAAAACAAAAACGACAAACCAACCGATTTTCGTTTTTAAAAAAAGAAACCGGCGACGAGAACACCACGCTTGTTCGCACCGGGCTCGTTTTCAGGGGGCGCTTTCCTTCCTGTGTGCACTCGTCATTCGGGTTCTCCTGCAGCCAATCACAGCCCGCCGACAAGGCCACCCCAGAGCCTCCTTAACTGCAGCTGCCAGAAAAAAAGGGGTTGGACGACAGGCTAGACAGACATGTGCAGCAAGAGCTCAACCCTCTTTTTCGTCTTTTCTCAGGTCGACTCCACCAAAGAAAAAAAGCTTAGCATTCGGGAAAGTCCCACCAGCTTACTCCATCCGGCGAGACATCGTCGTTTTGGCTCAGCCGACGGTAGCTATGATGGCGACGAAACATCACAGTCAGATTGGAAGGAGTCCAGGGCGTTGAGACGGAAATTCGATTCATTTTTTACAATCCCACTTTCGCTCTTTTTCGCTCTGGTCATGGCCTCCTGGCATATTTGTTTCCTGGGTTTCAAACCCGAAAATATCACCTTCATTCTATTTTACCCTTCCCGACGAACGGCTCCCGACTGGCAGCCGCGTGTTCAACCAATTTTACAACGGATCGGATAGCCTGGTCCGCCAAGTTTCACTTGACATATCGAGAGTAGCCTGATCTCCTCTTTCTTCGTTTTATTTCTTTTCAAAAAAGATATCACGATGGCCCGAGTCTGCAAAATTGATCGGCGTGCTCAAAACCATCCTCTCGCGAATCAGGCGTCATCACCAATGACCGACGGAGAAGCTTCCTAATGCATTGCCAGCTTGTCAAGCACCCAAAGCTGCCGTGGCTGCATCGTGAGCTAGCAAGGGAGTTCTGCACAGTCGTTCTGTATCTCTCGAATTTTAATCCCTTGAACTTTTCGTCAGGCAACACCCAACGCTTGCAAGTACCCTTGTGGGATTTTGAGTCTCATCACATATTGATCTTGTGACATGTGAAGAGGAAAAAAAAACCTTGTTATATCACATTGCAACCAACCGCCTAACTGCTAAGACTTTAGTTAATTTAGAAGGATCTTAGCTAAATTCTTTGGAAGCTAAGACTAATTAGCTAAAGGATTAGAAAGGAGGAACCAAGGCTGAGGTTTTCCAATATGATAGTCGATCTCATATCAATATAATATCAAAAAACTCCACGCAAAATGTGGATTATGATCTTCGACACATAAACCACAAAATACACGCGGCCCACCGTTCTCACGGGGACTAGACTCCATCCAGCAAGGCTTCCTTTTTCTCTCGCTGCTGGTTCCTCGGAATGCTGACTCAGATGCAGCGCACGATATGTACATGTACATCCGCCTTCCCGTCCCCTCTCGGAACCAAGAATTATAGTTCCTCATACCACATGCGTACCACGGGCTAGAGCGATTTAATTCTTCTTTTCATTTTTTTTTCTAATTATTTTATTTCCCTCGTGAATGTTGTCTGTTGCACAAACCTGTTCCATGGCGCTTCTGCATGATTCTTTTCCGTCGGATCGGAATACCTTTATATCGTCGGATTGGAGGCATTAGCTACCGTCAACGTTAGGAATTAACATAACACCGAAGCTAAATCGTCTAGCAACCGGATAACGCAGATATCGTATCGGTCGTAAATAAGAGGCTGGTGTTGTGAGGCAAATGCTCGTGATAGCTAGAGGAAAATAAACATAGTCTCTCCGCGGACTATATTATAGCTTCACTGCTACATGCACATGTAGGTGACTCGGAGCTTAGCTCGGTGAGCTCGAGAAACTAGCTTCGAGGCCTCAAGAGCACTAGATTATAAACCACATTCGAGACGATATCAACGCGGAAACCAATACTACAATTCATATCATAAAACTTATGTAACAGAAGTTAACATCGGCTAAGATTCCAAACAAAGCCAATCAAATCTACACTATAACTCTATACATATGCCTAATATCAGAGGAAATATCATTCTATCAGCTCAAGAGCTAAGCTAGCTTCCAACCTCTCAAACTCCCAATCTAGCAAATCACACAAGAAACCTCCATGTCTCTGCCATATCCCCTGCGCCTCCCGTACCTACTCCCCCCGCCCCGCTGACATATCTGCAAGCTCTCACCATTGCTCCTGATTTCTACACACTCGTCTCGTCCATCTCTCACACGTATTCCATCGTAACAACTCTCACCACTGCATCCACAGCACTCGCCTCGTCGAGCCCTGGACCCAACAGCACTCCACCAACCTCTCCTCTCTCCCGGACAATGGTGATGATGATGATGATGATTATGATGATTCTGGTGATAATGACAACGACGCGAGCTCCCATCATGCAAATGACAGTCTCCGTGCTCACACCCAACATGACCCGCATCCACATTCGTGCCATGTAGCTCCATATGCCTCCTCGTTGTTCGTTCCCTCACCCCCATCATCCCAGAATAGGAAGTAGACGTGGACACGGCTGTCGTCGACGACGTGAACACTTTCGTCACACATTCACATCTGCACCCCTGCCCGCACGGACAGCACATATACCGCTCCACACCCGTTGCATCCCAATCACCACTGTATCTATCCGCCGCAGCTACCCCCGGCGGCAGCAGCGGGAACGGATGATGATGATAAGAATGATTCGAGACGGTATCGCCAGGATACCGTCCGTAGCGCATAATACTGTTCACGAAACTCTGGGGTACGAACCAAGATGCGTTAAAGTGGCGACATCGGCCCCTGGCGCCGCATTTGCAGCATTGGCCTGTCAGACGGGGACAGTGCGTGGTGCGGAGTATTTGGTTGGAAGCGTGCGGTGAGTTTATGTGATTATGATTGTGGTGGTGGTGAATATCCGCTGACGGTATACATCCCGCACAGTAGGGATCCGTGTAGATTGGTACCGACATGGACGTTAGAGGTACTTTCTTCTCGTAGTTAAAAGTTACAATAAGGTCTTTCGACTTGTCGTTTTTATTATGATTATTCGTACTGGTGGTGGATCCGACGATCGAGCTGGGTTCTGTTTCTACTGTAGTTTCGCACGAACTGGACGTCGTGGATTGACAAGAATAAGCTGCTGCGCATTTGACACTACTATCGTTTGTATTATTGATCATGCTGGTATTTACCGGTTTGTATTTATTCACAGCGATAACTTGCTCGCCGTTCGACGCATTGCCATACGCATACTGTAGCGCGGACTCCTCGTACGATGGTGGGAGGCCGTCCGTGTTCTCGATATCCTCCTGCTGGTGGCGAATGACCGTCTTTGTCTGATGTATTATAGGGCGGTTCGCGGCAGCCGCCTTTCTGCGTCTACTGATCGAACCGAAACGGAGACGGGCCGGACCCGGTCTGCTTCCTACGAGAGGAGCGGTGGTGGCGTCGGTATCTGTTACGGTCCGTTGGTTGTTGCGGGTGGCGCGGAATTTCTCGCGGATAGGGCTGAACCGCTCCCTGTGGAGGTTTATGAAGTTGAGGGGGTTAAGAGGAGTTGGAGATTGGTAGATAGAGGTTCTTCTGGAGTCCTGTTTGAGGACTGGGATATGCTGGTCTGGATGGAAGACCGGCATGGACAGACTTCGTGGGCGAAATGGGACGAGAAAGGTTACTGATGCCATGATGTCAATATAAATTACTGATTAATATGATTAACGAATTACAAAATATAATAAGATTTTTGCTTAAAGCATGTATAGATGATTGCCTCTGGGTGATTTTTACAAAAGTGAATTCGAACGGAAGAGACACCGACAGAGCGACGTCTTTTTATATATAAAAATATATCAAAATTCGTCCTCCTCGACGCAGCCAGACACAACAACATGCGCATATAAAAAAGCAACAGAGTCCAAAACAGTATGTTTCAGGAAATACAACTTCTCCTCATAGGGCCTAGGGATCCAGGTTGCACAGATTCCTAAGCACGAAAAGGGAAAATCACCTTCGCACAAGAAAAAAATCCTTAGTTTAGGGCAAGCGCCGTCCTTACTGCCATGCATGCCTGCATCTCGCCTCCAGCGATTTCTTCCCATTCGAAATATTTAATTCTTGTCCGATATCAATCAGTGAACACGCTAGCCAGATTGACAGACCAGAGTATCAACATTTCACCCGTCAACGTCGCGCAAGTCGGAGAACCAGGCGGACAGAGAGAGGGAGAGGGAGAGAGATAACGAGCGCCATGTTACGTCGCTCCAATCCAGCCCCGGGAAGTATGCCGAAAAAGATTCCAGGCTGTCCTAAACTGGTCCGCAGCGTACACAAAAAAAGTGATACCTGATCGAGGTTTCAACCATTTGCATCAATCGCATAATGGCCATTCTTACATATTTCCTTTTTCCCATTCCAATCCTGTACTCCTTGCTTGAGGACCTACCTGACAGCTACTGTAACGTCCAGGTCCTTTGTTTGGGTCCAACAGTTTTCTTCACCGTAAATACCCGACGTGCTGAAAAATACCGTCCCGTATCAACGGTACTTAACGTGAAAAAAAGGAACAATGCTGTGTAGCCAAAAAAGATCAATCCTGTGTAAAGAATTGAGAATTATCGATCCAGTACCCGTCCGCCTGGAAGGAGAACACGTCAGAGTACAGTCGAAATGTCTGCTGCATGCCGTGAGCTCCGCTAGCGGCAGGTCGAAGCTTGGGGTTTGCATGCAGCTGGACCTGCTGAACTTTTATCGAATCACAATCCTTCACAAACAAACGCACTAAGCTACAGTTATAGTTCTAGTAGTAGGTAAAAAAGCGGGTGGACGAGCGTTACAGATTCTGTGACAGCGCAGGCGAGAAGCTTTCTGGCGTATAGACAAGAATTAACTCTTGCCCAATTTTTTTTTTGATTTTTTTTTAAAAAATTTTTTGTACAAGTCTCTCTCCATTTCTGCGGAGGCTCCGGTTATTCGTGTGCGTCGCACGTGTAGTGTTGGATTATACAAGGCGCCCGAGCCTCGTTTTTTGCGTCGAGCGAGGCGAACGGACGAAGCACGCAAAAAAATAAGGCGCCGGTTTTAGTAAATTATAGAACAGGTCAACTGGCCAATCCTTTGGCCGCTATCAATTGTTAGGCCGCAGCAATGTCGTCGGTAACAGATGCAACTGTACGAAATTTGAAACTGCTTTTGCATCGGTACGATTCAGCTCCATCGATTCGTAAAAGCGGTGCAAGGTGCAGTCTACGCAATGTTTTTTTTAATTCGACTTTTATGTTTACTTGCATCTTGTAGGTTGAGGCTACTTGTTGAACCTTCAAGAAAGATATCAAAGCAAAACTCCAAAGAAAAACGAAAAGAAAAAAATTAGCAAAGGCAAGTCCGAATATAACACCGAAAAGAAGGCGCGAGCGATGAAATTCTCATGGAGGCGTAAAAACTAACTTGCAGTAAACATAACCAAAAACACCAGGGACTAAGTAATCCGCAAAAGAAAGAAAAATCATAGCTAGCCAACATGCATCGGGTTAAATGAACACAAAAAAAAGAAAACAAGAACACAAACCAGACATACTGACATACATCTTCTGTTAAGACATGTCTTGTGAAGAAAAAGACGATATTAGAAAATATTTTTTTCTCTGTCAAGTGGTGCAGCTGTCGATTAGGGGCGTCAACGAAGACTTGTGTGTGGTGGAGTGTAAAGCAAACGCTAAAATATGTAAGGAAACAATTATCAGAGGAATTGGGATGATACAAGAATATGTCAAAAGATCAAAGATGTCAAAAGATCAAATCTGCAACATAGGTTGGTTCGGGCTCGCTAAAGTACAAGAGACAATCAAATCACGGGGAGCTACCGTGCCGCGTTCAAGCGGCAGCATGTATCCCTAGATTTCGTTCAATTTTTGTTTCCACCCCTGCTTTTATATATATAGCTCAACATGCCGACGGGCGTCGACATTTCCTCCGCCAGAGAAGGATCCACTGGAGGCAAGAGAGGTCCAGGTATAATCTTGGATCCTAGGTCCTGGAGTCGTACAATCCCGGAATGAACATGCCAGAATGAGATCATGATGCTGTCGTGGAGAGAAATAGTCCAGTCCAGCCTTTAAACGAGAAAAGTCCGGAAAGAATAGTTTGTCGAAAGTCAAGATTTGTCGGGTGGGCCTTCCAAAAAGAGTTCGATTCATTCGGGCTCCATTCTCAGGTTGTCGTAACCAAACCCCCTTCTCGCGAAAGGATTGGTTACAATGTCCAGGGATATCATGAATAGGTTGTTACTGCTGAGTCCAGTATATATATATATATATAAAATTTCCAGAGAAGAAATAAAAAGTGTATCTAGAGTGGCGATGGATTTGGCGAATCTAGTTGGCTGACCGGGTCCAGAATATCCAAAGAGTCCAAAAAATCACACGGCGTCCACATGGCAGTGATAGTGTATAGTTGGCGGTAGCTGATAGGGGGTTTTTTGTTGTAAATATTGGCCTGGGGTCCATGATCCATAAATCCAGGAGAGCCAGGGGGGAAAGAGCAGAGAAGACCTAGTTGATAAAATCAAATGACAAGGGTAGTTTGTACTCACCTCTGACCACACAGTTGCAAGCAATAGCAGAGGGAGGGAAGAGACAGGCGGCGGCAGGAGGTTCGGTGCAGGAGGTGGTGGAGCTCACTCTTGCCTCGCTTGATGTTGAGCGGGCGACCTCGGAGGAGGACTCGGGGAGGGTGAGTTGTATTTCGCCCTGCGTAGCTGTTCTTGCAGGCGAACGTTTTGGAAGAAATCGCGACGTTCCTCGTTGGTGGTCTCTTCTGGTGAGAATACTTCGGGAAATGTTCTCTCAAACTTGGATTCTTGAGAGTCGGGGTTCTTTGGATGGGATTGCTGCTGCTGCTGCTTTTGCTGCTGCTCTTCCTGTTGTTTATTATACCTTTCCATGCTGGCCTGGTATCCTTCCTCACCCGGCCGAAGGATCTCAGTGCTAGCAATGGTGGTAGTGATTGTCATGGTCACGGTCTTTGTCACAACTTTCCCGTAAGAGACGAGTTGCCCGTTCTTGGCGTAAACGGGCTTCTCGTAGAAGCTTTGAACCTTTTGATTCTCGACCAGAGCGTTGGCACATTCCCATGTTACCGTTGAAGGGTCCAATTCCATGCTATTGCTTTCCGATGCATCCGCGGACAGAGGCGGCGACGCCGGGGCCAGGATGGAGGTGAATTTCTGACTGTTGGAGTTCGATTTCCGGAAGTTACGAGCCACATGTTGTTTGTCGAAAGGGGTGTTGGGTCTGGAGTTTCCAGGAGTGAGAGTTCCATAGGGTGAGAATCCAAAGGGAGAAGTTGGGCGGAATGGCGAGGTTGGTCGAAATCCAGTATCAGGTAATGAGCTGTTGGACGCGCACGAATCTCTGCGAGATCGTGTGCTCCTAACGGATCCAGTGGATGGTCCTCGGGTACTTCGTTCAGCAGGCATGTTGATGTGTATGTTGATTTTACTGTGGTGTCTTAGATCCAAAAAAGAACAGGAAAGCCTCAGGAGTCCAGAGATTTTATTATTTTTTCCAGGCCAGACCAGGGATAGTATTATTCTTGTTTCTTTTCAAACCAGTCTGTGTGCTCCGGTAGATAATATGGGTCAGCGATCTGTCTCCGTCATACGAAACATGCACTTAAAAGAAAGAGCCAAGGTAGTTTCCGACGCTCGAGGGGAATCGATATATCAACGCACGATGGTGAGGACTTCTGGTTAAGGGAGTCGGATTGAGAAAGCGATTGCGGTGCTCTCTTGTAACGGCGAGGGTATCTAGCAAGGGGGGTATCTGAAGTTGTTTTTCTTTTGTGAAAAGGAGAGTTTTCGAGCAAGAGAAGAGAGAAGATAGAGCCAACAATGAAAACGCCGTGAATGCCAAAGGGTATCGAGAGAGAGCAAAACCTGTTAAATTTGGGAAAAGTTGGTATGATCACTGGCTGGAACGTGGCAGTGTTATTATATACCGGATACTAGGGCCAAAGTATGGGAAATTCGAAAAGTGGTAAAATTAATGCGAGACCCGTTCTGTGAATCCGGAATGGTTGTGGAGGATAAGATGATTTGAACGGAAAATGAAGGACGAGAGTAGATTTTTGAACGGGATGGTCGCCTGAAGGAAGTGTTTGCTCCTCGCAACAAGGCACGAGGCGAAACGAGGCGTTCGCCGCTGGATTTGATTAGCACCCCGCCTTGAGCAGCCCCGACAAACAACATTTTGGCTCAACCGCCTTGGAATTTATCGATTCTCGCTGATCACACCCCGATCGAAAGTCCCCATGCCTGTCGAGAGCGGCCAATTGCATGTCGCTGTCGGTCCCGCCAAGGCGCCAAGATGGACAAACCTCGCATCGATGCGCAAACTGGTCTATTGAGTGATGTTGGGAAAACCGTCGATTCAGCCTCGAAATCGGTGGTTTCTTAGCTTTGCGTTGTTGTGAGGTTACCCTTGTCTCAGTCTTGATATCAATTCGTTATCAGAGTCCCTGGAGGGGAATGGACCCGTGCGCTGTGCCTTTCTGTTCAGTCTGCAATGATCAGACAATAAACATGCCCGACAAATTCGGACCCGTGTCAGGAGATCATGGAGTATCGTGCACCATTGCTTTCCAACAGAAGGCTAAAACGCAAGGAATGCGCCAGGCAGCCCTTCCTTTCGCAAGATTTTCGCGCGAATAAATGCTCTGCTAGTATGCATATCTTGTTCTTTTCCATCCAGCCAAAATGTTCTCCTTGTTAGGATTCAGGAAGAAGACAATACTATACCACTGGATGGACCTTTCGGATCGCTCACCTTCCCCGTAGCAATGTCCGAACAAGGCCGAGTGAACTCTGCAAATCTGCACATCCATGGTCAGAGTCCACGGTTTTTATCGCGTTAAGCTGATGCCATCATCATCATCATCATCACCATCATCCAAAGTTGCTTTGAAGCTGCAGCGCCACAAGAATGCATCTTTCTGCGTTTCACTAGCTGGCACGGGTGCGAAGGGCCCAAGCCTTTAGAAATATCCTAACGTTAATAGGATAATTAATACGGGCGTTTCCCTCTCGCCTATATTGGTTGTTCGAGGCATATCACTGCTGATAGTGTGCATCCTTCGAATTGTCGAAAGGATTCAATCTCTTCGTTTGGGGCTAGCTGGTCTCGAGGTTAGTATAAAAGATCGTTGGAAGAAAGCTCACCTGTTGTATTTTTAATTACAACGCAAGCCATCTATCAATGGTTGGTTAGTCAGCGCAGCTCCTGCATGTTCAGGGTCTTTGCTTTGAGCTACTCGGCAAAGTCTAGAGTTATAATGTGTGCATCACACAGGCCTTGCGAAGTAACTCCGCGACCTCAAATCTCAAACCACGTTCAATTTCATATAGTAAACAAAACGCAAGCGACACTTGCAGCTTGTCATCAGCTAACAGTGGGTATTTGTCAATATCTATCGCCAAGACAGCTTTCAAACAGGAGACCAAGGGTTCTCTGGCTACCCATGTGTAGAACCTTTGATTTGAAAGCCAAAAAATAAAAATAAAAAACCAGAAGAATACCGTTCCTTCACCATGCCTCAAAATATAGAGTAGAGCCTCCCAAGGCACTAAGAAAAGAAAACCCTTAAAGAAAACAAAATATCAAACCGCTTCCAAAGAAATGAATACTGCAACGATAAGGTAAAATGCAAAGAAAAGATGGCCTGATGGTTCCGTCTACCGTAAAAGCCATCCGTGTGTCCGATTCAAAGATACGGAGGTTCTGGGTGTTCAGAAGGGATATTATCAGTGGAAGTAGGGCAATACCACTTGTGTGGGCAGGTCTCGCAGTAATATCCGCCATCACAGGGCTTGAATGAACAGCTGGTACTCGTTGGTTGGACTTCTAAGTTGTAGGGATCCGAAGGTGGAGTTGTAGCTAGCGTCACTATTAGTATCGCGATTCGAATAACGGGATTGATTGGCAGAACGAATTCACTTACGAGTGCTCTGTGAGTACGGACGACCTTGACCCCAGTTAGTTAGGGAAAGTGGACTGAAGTCAGTCTGACGTGGAACCGTATAAAAGCCGCTGCTAGGCAAGCAAGTTGGGCAACTATGACAGGTTTTAGTCTCTACCTTGCGCCAAAATTCCAATTGCAAGGGTTGAAAGATTCTTACATTGGCGTATAAGTTACAGTCGGGCTTTGTTGCGTGTATGCTAGTGGAGTTTCTGTCGTCAGATCACATTTGGTGACAGTAACAGTTGGCATAACAAAGGATGACAAGACGGCATATGGATCGATCCCACAGGTGTTGTAGATGCGGTAAACGTCATGAGTTTTAGTTACTGTGACTGTTTTGACTGATTCTGGACAGGAGTTAGGTGTCGCATAGGAAGGCGTAACAACTGCAGTTGAGTAAACCGACTCAATAATTCCAGTCGGAACAACACCGTACTTCGTCGAAGATCCCAAGGTCGGTTCCACTGTTGAAACACAGTAATATCCCAGTGGGCAGGTTGGACAGAGAACATAGCCAGCGCAAGTCGGAACCGCTGGAACTGGAATAGTACCAGGTTCATCCCCGTATCCAGGATTCTCCGATGCTGTGACATAGGTAGCGTCAACACTTGGTTTGGGAGGCTGCGGACCATATACTGGAGAGGGGTTTGACATTGGTGGATTTGCAGTTCCTCCTGTTTTGTAGGTGCCATATCGATCCGAGGGTGTTGGAGTGCTTGTTATCAGACACGAGTAACCATACTCGCATTCGGGACAAAAAACATATACGTCACAAGCGGGTACCGTTGTCGTTGGGCTTTCCGAAGGGGTCGACAAAGAATAGTATTTGGCGCTCTTCGTTGGCGTCGATGGCGGGGAGCCCGGCGGGCAATAGTAGCCGGATGGGCACGCTGGGCATAGAACATATTCCGAACAAGTTGGAGCAGCGACAAGGGTAGTAGTAGCAAGGCCAATGTAGTATGTAGTCGAAGGAATGTAGGGGTTTCCGCCTCCTGCTGATGACCTTGGCTTTTTTGTGGTTCGAGGATATCCCTCTGAGGAGGGACTCGCAGCGGGTGTGGTATAATAAATTGGATATGTAGGCGTCGAGGGAGCTAGAGGACAAGAATAACCTAGAGAACATGTAGGACATATCACATAGTCCGTGCAAGTTGGAAATCCGTAGGGTCGAATAGTCGTTTGGATCCCCGGATATGTCGAAGGAGTTGGACAATAGTACCCTAATGGGCAGCTAGGACAGACAATGTAGTCTGAGCAGGTAGGCTGTTCATAAGAAGCCCAGTTGTAGGTTGAAGCAGGAGTTGAGGTGGTGTCATAACGAGAATATTGATAATACGGTGAGCTTTGGCTTGGTGGCGCCACCGGAGTCGGGCAATAGTAGCCAAGTGGGCAGGTCGGACAGACGATGTAGTCATCACATGGTGGATTTCCATAAGATTTGACCGGGGCGCTGGATGAAGTTGTAGGTTGGACCGTTGTTTCCGAGGAACTGGGGCAGTAGTAGCCAAGAAAACAGGATAGACACACCACGTAGTCATCACAGGGCGGGGGGGGGTAAAACGATGGAGATGATATGACAGCCGAAGTTGGGGTCGTCTCTGAGCCGGTTGGCAAGTAGTAGATGGGAGTTGAACTTGCCAGTGTCACGGAGCTCGGGCAGTAGTATCCAATAGCACAGGTTGGACATACAATGTAATCGGCGCATGTTGGCTGTTCATAAGATGCCCAATTATAGATGCTGCTGCTTGTCTCAGGAAGAGCGGCAGTACCACCTGCACTATATCCATATCTACCGTACCCTCCGGGAATGACTTCTGTCACGGTTGCATAAAGAGTCCCCTTCGTGATAGTCATAGTATACGTTTGCGTCGGAGTGGGACACCTCCAACCCCAATCGCAGGTGATACAAGGTTGAAAGTCAGAGCAAGTTGGCAGATACTCTGAATGCCTTGAGAGACCAGAGCCTCGGGTAACAGAGGGACAGAGGTAGCCTCCTTCACAGGTCGGGCAGATGACATAGTCTGAGCATGTTGGGTACACGCTTGGTTTTGGTTCTTTGATGAGTTAGGTACATCAATCTGCTAAGGTATCATAAAAGGAGAGTATTTGTACTGACCTATGACCGCAGCTGTGGTGGTAACTGGAGGGCAAGTATATCCTCCAACGCAATTGTAACAATATATCCATGGACTGCAAGTTGGAGTAAGTACCAGACTTGAGGAAGTAGTCTCCACAGGAGCTTCCGTAGATGTCGGCTTTGGCTTCCAACACTTGTATCCCCCACGGCACTCCGGACATGCCTTCCAAGATGCACAAGTGGGGAGAATAATCAAAGAAGACTGCGTAGAAGAAGACTCTGCCTCGGTAGTTGGGCAGTAGTAGCCTCCTGGGCAGGAATGACAGAGAACCCAATCGGGACAAGAGGGAACGTAGCCCGAGAGGTGTGGTCCCCAGGTCTGGCTAGTCGTTGCTGCCTCGGAGACGGTGCTGGGAACAACTTGGTAGTTGTAGCCTGCTGGTGTTGTTGGAATCACAGAGGTATCTGGATCTCCAGTGTTATAACTGGGACAATGATTGTTAATACGATTCCATCTGCTACTTTGGAGGACTGAAGATTCCGAAGGGGGACATATCGAAGTTCATAAGGGAACGAGGCTCGTGCAAAATCTCAGAGAACACGAGAGAACAATGGTTTGGGAATTGAAAACAGAGAACAGAGACATGATATCACTCGAAGGAACAACTGTTGTGGGACCTGATAGCATGATACCAATGATGACAGAGCACTTTTGGACGGTGCAATTCACGAAGGACTGTACAGGAGTCAGATAAGTAAATTGGAATACTCACGGTCTGCGCTTGTGAAGCTTCCCAGGAGCTGCCTCAACGATGGGACCTGAAAGGAGCCCAAGACCCATGAGGGCCATGGGGACCAGACGTAGGGCTCGCATGGCTACCGAAATTGATATATCACTGGTTTTGGTGGTATATATAGGTATAACGAAAGAACCAGATGAATTCGGATAAGAGGGATGGGAGAAGATGATGAGCGGTAGACGGTAGGCGGGATTCGAGGATATCGATGATATCGACGAAGGAGGAGGAGATGAGGAGGAGGAGGAGGGAGAAGGGAGAAGGGAGAAGGGCGGTCTGTGTTGGTGATGTAGTAGGCAGGTAGTTGTCTGCTCTCAGGCCGGAGAGCATGCAATGTGGTACCATGACGACACGCCTTGTCTCCATACAAAACTTCAGGACACTCAATGCCATTCGTATAATTACATCAAAATTGAGGTTTGATCACGCATATTTCTTTCTTTAGTCCAAAGCTTTGATTTGTATCACGATCTCAATCCTCACTTTGCGTATCTAAAAGGCAGTGTCCCAGCGGGCCCCAGATCACAGCGAAGTCAGCTGAGAACTAGTGAACTGTTCCTTTGCACTTCGTGCGTCGCGGCTGGTTTATGAGACAACCTTTGTAGCATTTTGATAACATATAGCCTTAGTATGAGACACCGCCAAAAATTCAATTTTTATGAAAGCTAATCCCAAGATAGATCGTTATTTGATGCCAGCTGGCTTGGGTTCGAGATTATATATCGTCGATATCTATCGTATAACAGTCTTCTGTTTGGTAAACCAATCGCTCGACACGAAGCCAGACTCCATGATGTTACCGAATGGCTTGGCATAAGGATGTTATATCTGTCCTTGGAGATCTACCTCGAAAACTTTAGAAACTTTTTTTGGATTTCTGGACGTTAAAAAAAATAAAGGTATATCTTACTTCGCATTGTATATCGGTATGAACGAGAATATGGCGTAAACGAAGGGATCTCATGTAAAAGCGTGGCGGTAAACTGGTCTTGAAAGGTAAGCCAACATGCAATTCTAAATATAATACCACTTTGTTCAAAGAGAGTACTCTATTTTTTGACACAAGAAGATGGAAGATTGAAGTAAAGGCTCTCCTCCTCCGCAATTTGAGGAAAGGAAATATTTCTTAAGACAGGAAATCATCCTACGATACCGGGGTAAAAGCTCAAGAATGTCGACGGAGGCGATAGTCGACTAATCTCTGAGGTGTCGATGCCATTCGGGTAGATTGAGCGCCAAAAGCGGCCGAATATCCCAAATTTGCTCTAAGAATCCTATTTGCATGATCCCTCTACCCCTCGGTTGGAATGTAATCATAGATACATCAATAACGATAAACGAATATAATCTAATAGCGGATTCGCTTCGAACCCTCACAAGAGTGTTGTTTTTGTTATTTTTTGCCATATATTCTATTGCATCCTGAGCTAGGATCACTCTGCATCCCTCGTTACGACCTAAAGAAAAATATGCATAAATTCACCCAGCTATTTAAAGTCGTACCTGACCGAATCAATAATCGCAAGGTACAGTACAGTCCAATTCACCAATCAATTAATCATACCAGCGAACGAACCAGGGTTCCAGGCTCACAGACCAAAATTCGCAATTAACGATCCATGTTCCTTGTCCGAAGCTTGTGCATCTAATTGAGGATTCATCTGACCTCGTAGCATCATATCTGCATATCATACGGTACCTGCCAAGGCCCTCGCTCCACAATAGGCGAGAAGAGGCGAATTAGGAAGTTCACAGGAATTTTTTTGAATTCATCGTAACGATATATGCGCGCGTGCATGGTGATGACGATAAAATGAACCACAAGGGTAACATTATAGATGATTATCAACACTAAGTGCCGTATTACCGATGTTCACGAGATAGTTTTATCATGCACGCTGTGGGAAAAAAATTTCCGTTAATTGTGCTGTCGATGATAAATCATTGATCAATCGAGGAGGGGTGATCACATCTGATATCGTCGACGGTCTATTCTGAATATTTAGAGGATGGAATGACTAGCGTGGGTCAACCTTTTCATATTTTAGAAGAACTGATGAAGGATGTGCATTGGTGGTTCGAAACTGGTACATTGGGATAGAAGAAGAAGAAATATCACAAGCACCTATAGTGTTGAGGATGGATGCATCTTTCATGCAAGAATTGCAGCTGATATGTGGGGTTCGAGGCGTTTGTAAAACGGTACCTGAATATCCAATCTATCTGACAGTTCACCTGTAACGATGCAGTCGAGGACGGGGGAGGGTCGGTCGAGGAGATCCGAGCACATTTGCGACATGATTTTCAACCGAGCGAAGCGGACCTTGAAAATTCGTACCTGGCCATCATGCAGGTACCTGAAGTTTCTCATGGCGCCCCCCATGTGCAGAAGCTAGCGAAAGTTCAAGGATAGGACGAGCGAGCTATTCAGCTTGCAGGTACATGCAGAGCTGTATCTTGACACCCCTCGTGATCAATTAATAAATTTCTTATCAGTGCCCTGGTGCATATTTCATGCGGGTCGATAAGACTCGAGGAGACTCAGATGTATTTTTTCAGCAGATGACCAAGGATAATATTTTGGTTGGTCTTAAATGTGCCTGCTTCGAATATTTTATATGCGGGCGATCATACTGTAATCGATAAATTATGATTAAAACGTAAGTAGGAGTTTCTGCATCGATGCGTCTCGATACGAGGTTTAAGTATTATTCCTGCGAAGTTTGACGCATGCTGCAAACGTAGTGCAAGATGTTCACAGTTACTGCGTATGGGCGTATCGGTTCACGGCTGTCGAATCGAGTCATGATGGATGGTCGGACGAAAGGATCGGGGACGTAAGTGTTAATTTTGCAAAACACGACCGGATTACTTCTAATTGACGAAGCTCGAGCAATTTGGTGATCGAATGCAGCCTTGGCTATGTTCGGATTCATCGGGTTCCTGAAGATCCTCACAAGACCTACTATTTTTTGATAGAACATCTGCGTGATGTTTGTAAATCCCAGATATGCCTCAATCCCGTCAAGTTTCAAGATTTAGGATTCGAGAAGGCGGCGAGTTAATTCTAAACTTGGGAATTATTTGTTTTGGAACGATAAAGAAAGTGTACCCGAATTCCGAATGAATCTCGGAGTCAATGCATCTGGTCCTGGAAATGTCACAATCTCGAACATGAGAAGGCTGATCTTGGCATGCAGGACCAATTGCATTTGGAAGTGGACCTCGATCTTACAGTTGAAGCGCAGGAAGCAAAGTAGCACAGATTTGTGTGGTATTTCAAGACTGGCCAGTTGTCGGAGAACTGGAGATCTTGATGGGTGTGAGTTACTGGGTTGAATGAGGGTGTGCATGTCTGCGAGTGCGAAGGTTGAAGTGGGGGGTCAACGCTGTGAGATCACCCGACTAGGATCATTTGGGTTAGCAAACATCTTGACCACTGCACACCCAGAAATGTAATATGCAAGCTTATCTCTACCACCACCCTTTGACCTGTGACCTAAGCAGCACAGATGAACGGTATCGTTAAGACCTAATACCTTCGCTTGGGACCGAGTCCTTTCTTTTAAAAATCGTGGCGGCATCAAGGGGTTAGGCTAAATGCCCTCGCTTGATTCAGGGTAATCCCCACGGGTTTGTCCGATTTTCTGCTTGACATGTCCAAGCCGGCCGAGTGTGATGGCGATTTTCAGGTACCGATTTGCTCGCACTTGCTTCAGAACCGGAACCGCACACCAGGGCACTTAGGCGATTTGAAAGCCCAACCCTCCCACTTACTCGATCATTTTGGTCATCGATCTTGCGCGTCCGTGCATTACTGGCCTCATTACGTGGTACTCGAGGTAAGCGGGGCTCGAACTGTGGCGTCATAGTGCAGAAGTTCTTTCGATTGATCGAAGAAGAATAAAGGCGTTGATACTTACATATTTCGATTACACTCGCTAGGTGATCCCCGCGTCTTGGAATGAATTATATTATACTATTCGATCTTATAACACCAGTACACCCATATTTCATGAAAGTGTGTATATTCACAGAGCCCGAGCGCGCAATGACCAATTGCACTACATCTCGAATTCGAAGTTGAGCTCCGAACGATATCGGGACACCCTTGTTCGTCGACCGATAAGAAAAATATTTAAAAAATCAAGAACAGCATTTTTTCTGTTATCGTGAGCTAAAGAGAAGCCACCAGTGTGTGAATGAGCATGTGAGCATGTTGAAGTATGTGGCGAATGCTGGATCTCGACCGGGTTGATTTTAATCAAGTGAAACGACCAATCAATTCTCGAATTCTCATTGCCAGCTCTAAAAGCTAATCTTTTGGAAGAAGGGTAGTTTGAATCGTTGATACCAGCTGAAGTGTACTCAAAAAGGTATTTTCCCTCGTGAGGTTTTGTTTTGGGTACCAAGGAGTAACAATATAAAAAACGTTCGGAGCACGACAGACAGCTGAATATTGTGGCCGGCCCGTTTCAGAACCCGAGAAAATCGCGGGACACGATCATTTCGAGCTCGCCGTCCAGAGACCCTGCATGCATGACAGCGGAACTTTTTTCTAAATAGCAACGAACGAACGAACGAACGAACGAACGAACGAACGCCCATTATGATACATTGATATTCTTAATTTACTGGCGTGGGTGAATAAGGTGAGAGATCCCTGCCGAGACAAATCGAGATTCGGTTTTCATGAACGTAAGCCGGTTGGCAAAAGATAAGCAGCACAACATTTCTGCGTTCCGCCGCACTGCGTTATCTTTTGGGTGCCGCTCCGGCCAATCAGACGGCATCTGGCCGACAGGGATCGCAGACAGCAACAATATCAAAAATATATATCTCGATTTCGGGGCGGGAAACTATTGGTCCAAAACATCAAGAAGTATCAAAATGCATCTTCGTTACCAAGAGCAGGCAAGATCCGCAATAAACTTCTGGCGAGGAATCCAAATTAATTTCCTGCGCACGGCACTGGTTGAATTTGTTTTTCACTAGCTCAGTTTTCCGCAATTGAGAGTCCTGCTAATTCGTAAAGTTCCTTGACAGCGTATCCCCTGCAGTGCATCTCGAAAGCCAAGGGCCTGTATGCGAGAGAACGGATATGGGATGTGCCTACATTGATGACCACCCGAACTTCAAAAGTCCCGAGTCACTTTTTGATGATCTGCAAAAAAAAAAAAGACTTTCCCCCACGTTTTTGCTTCACCACTATCTCGTCTCGAACGTGAACTGGTTGAAATAAGCAAAATACCAAGTTCAAATGTCGAACAATTGCGACCTTTACTGGTTCACAGGGTCCCTGTACCTTGATAGCGTGCCACCGCCGATCGGAATGGATCAAAGAGCTTCAGCAATTGGCAACGGCCATGGCGAGTATATAGTCTGCTCGAATCCCCAGTATCTCGATGACATTTCTGTTCAGCAAGCACCAGAACTTCGGTAGCACAGCACTCAACTCAACCGGTTGCATCAAGATACAGATTGCAACAAGACAGACAGTTGGCAAAAATGGCAGTCTTGTCTCAAGCACAAGGCTATGGCATCGTGGTGGGGCTCGGATTGGGTAAGCGTATACGATATCCATTAGAGCTGAACATGTTTCTGACATTGGTGTAACGATAGGATTCGCCTTCCTGATCATGTTGATTTCATGGTTCTTGAAGAAATACGCCCACGAAGTCCAGACCTCTGAGGAGTTCAATACCGCAGGTCGTTCAGTCAAGTGAGCAGCCATTTTCAAAGATATCGATACATGAATACTGATAGACATTTAGAACCGGTTTAATTGCAGCAGCTGTCTGTTCCTCGTGGACATGGGCCGCAACCCTCCTGCAGTCCACCGCGACAGGTTATCGATATGGTGTCTCCGGTCCATTCTGGTATGCTTCTGGCGCCGTAAGTACTTCATTTAGCCTCGAATCCAGGCGTACTCCACTATTAAGAGTGCGTTAGTGAATTTACTAACTTTCCATAGACGGTTCAAATTATTCTCTTCGCGTCTTTGGCTATTGAACTCAAGCGCCGTGCGCCATCCGCCCATACGTACGTTATACTCCATGTCAACCTCACAAGGCGCGCAAACTGACAATTAATAATTTTACACAGTTATCTCGAACTTATCCGCGCACGATATGGAACCGGTGCCCATATTACATACTTGGTCTTTGCTACCTTCACCAACATCTTGGTCACCCTCATGTTGTTGACCGGTGGTTCCGCCGTCATCAACAATTTGACCGGCATTCCAACCGCCGCGGCTTGTTTCTTGATTCCAATCCCCGTCATCCTGTTCACCGTCTTTGGAGGCTTGAAGGCCACCATCATGAGCGACTACACTCACTCCGCGTTGGTTCTCATCTTCATCCTGGTCTTCACCTTCAAGATCTACGTTACCAGCCCGGAACTCGGTTCCTTCGGCAAAGTTTGGGAACTCTTGGTCGAAGCCTCGAAGAACGAGCCGGTCGAAGGAAACGAGCAAGGCAGCTACTTGACAATGAGATCCCGAGAGGGCGGTATCTTCTTCGTTATCAACATTGTCGGTAACTTTGGAACCGTGTTCTTGGATCAAGGTTACTGGCAGAAGGCCATCTCCTCCAACATTGGCGCCGCTCTCAACGGCTACGTTCTCGGTGGTATCAGCTGGTTCTCCATTCCATTCCTCTGCGCTACCACCATGGGTCTCGCCGGTGTCGCCCTCCAGAACAACCCGGTCTGGCCATCCTATCCAAACCGTCTCCCAGAGGCCGATGTTTCGGCCGGCTTGGTGCTTCCCAATGTCGCCGTCGCCTTGATGGGCCAACAGGGCGCATTGATCGCTCTCGTCCTCCTCTTCTTGGCCGTTTCCAGCGCCTTGTCCTCTGAATTGGTTGCCGTCTCCTCCATCTTCACCTACGACGTGTACCGTACATACATCAACCCGCAGGCATCCGGTCGCCGTCTCCGAAACTTGTCCCATCTTGCGGTCGTTGGCTTCTCATTCTTCATTGCCGGTTTCTCCGTTGGTCTGTGGTACATCGGTATCAGCTTGGGTTATCTCTACCTCATGATGGGTGTCGTTATTTCCTCTGCAGTCCTGCCAGCCGCGTGCACCATGTTGTCCACCAAGCAGAACAAGATTGCCGTTATCGCCAGTCCGATTCTCGGAACGGTCTGCAGTTTCATCGGCTGGTTCGTCACCGCCAAGCAGAAGTTCGGCGTCATCAACGTCGCATCCACCGGTGCCAACGACCCAATGTTGGTCGGTAACGTAAGTAACACAATAAAACCATCCTAGCGCCGTATACAGGTACTAATAGTTTCTTCCAGCTCGTCGCCTTGCTCTCCCCCCTCTTCTTCATCCCCTTCTTCACCTTCGTCTTCGGCCCCCAGAACTACGACTGGTCCACCATGAGAACCGAGATCAAACTCGTCGACGACTCCGAATTCCTCAAAGAAGACGCTAACATCCGCACGATCCAGCACGAAGCCGAGGGTGAAGACTACGAAGAGATGCAAAAGATGCTCAAGCGCAAGTCTCTCATCGCCAAGGTCGTTGCATCCGGTCTCACGATCTGTCTCCTGCTCCTCTGGCCGATCCCAATGTACGGCAGCAAATACGTCTTCAGCGAACGTTTCTTCGAGGGATGGGTTGTCGTTGGTATCATCTGGGCGTTCGTGTAAGTCTACCTACTCTAAAGCATCATTAACAACAATTAAAATTCATACTAACGGTGTTGATATAGTGCCATTGGTATCACGGGTATCTACCCACTCTGGGAAGGTCGTGCAAGCATGGCCCGTGTCGGCCGTGGCTTCTTCGCGGCTATCACTGGCAAGTCGTCAGCGCCAGTTACTCACGGTATTCCGCAAGAGCAAGGCAGCGATTTTGACGAGAAGACCGTCTCTGCGACTGGGAAGGGTGCTGCTGTTTAGTTGGCTACTACCCTGTGGGTTTCTGTTGCCTTTGGCTTTTGCTATGAGGGCTGTTTACATTTACCTTTTTGATTTTTACGAATTTTATAATGAATGATATGCTGTGTTTCTATTTCTATTCAATTGAATCTCGAGAAGATTCGTCAACTTGATGATATGCCTATGATTCTCCTTGAAGCTATTTCGTGATATAATCGTCGAGAAATTAATAGCGATATTCATGTTGGCCAGATAGAATATAACAAGGATATGTGTTGTAAAGTCCAGGCAATTTATTCCTATGCAACTTCGAAATCACTGTAGGCCGGAAGGCTATATGCAACTTTAGAACTCGATCGCTCGAGCACTCAAAGTATATTCTACTAGCCACAATATTGGCTATCGGAAACCATATAGATGATTTAACAAGCTATCTCCCTCCAGCAACTTGAGAACAAGTAGACTCGATAAATACATACACCTAATCATGAGCCTGAAAAAGACACCAAAATGAGCCTCAATACATCTGAGTCAACCTTTATCTTGAATAAAAATGTGCTTGTATTATAGATCCTCTTAATCATAATATCTATAGCTAGAACGAGCCATCACAATATGCCAAGGGTATGAACTTAACTCATTCCTTCAAAGCGAAAGTGTTAAATTTCGTTAATTTACCTTCAAGTCCCACGAGCAGGTCGATGGAAATATATTCCGACATGCGATATCAAAGTTCCCACAACGACCAATAACAGCGTCCGAAACCCTCCGTGGGACTACGCACCGCCGGGGCCATCCTTTCGCCTAGATAGGCGAATCGAATACATAATCTAAATTTGAGCAGTAAACTATCAATCCTTAGTTTATGCTTTATTGTATAAGAAAATTAAGATTACCCAGATAGGGGCACGATAGCATGAGTGTTATGGAATAGAAGGGGGGAGGGAGGGGGATTTAATAGTTCCGCATTGACCTGTCGAACGTGAGGAGGTAAGTGGAAGTCCGAATAAAGCTGGAAGGACCTCGCGAAAAGTTACGTGTATTGGCTTGAGGTTAAGTTAGCTGAGGTAGTGCTTTCCGCTAGGGTGTGGGGATCTGTGCCGGGCAAAGATGGAAGTTGTGCATGGATAATGCATTTATTTTGTATTTTTGCTAGCGTTGAATTAATTTGCATATAACTTTTTTAGCGTTAGGTAGTAACTTACAGTACTTATTTTGAAGTTAAATATATTGTTGAATGATATATAGACGCAGATAGGGTTGGATGATTTGATAAAGTGCATTCTCGAGAAGTTTGCGCCATGGATGCTTTGGCGAATGCGCAACCACCACGAGCCTAGCGGGAGGTTTTTTTTTTTTGTTTGCCGGTTGCCGGTGTACAGGGAGCACCCACGGCAAATATAATCTTTCGCCACACAGAGCTCGCATTTTGACTTTCAGCCTGTATTCCATTCAATTTGATACGGAAGGACAGGACAGGGCGGACGGGGATTCCGAGAGAACGATGCAGCTTGCTTCAACGTGGTTTCTATTTCGAGGACCCTTTCGATTAATTCATCGATTGTACATGTAAAGAGATGTAACTCGGGATCCGGATATTAACGCAGTATTTCCGGCTGAAGGTTAGCTTTAGAGCCTCGAGGATGGATGCTATCCAAACGTTATTCTCGACGCTGGGGCCCTCTTTTTTTTTTTTTGCATGTCACCCTGAGGATTCGAATGGAATCACAAGGGAGTCAACAAGCTAAAAGTAGCAAACGGCAAACGTATTTTTGACGTCTGTGCTACGAAGTTTGGTTCGAGCTAGCAGACACACATGCGCAGGGGGAGCCATGGCCTGCTGCTGCTGCTGCTGGGCTTCAGAAACACGATCTCAGTGAACCACCCGTCGGCGATGCCATTCGCCACGATTCGATTGCGATGCTGCGCTCAAGTACTTAAATGTAGTGCGTCCATCGTGCAGCATCATCTGGATGGGATATGTTTCGGAATAGGCTTCCATGCAGATGGAAGCCAAGACAGCTTGACCTTTGGAATGCGACTTGTAAGAGCGAGGTTAGTTATGTAAGATCGAGCGAGCAGCTGGGGTGTAGTGCATATAAGCTGTTAAACGTGGCAGCATACAAACTTCACTGGTCGGGGCGATTGGATTGGATTGGATTGGATTGGATTGGATTGGATGCAGAGACAGAGCACCGAATTCTGCTGAGTCGACCTCGTATATACAATAAAAGCCAAAATAATCGAAATAGTAACCCTGCCGACATCTCAACTAGCCGGCCCTCAGCCTGACCGTCCTTCGCATGTGCTTCTCTTTATTCTTTTAATTCTCTTTGATTCTGGCTCTGACTAGAATAATATTGGCCAATTTCCTGGCATCGGCCAATAGCGTCTGTTCCTGTTCCTGCCGGGTCTCAACACCACCGCTTTTCTCTCCTTCTCTTCTTACTCACTCCAACTGCACTGCACCACCACCACACTGCTGCACCACCCGCTGATGAGATACCCGCAGCCCCAGTTGTTCTGTCCTGTCAATGTCGATGCCAATCTATAACAAGTACACGTACTTACTTCTCCTCTAACCCTTTACAACTTTCACAAGTCTCCGGCTCTTCTCCGCCAATCGAGACATCCCCATCGCCACACCCTTCCCGCTCGTCGTGTACACCTGCTTGTCGTTACAACCACCGCCAGTTTCCCCCCAAACCCTCCTTTGACGAAAGGAAGTGGTTCGTGGACCCTTCTTTTTTTATTTTTACTCTCGTCCTCGTTTGTCTTTTTCATCCAAAAGTCTCCGAATTCGAACAGCTAGCTCGCTCTACCCGTCCCAGGAAAACGGATCTTCCCACCCTGTCTGTCTGTCGGTCTGTCTGCAGTACTGCCAGATTATTATATCTGTCTCTCGCCCAGACGATCCCTCTCCCCTCCTTCCCACATCTCCAAAAGGCTTCCCTTGTCGCCGGTCCCGTGCACGACCTCCCTGCCTGCTCATCGTCTGGAATACAGAGTACAGACGCACGCACGCACGCACGCACAGCAGCTTTCTCGTCACCATCGCCGGTTCTAGGGGATACTTTTTTCTCAGCTTTTCCCTGTCGCAAATACTCGCTTATCGATTCGGATTTCCCTTCACAGACAGCTATCCCGAAGCTCTCATTTTTTTTCACCCCCGTTTAAATATATCGAAGGCCTTTTCCTCCAGCATGAGAACCGACCCCTAAGAACATGAGCAGGCTCACATGGCCATACTTTATACCCTTGGTTGATTGATTATATACTCGCTATCTCTCTGTCGCTTTTTATCAACCGCAGCAAACAGCATTTCCCCGACTTCCTCGTATCGCTATAACAATAACTATTCCTCTATTTAGACTAACATCGTGTAAGACTAGCTCGCCTTCCCACTCTTCTCCGAATCCCGAAGCCTCGTGCTAACATTTTCTTCTTCCCGATAGAACTTTGTAAATATCTAGAAACACCTCCCGCATTTACACATCAACTCGAACAACAACAACAACAACAACATCATGGCAGCATCTATGCTGGCTTCCAACGGTGGAGGTCCAAACACCAATGGAGGAGGGATCCCGTCGGCATCGGCTGCCTCGTCAGCCGCCCAGTCATCCCAGAACTTTTCTTCCCTCGTCTCTCGCGTTCTCAGTACTTCCGGCAAAGAACCCCCTTCGCTGGTCGGCTCATCCACCACCATCGTTGGCGACCATCTCTACGTCTTCGGTGGCCGGATATTGTCTAAGAACCGACCACAACTCACGTCTGACATGTATCTGCTAAACCTCCTGACACGGACCTGGTACAAGGTCGAACAGTTTGGCGAGATACCCGCCCCGAGATACTTCCATTCCGTATGTGCTCTCGGTGACAGTAAACTGGTCTGCTTCGGAGGAATGAGTCCTGCGGCGTCAAACGGCCAACCGGACGGGACTCCTCATCTATCGCAAGGAGAAAATGGAAAAGACAGTGCGGCAAACGAAGTGGTGGTCATGTCCGACATCCACATTTTCGACATTCAAACAAAAACGTGGTCGTACGTGCCACAAGCCGAGCCTCCGGAGGGGAGGTACGCACACTGCGCGACTATTCTGCCGACATCGGCCGTGTTCTCTACGTTAACTGGTGTGGCTGCGGCTTTCGACAAGGGAGTTATCGATGGAACTGGCGGTGCCGAAATGATCGTGGTTGGAGGTCAGGATTCGGCCAATCATTACATCGAGGAGATTAACGTGTTCAACCTACGGAGTCTCAAATGGATGAGCACCAACTCCCTGGATAGATCGTGCGGTGCCTATAGAAGCGTTGTAACACCTCTGGGACCGTCGCTATCACCTGAATCTATCGGCGCAGGTCGTGGTGAACCCGAGGCGGATATGGATGCCACGCGTAATGTTCCACCCTCCGACACGAACGCCATGCTCATATACTCGAACTATAACTTTCTGGATGTCAAATTGGAATTGCAGATCAGGTACCACGATGGAAAGTTGGTAGAAAAGCCTATGAACGGCTTGGTGTCTCCTCCAGGTTTACGATTTCCGAACGGCGGCGTCATCGATTCCCACTTTGTTGTTTCCGGCACGTACCTTACCTCCTCGAAACAAGAATACGCGCTATGGGCACTTGACTTGCGAACCCTCACGTGGTCACGAATAGACGCCGGCCAAGTCTTCTCGCAAGGTAGCTGGAACAGAGGTATCCTCTGGAAGAAACGTAACCGGTTCATCATACTTGGAAACAAGCAGCGAAGCTTGGTGGAGGACTATAACCATCGACGGATCAATTCCTCACATCTCTGCATGGTCGAACTTGAAGCTTTTGGTATCTACGAAAACCCGAGGAAATCGCTGCAATACCCTGGCCCCAAGAACTTTTCAAAGCCAGCCCAGGAGCTGGGTAGATTGGTGTTGGGACTGAAGGACATGGCGGACATGCAATTCTTATCTATCGATAACGCTAGCATTCCTGTTAATTCCAGGATTATCGCTAGACGCTGGGGTCCTTATTTTATTGAATTACTACACGCGGCGACATCTCCTCATCAACCCAACGCGGGTGACAAAGGAAGACCACAGTCGCCTTCGATTCTAGAAACCCCACCGAGCGCAAACATGTTACCACCGTTCTCACGCCCAAGAACCTTGTATCTCCCTCACACGCATCAAACACTTCTTACTCTTGTTCACTGGTTCTACACTTGCTCGCTTCCACAGCCTAACCACCCGCAATCCAGCCCACAAGTACTATGCTCGTTACTGCAAATCGCGCGATCATACCGCATTGAAGGTCTCCTTGAAGCTGTCGTGGAGAGACTACATCAGGTCCTGGACAGCAAGAATGCAGCCGCTGTGTTCAACGCTGCTGCGATGGCGGCTGGTGGTGGAGCAGCGCTTCGACTGAAGAAACTCGGCCTGCTAGGCGATGTTGAATCTTCCAAACTTAAGAAACATCACGATGTGCCAGATACAAATGGCGATTCCAATCACCTGAGCCCCACCGACGGCCTATTCTCAGAGGATACGGAGTTAGGACCGGATGAGGAGGCCTGGGATGGAAGAGGTGGCGTCAGCCCTGTTGTCGGATTGCAGAAGCGTGGATTGAGAGGATTGATGGATAGCAGAAGGGTACGAGAGCGAGGTAGGAGCATGGGTGCATCCGCTATGATGTCTGGAGGTCCTAACT
Organism: Orbilia quercus; assembly: GCA_036971405.1. NCBI lineage: Eukaryota > Fungi > Ascomycota > Orbiliomycetes > Orbiliales > Orbiliaceae > Orbilia > Orbilia quercus. The sequence continues at coordinate 1,518,549 of JAJTUE010000002.1, read as the reverse complement.
CGGGACAATCACAATCACAAGTGCAAACACCCGTGAGTGCCACCATGGCACCATTACATTCCCAGCAAAGCCTTGGAATGAGCGGTGTATTCGGAGCTGGCTAATGATGTGGTGATGTAAACTCTGTGCGGAAACTCTAGAAAGGGTTTAGTTATTCCCCTGCTTTTTTACTCTCGCTCACCATCGAAATACCCTTCACGAGACAAGAAATACCCCTCATTATACTTTTATTTTATTTTATTTTGTTGCATTTCCGAGTTAATCCTTTCCTCCAACTTTATGTTCTGTCTAACGAAGCGCTGCATATTTGTCATGTAAAAAGATATTCTTCGGATGTTTCTATTTTTAAAATAGCTATATCATTTTCCCCCGCTGCTCTGTCGACACACGTCTAGTGTACTGTCCCCTTTTTATCTTCAGTTCTATCGCTTTTTTTTGCCCGTCCGTTGATTTTGACATTTTTATTCTACGCTTTTTTTGACTTGTCACCTATAGCCCCGGAGTTCCTCTTTCCACACTTAACTTGAAGTTATTCCATGAGCTACGATTTGCCTGTTTTTATTGAATTTACCAAAATCTCTCCCCCGGTCTGTTCTTTGAAAAAAATATAATTCAATATTTTCTTTCGGTTGTCCAATTTTATTTTATTCTATCTTATATTTTATATAGTATATAAAAAATTCAAGAATTTACGTTTATGACTACCGGGTAGAGTTCTGGTTACAAGTTTAATATGACTGGGTCCGATTCACTTTACTTTTTGCTTTTCGAACCTCGCAAATTCCTGTCATATAACTTCGGGTTGAATTGAATTGAATTGAATTGAATTTATTTTTAATCTGGAAAATAGCTGGTACCTGGGTCTCGTAAGAACATTTAATATTTAAAACTGTAAGAAAACGAAGACTAATCGCACAGAAGAAGGGTCAGTTAGCAGTTGATATCCAGATCGTGATAGTTTGGTGTAACGTATTCGGCTAGCTTATAGCTAACTACCTGCATGACTCAAATTTGGAAATTTTGCATCCTTCTGTTATCGCGATATATATATCCAACTGCATGTATAATTCACAAAGAAAAATATAGTGAGCTCCATCGATGTTTTGAACATGGAGCGCTATTGCAACGTCTCGAGCCCAGAGCATCATATAGACTATTATATATACGAGAAGTCCGCTGTGGGTACCTTAAACCCAACTCAAAGCTCAAGGTCTAACTCGATATCCGGAGAAACATCCGGATCCTGCTGCGTATACATCGCAGGAAGGTTTAATTAAGCAATCAATTCAAACACTCCCCTCCTTAGCTCTTCGATCGGTCTGGAGTATACGTTATTAAACCCACAATGAACACTCGTGATGACTGGCCGAAGATGCCCGACAGCACGGACTACGACGGCAAGCAACTGCTCGCTCTGGTGCGCGATGGGAGGAGTCCGTTCCGAGAAGTCTGGGATGTAAACCTCCTCATTCGAGAGATTGAAGAGAATCTCTGCGGCAAAGTTATCGATATTCCCACGATAGGTAAAGGGTATAATAATTATGTGAGTAGCTTTATTTCCTTTGATAAAAATTCGTTCTAGTCTCCGTAGCTAGCTATCGATATGATATATATATCTAACATAGAATAAATTTCTATTACAGGGTTTCCACATGACACTCTCGGACGGCCGTAATATCGTCGCACGATTGGCTCGCGGGGACGTCAATACGCCCGACTTTGACGGGTGTTCGATCGACTCTCAAATTCTAGACGTCGAATTCGAGGCGGCAACGTACGAGCTTTTACGCTCGGAGCGGGGCATCTTGGCTTCCCGGCTGCTTTATTATCGTGTTCCCGTGCGGCATCTCGGTGATAAACTTACTCGACCACGGGATATCGCTGGTCGTCGGTTATTAGTTTTTGAAAGAGCTGAGGGGGAGAGTAATATATTCGGCCCCGATTTTGAAGATCAAGTATGTTACTTCTTTATCTTTCTTTCTTTCTGAAATCGAAGAGTACCCAGCTATCAAATAGATTCTTAATTTCTTCGTAAACAGGAAAGTATACTGCAGCAGGCAGCTCGTATCCGCGCATCACTGTTCAAATACACCCCGCCCCTCGATTTCGCAGCAACCTGGCTCCGCGAACGACTCTACGAGCATAAACCGGAATCCATCCCATTCCCCATATCACCAACCAGAACCTTCGCCATCGCCCTATTGATCTCCAAAATCGAAGCTACGATCAAGAATATCGACGACGCAAGCGGTTCCAAAACCGATAATTGTAATAACGCCGTCGTCGGTCCCATTGCTTCTGCGGCAAAACGGTCTCTACTACGTCTGATCCCGCACATCATGCCCGATGATACCGATGATGGTAGATTATACCGTCTTGTGCTCGAGCATGGCGATTTCGGGATCCATAATATGTTGATTACAACGGATACGTCGAACAAACCACTCGTAACATCGTTGTACGATTGGGAGACCGGATGTATCGTTCCCGCTTTACTGTCGGATCCGGTGATGGTCGTGTGGGTTGATTTGGTGGCCGGGGAGGATGGGCAGGCTGAGGTTGTGCAGTGGCGTGATGGAGTGAGTGAAGAGGAGGTGGAGGAGGATTATGCTTGGTCGAGGTGTTATTTTGGTGTAAGTTTCCTTTCGATTGGTTTGAGTAGTTTGCTTTATATTTTGTGTTTTCTGTGGATATATTACAACTGATTCACGTAGGAACTGTATGAACAAGCACCGGATTATAAACCTGTGATTCAAGCGGGGAAAGACGCCCGAAAGATTTGGTTTGCATTACGAGACTGGCGGGGGGTTGATCCGGAGGGGTATTTTGGGGAGTTGGGGGCGTGGGCTGAGCGAAGGTTGAAGGAACTTGGGGTTGATTAGGCATTCGTATGGTGTTTTATAGCTTCTTGACTCTTGTTTCGATATAGATTACGATTCTCTTCAATTGTAAATTTAATATCTCCCTCGACACCCAAATGAAGAATAAACACTATTCAAGACTTCCAAGTTCTTTCTCAGTCCTCAAATTAGCTAACCTGGGGAGTACGCACATGTATATATGAGCGACGTCACGTATTCCCCGAATCTGTTCAAATGGGCTGGGAGTAATAACTTCTATGCAAGAATTAACATACCGGATCTCGGGGTAACACCATACAAGGTTAAGTTCGAGATCAAGCTCAAGCTTCTAGATTCGTACCATTGTGCAACGTGACGCTCAGAACCATTCACTCGGGTCTATAACTATAACCTACCCAACCACGCTCAGGAGAAACAAAAGAACCAACTTTCATTTTAATACAAGTACACCCTGGTAAGCTACGCGCTAAAATTTGTGTCCACAAGGAGATACCGGTATCCAAAAGTCCGGGTATCCCTCGATAATTATAAATATAGAAGATTCAGTGGCGTCAATCTCCTTTCTATAAACAAAAAGTTTATTATTATATATAGTAAGAAACAATCCAGTTTTCCTCAGCCCCTATTATCAGATTTGTAATTGTGGATCGGAAATTGGAAATACTCTTTCTTCTCGAAACGTTGTTTCCTTGTATATTTGCAACAGTGGATATATTAATATCACAATTGCGTTGGGGTGTTAACGTTTTTTACTAATAATCTCGCCAATATGCAATAGCACATGGCTATAAGCGGACGAGGAAGGTATGTTAACGTTCGAGAATATAATATTGGAGATTTGAACTTTGTGGTGCGTGGGTAACCCCCATATTAGCCCTCGATACAAGCGGGCCGTGTCTATCCATAGATTCGGAAATTGCAGGAGGCGAGGGGGGATAAACGTTAACGCATTGATATTCCAAAAATATATTGACAAGTTTTTTTCACCTTCTAGATTGAAATCTACATTTCGGTCATGGATGAAGACTATATGTACGACCTCAGTACAGCTTGAGTATGCTGGCCAGAATGACTTCCCAATCGAGTACAATTTCTATATCCCACCTATTTTAAAAGAAGTAGTAGTAACAGTAACGGACAGAGACGGAACTAGAGCGTTTTCAGGAACGACAACCGGTCCCTCGAGGAGGATTTTTCCTCTTCTAAGCCTCGCGCGGGACGAATACAGATCTAAAAAGGGTATTAAGAAAAAAATCCTATCATTCGGTATTTGATCCAGTCGTCTTAAGGCAAGTGGTGCCGCAGCAGCTAGATTCATATTCATCAGAGCTCTAGTATAAAACCTACTAGTTGGACCACGAATTTGATCGTAACATTCCGTATTGGAGGGCGTCTACGCAGACGATATACGTCGGCGTGGCCGCCCCTGGACGGACGGGCAAATGGTGCGAGTACTCTGAGTGAGGGCAGGTGGTGCAGTGAGTGAGTACGTTGCTGGGATGTGTTTGAGGCCCGTCTGAACACACGAGCGGGTCCCTTGGTTGTCCCGCCAAGACCGAGGAGGCCGGGGGCACAACACAAGAAGCGAGACCCTTCGACGTTGACTGCAACAGACCGGGCCCAGCTTGAAACTCGAAACATTCCGAAACGTTTAACAATATGGCTGGCTGGCTGGCTGGTGATGGGAGCCCGAAGAGAAGCCCGCCCACGTTTTTTCCGAGAGGGATGGTAGTGCCTGATTTGGGGAAGTGCGAGTGTCCCACCATTTTATTTATACATGTCAATGCCCGAGGTCCCCTTCTTGCCCTGGCGGGCCGGTACCTTTCTTCTCTTCCCATTCAATATTCTTCTTTCTCCTTCCCGTTTTTTTCACGAACGCTGGTTGCCGTTTCCGTGGTTCACTTCGTGATATTCTTTTACGGTGCCTACTGTGTAGGTATCCCTTTTTTATATACTTTATATTTTTATTCTCCCTTTCACTTTTATTCTCTTTCTTTCTCGTCAGCTTTTTTTCATTCTGGTAGATCCGGAATTCGTTAAAAATTAAAAATATCACAATGTCACAAAAAAAGGTATGCGTAGAGAGCTCGAGCCATGGTACTAAGCGAGATGATTGAGCTAACGCTGTGCAACAATAGGAAACCCTCGAACTGTGGGTGCAAGCACTCGAATATTACGATCAAGGCAATCTCAGGGATGCCTTGAAAACGTTCGTTAAGACGGGTGGTGATGCAAAGTCGTTATTCAACATCGGTCTCATCCATGCCACTCTAGGAGAGCACGAGGAAGCCGTACGTCCGCAACTCACAATTTGCAACGACTATTCGATTCGATAATATAATATTTGTTCTAACAATGTTGAATATATATACAGATACAAGCGTACCAAGCTGCTGTCTCGAAGGACCCGTACTTTGCCATCGCCCATTTCCAACAGGGCGTCTCCAATTACTTACTATCAAACTTCGAAGCCGCGCTGAACGACTTTACTTACGCCCTGCGCTTCCTTCGCGAGAACTTATACATCAACTACGAGCAGCTGGGGTTGAAGTTCGGACTGTACAGATGCGAGGTTCTCTTCAACCGGGGACTGTGCTACGCGAGTTTGAAGAGGGAGGATAAAGCTATCAGGAACTTGACTTATGCGGCCAGAGAGAAGATGGTTAACGAAGCACACTCGATTATTGATGCCGCGTTGGCGAATAAGGGACAGGTAATTATAACCTCCCTTCCCTTGCATGATTTGAAATTGGATGGGTTTATCTAATTTTTTATACGATGTTAGGGATATACCGTCTTCTCGGTACCGATCGGTACTATCTACCGTCTTACAGATCTTAAAGCCCGTAACGTCGAGCAGAGAGAATATATCCCCCCGGCAAGGGTGATCGCTACGTCCGACCCAACGAACACCCACACGGGCTTTGACGGCGTAGAACCTAAACGGGAATTAAAAAAGCTCACAGCTCTAAAATCTACCGGTCACTCGAAAGCGAGGTCTGTCGACGTAACACCGAATAACCCACCCACGTCGCCACCAAAACGAAGTTTAACGACGTTGAGCAAAACTAAACTTCTCCCGAAGAGATCCTTCAGCGCGTTGAACAAGAACAGATCTGCCACCGCTGCTGCTGCTGCCGCCGCGATCGATGACAATAGCAGCGATTACAGCTCTCCCAGTTACAAGGGTACCAGCAATCTCAACAGCAATAACGCTATCGGGAACAACCTGCCGATACGGTCTATCACTTTGACGAAGACGAGACCGCCTCCTATCAATAGCGCTGTCGGGCTCCCCTCGAGCTCGCGATCGGTTACGACAAAGCAACCTACCACCAACCTGAACCCGCCGCAGAAGACACCGGGCGAGAAGATGCCGATGAAATCTCCTTTTGCGGGATTAGGTCTTCCCGGGAGATCTATTTCTCAACGACGGGGTCAAGCCAACACCGACAGCAGCACCCAGAGTAATTACAGCAATGTCAGTCAGAGTAGCCGCGGTAGACAAGGCAGTTTAGCTGGCCGGGGTAGACAGGACAGTCTGAGCAGCCAGGGTAGCCACGGGAGGAAGGATAGCATCAGCAGCCACAGCAGTCACAGCAGTCAGAGTAGCCAGAGCAGCTACGGCAGCCAACCATCATCATCCCTCGAACCGACGAAATCGACCAACTCCGGCCGTTCGAGCGCGAGTAAAGAGAGCAGCGGGCTGAAAAACTTACCGATAATGCCGCCCACCCCGAACCAACAGGATAAAACCCTCCCGTCCGTTCCGAGTCCGCAATTAATCGGCGGGGAGTTCAAAAAGCCGAAACGGCGGTCTCACGTGTCGCCGAAGAGCGAGCAGTTTTTCAACGGTGATGAAGAGGAGGAGGAAGGTGGTAATTCTTCGGATGATGATATTCCAGATTATTACGGGTCGGAATGGAGCGGGCGGAGCAGGAGCTCGTGGGCGACGTCGGTGGAGGAGTTTAACGAGGATCCGGTGGAGCTGGCGAGGAAACTGCGAAGACGAACCGTGATAGTGCAACTTCAAAAGGTACACACACATATAATCTATTGCGAGGAGGATGAGAAGCTAATATTGTTTTTTTGATAGATAAAACTCAAGATGCACTACGAGGACGATATTGTCGCGATCAATATCCCTCCAGATATTGAATTCAAGGAGTTCACGAGACGGGTGAAGGATAAGCTCAAGATGGAGCGGAATGGGAAAATCAAGTTCAAGGATGACGACGGGCTGCGGATTCTGTTGGCGGATCAGGAGGATTTGGATCAGGCGATTGATACTTGCGAACGGACGGCGAAGACTGCGAGGACCGATCTTGGAAGGATGGAGGTATGTACCTGAATTCTCCCGATATAAAAAAAGTATTTATTATTTATGGATATATGCTAACTGGCGGTTTTGTAGATTTGGGTATCTTGATCTTCTCCGCTATAGTTCGGTTGCGCGATGTTTTGTCTTGTATGATGGTCTGCCACCGCTTTAATATTAATATACACAGATGACCGCGGTTTCCTTTGTTTGAGGTTCTTGGTTTTTTAGCGTTCACTAGAGTTTACGTCGAGTGATCTCAGCAACATCTTCGATTCTTCTTTTTTCCCTTTGTTTGTGATTCTAAATTGTTTTAATAAAAGATATTATCATACATTCGATATATAATTTGAAGGGTGTGAGGTTGATTGGACGCACTGGATGCGACTCGCTTAGAATTGGATACCTTCTATCCACGGCTGAGAAGAGTCTCCACTGCGGCGCATGGGACTGTGACTGGCCATCATATCATATCAGACCAGGCCGGGTGTGCAGGGCCGCTGAAGCCACCAGAACGAGGCTGCATCTTTCTCGTAAAAGGTGCGTGGAGCAGCCACAGACCGTTTGAATCGAATTGAGTCGATTGCATGGCTATATTGGGGGCTATTGGACGGTCGAAACGAGCAGAGACATCTCCGTCAGCGGCCTCACACAACCTCTTCTCCAGACTACTACTGAAGCAGATATATCCCCCACTGGGTCATGGCATGGCCTGGCGACAGCTGTGGACGAGTAGGAAGTGCAGGAGGCTGCTATGTTTGCTTGTTCGGCGGGGTGGGCATCGATCACGCAATCGACCAAACGTAACAAACCGCACAAACTGCACAAACTGCGCGCGTTGTTCGCGGCCGATTCTGAAAAATTCTGAGAAATGCCTGCCGGTTGCCCCTCCTGTCCAGCGTAGACATGGTTCTTGTGAGCGCGCGGATTAGCAATCGATATTGCTGTGTTAAACCGCAATGGGCAAATCCGCGGGCGAGGTGGTGTCATGGCCCTGCGAGAGCGGAGTCTCTTCAAAAGGATGGCGAATATATAAGCAAGCACGACTGCCCCTCCTTCCCCCCCTCTTCCCCTCACTGATTCCTCATCATCATCACCATCGCACCCAGTATCATTCTAAAAAGGCCCATATACTTGAAAATTTGAAGTTAATATCACTTCGCATACATTCATCATGTCTACCGAAGAACGTGCCGCACCTCTCCGTCTCGGATACGTTGCTCCCAACTTCCAGGCCCAGACCACCAACGTAAGTCTTCTTCTCCTCATCACTATACATAGCCTGGGATATTGGTTCTAATTTGACTTCTAGGGCGACATTGACTTCCACGAGTTCATCGGCGACAGCTGGGTCGTCCTCTTCTCTCATCCAGAAGGTATCTTTTAACCATACTTCAAATATTAATCTTGAGAACATACGCTAACACCTCGATAGATTACACCCCAGTGTGCACCACCGAGCTCGGTGCCTTCGCCAAGCTCGAGCCAGAGTTCAAGAAGCGCAATGTCAAGCTGATTGGTCTCTCCGCCAATACCATTGACTCTCACTCTGGCTGGATCAAGGATATCGACGAGATCACTGGCTCCACCCTCAGCTTCCCCATCATTGGTGACAAGGAGCGCAAGGTCGCCTACCTCTACGACATGATTGACCACCAGGACACCACTGTAAGAACTCTTTCATCTCCAATTTCAATGTTTTCCAGAAGAAAAGCTCCAGCATGACATGATGCATGACACCACCTGCTGTGTTTGAGCTACCCAGCTGTCGACTGCACCTGGGGGTCCCTGTCATAATCCAACATCCCTGCTTGCTCAAACAAATTCAAAAGAACACACGCTAACAACGCACTCTGTTTAAAAGAACGTCGACTCCAAGGGAATCGCCTTCACCATCCGCTCCGTCTATATCATCGACCCCAACAAGAAAATCCGTCTCATCCTCTCTTACCCTGCCTCCACCGGCCGAAACACCGCTGAGGTCCTCCGTGTCGTCGACAGCTTGCAGACTGGTGACAAGTACAGGGTCACCACGCCCATCAACTGGGTCCCCGGTGACGATGTCATCGTTGCTCCTCCGGTCAAGACCGAGGAAGCTCAGAAGATCTGGCCCGAGCTGAGAATCGTAAAGCCATATCTCCGATTCACTCCTCTTCCAAAGGAGAAGACCTCTGCCGGTACATCCGCGTGAAGGTCGTGAACAACAACAATACCAAAAAGTTCATTTGTCATTTTTCCTTTTGTTCATTTTTACGATTAGGGATGTTGATTTGATCGTGAGGAGCTAGTGGGAGGTAATCTAATTAATTCTCTCTTATGATTTGATGATACTCAGAAGTGGATGAGATTTATATGGATTGATAACTTCATTCGTTCTGTTGTATCATTGCTTTACCACTTGGATATGAAACGGAATTGAATCCTATCAGATTTGTACTCAGTAGTACTATAACTAGCTGAATGCATCAGATCCCGAGCAGCAAACTTTAAAAAGTAAAATAAAATACTTACTTAAGTAATCTCCGGATATTCCAAAAAAGGTGCTTTGCTTGCCGTGACGTGAGTGTTCGTGATGCTTTCGGTGTGTTCCAAGCGCCCATCTGCGGCACAGAGCGGGGCACAACACCTTGCAACGCACCCAGCCCCTCCCTCCCCTTCCCTTCCCTCCCCGCTTCCCGCAGCCTCCATTACTTCACTTCACTCATTCACTTCACCTACCTTATTCTCCTACCTGCAGCATCACGGCCTCTCATTGACAGCAATTACCCATTCTCCACATCATACCTCACAAAAATAGATAGTTATTTACTAAAGTAATATATCTAATTGAATTAAAAAAAAGAAAATATGTCCATCGAAAGAAAGAAACCAGAAGGCCTCTCCCTCGCCTCCACCGCTCCCGGCCCGGAAATCTCCAGCGCATCAATCGAACAGTCCTCCGACCGCGTAACCCTCTCCCTCGCCTCCGGCGCCAAAGCAACCGTCCTCCTCTACGGAGCAACCGTCATCTCCTGGTCCATCGGCGACCGCGAACTCCTCTGGCTCTCCGACGCTTCGTCTCTGGACGGCTCCAAAGCCGTCCGCGGCGGTATCCCACTCGTTTTTCCCGTCTTCGGGCCCCCACCGCAAGGAACACCCGTCGAATCGCTCGCGCAGCACGGATTCGCGAGGACGAGTAAATGGAATCTGTTGGGGAGAACCGACGAAGATGAAGTCGACGGCAAGACTGGCGGGTTGAGAGTTGATTTCGGACTCGGGTCCGAATCGTTGGACGAGGAAACGAGGAAGAAGTGGGGGTACGCTTTTGGGTTGATTTATTCGGTCAAGTTGACGGCGGACACGTTGGAGACTAAGCTACTCGTGCAGAACGGCGGTGAGGAAGGGCAGGAGTTTGATTTTAACGTGCTTTTTCACACGTATTTGCGGATACCGGTAAGACTTATTCCATCTTACATTCCCTCCCTACATATACATATCCATTTATATATTTGAGTATATAATATATTGTGGATATACTCGGAGGTATACGATTGCTAACGTTTATAGAACGTGGACAACGTCACAATCCGAGGTCTCGACTCCCTGAACTACAAAGACAAAACCCGCGAAAACAGCGTGCACACCGAATCATCTGAATCCGTCGCCATCACAAGCCAAACGGACCGCGTCTACATCGACGCACCCGACGAGATCACCGTCCTCGATGACGGCAAACCGCTGTACACCGTCACAAAACTCGGTTTGAAGGACGTCGTGCTCTGGAATCCGTACGATGCGGCGGAGAAGATTGCGGATTGGGAACCCAAGGAAGGGTATAAGAATATGGTTTGCGTGGAGGCCGGGAGCGTTGCGCAGTTTCAGAGGTTGGAAGCTGGAGCGTCGTGGGAGGGTGGGGTTGTGCATAAGGCGCATTTGTGAGGAGGTGGTGTTTGTGTATAGATGCAGGGTGGATGTGGGGTTTTTGGGCGATTGGTATTGGCAAGCGCTTTGGATGTGTTTGTTCTTTGGTTTGGGAGTAGTGCAGGGCGGCTAACATTGGTCTCTTTTTCCTCTGACGTGCATTTTTATTGGTAAAAAATAAGTAGGCATTAAAGATCGGTATTGATATTGTGAGATAAGTTAGATACGTTAGGCAATATGCGGTAGCGAGAATCAAGTGTAGAAGATTGATGTATTCTAGAGCTTAGAATTCAATGGCGGATCGCAATGGCTGTGGTTCGGCGTGACTGGAAATCGTACTGGCAACGTCGAGACCATGAGTGGAAGAGCTGTAGCAAGAAATCCTATAATCGTAGCTATTAGATCGTGAAATTATATATTTCTGCTTTTTGTTAGAATTTCGAGCTGGATTATCTCGTTGATAGAGCTGCATGCTGAAGCTCGAATGTTGTTTGTTTTGCTCCAGCTATCCTAGCAACTCACCACAAGCTCCATAAACAACCTTCGAGCTTTCACCATCCACCAACCTCGATCTCTCCGACATCCATCCAATCCATCCATCCATTACCGTCGACCTCTAACCACCCCGCCATCTCGGCACGATGAAGATCAAGATCAAGGAATGGCACGCTGTAGCAACCTGGCGCTGGGATATGCCCGAAGACGAAGTGTGCGGTATCTGTCGCGTGGATTTTGACGGCTGCTGTCCGAACTGCAAGTATCCTGGCGACGATTGTCCGTTAAGTATGTATCATTTACACGATAAAACTTATCACTAGCGAGACGGGTACTAATATGCATGGTATAATATAGTCGTCGGGAAATGTCATCATTCGTTCCATCTTGTACGTTTTTCTCTCCACACGAATACTACCAAAAAGAACAACTGAAAATGATTTATGAAATGATATGTTCATTTACTAATACGATTGATAAATACAGCACTGCATCCTCTCCTGGATCAACCAAGAATCCGCCAAAGGCCTTTGTCCGATGTGCCGCCAAAAATTCGAGGTAGCTGCCTAGTCCGCTCCGACCTCTGTGTTTTCCACGTCGCTTCCTTTTCCTGTGGTTCATATACTCGCCGGGAGCGTTCTGCTCTGGACGCCCGGTGGTGGCGGTCCCGGATGGGTGTAGCCATTTACAATCCCCTCTGCCTCCTTTAACGGTTGTCTTTCTTTTCTTTCTAGGCTACTTTCTTTTACTTTCATCGGTTTGAGGGTTGGGTTCACTCTGGACTAAACTGGGTTTCTTTCTCAGTATCGTCACCAGGGGTTTCTTTCTTTGAATTGGAAGATTGGGTATCCCGTCTTTTTGAGAGCGAGGTTATAGATTTTTGAAGTTTATACCTGGATCTGGATCTACGCTGGACTTTGGACTTTCTTTCCTGGATACCCTATTGGATTCGCTTCTTGAACTTTTTCCCTCCCGGATTGGACTGGATTGGACTTTACTCTTTTCACCCAAATTTGGCTGACCCTTTCATTTTCTTTCCTTTTAAACCTCCTCTTTCCCATTCTTTCTTCCACGATACCCGGAAACCTCTCCCATCGTACTTCCGCTGTTTAACGCGTCTGCTTTTATGAATCCTTCCCCCGACACAGGCCGAACTCGCCGACGTCGCTCCCAACCCGATTATTCCCGTCATCGTCGCTAATTTCCCCGGGTTTCCGCGCTTCCAAAGTTCCAGGATCATTCGCCGAGAGTAAGAATCCGCCGGCCCCGCTTCGCTTACCGCCCGCCGGGGTATGCGGATAATCGAGATGGTGATGGCGGGCAGGATATCGAGTTTACGGAGATTATGCGGATGGAGGCGACGAGGAGGATGATGGAGGATGTTATTTTTCCGCATATGCGGGTGCGGCCGCAGAGGAGGGAGTAATTCTTTCTTTCCTCTTGGGCTTTTTTATATTCGAGGGTCTCATGGGGAGTCGAATTTGAGGGGTAGATAATGGCTTTTAATGGAACTATGACTTTGTACGGCGGGTTATTGTTAGCTTTACTTCTCTGTTGTCTTTGAGCATAGATTTGCTTCCGGCGTTTTCGGTGTTTTAGCATTATTGTCTTTGCGCATGAAAGTAAATTGGATAGAAACTGTCTAAACTCCAGACTTCAGTCTGACAAAAAGATATATTTATCCTAATAGTACAGCATCATCAAGTCCACCCAACTGAATCCACTCCCCGATCAACTCCAACCCTTCCCTCAGCACCTCCGTAGCACAAGCGTACCCGATCCGCACATACCCTCTAAACTCCCCACCTTCAGTCCCGAAACAATACCCGCCAGGCACGACCAACACCCCGATATCCCGCATAATCTTCTCGCACAGAACCACATCATCAACCGCCTTTCCCTTCACCGTGAATTTAACGAACGCGGTAGTTCCGCTGACGGGTTTAGTGTACCTAACGACCTTACTATATTGGTTCACGAAATTATCCAGTACAGCTAAATTCGTTTCGCATAACTTGATATTCCTTTCTACGAGTTTTTTTCGAATAGACGGGGATAAAGCGTAGCTTGCTACCGCGTCATCGAGCTGAGAGACGGAAATGGTGTTGTAGTCCCGTGCTGCGGCTATATTTTCTATTAGTGTGGGATTGTGGGATGCGATCCAGCCGAGTCGGATTCCCGCTAAGGAGTACGCTTTTGACATCGAGCCGGTTATTATACTGTTTTTGTAGTTTAAGGAGATAAACGATGGCGGTGGTGGGGAAGATGAAGAGTGGAAGATTGGCGAGTAGACTTCATCGCTTAGGATTGTTATATTGTTTTTCTCCGCGAGGAGGTGGACGCCCTGTAGAATCGATAGCGGGAGGATAGCGCCCGTAGGGTTGTTGGGGTTATTTAGAACGATCATTTTGGTAGCTGGGGTTATCAGGGCTTCTAGGTGTTTGAGATCGGCGGACCAGGTGGTGGATTCGTCGAGTTTCCAGAGAGAGACGGTGGCGCCGAGTGAGGTGGGGACGGTGTGGAGTTGTTGGTAGGTCGGGTGGATGCAGATTACGTGGTCGCCTGGGTGGATGAGGGTGTAGAAGACGAGAAAGTTTGCGGCGATGGCGCCGGGGGTTATTAGGATTTGGGAGGTGGGGAAAGGTGGTGCGGATGGGGTGGAGTAGAGGGTTGAGATGTTGAAGAGGAGGGAGGGGGAGCCGCGGATGTGGCCGTAGTCGAGCTGTGTTATATTGTACGCATCAGTACCTATCTACCTAGGTGCTTGGTACTTGGGATTATATTTGGCAGGTTATGTTATATTACCCGTTTCTTGGTGAATGCTGCGGTTATGGGGTTTTCCGCATTGCTGTCTTGAGTATCCGCGAAGGAGACCAGATTGGCGAGGGAGATTGAATCGCAGCAGGTTTCTGCAATGTTGTATTTACATTGCGTTTCGTACTTGTCCATCCACTGGAGTATAATTAGAATTTTGTATATAATATAACAGTATGAAGGGGAGGATATATTTATATATTTACTTGTTCGACGTTGAAGGGTTTGATATGGACCATGATGTTGGTTAGAAAAGTGCGTTGAGTTTGTGGTATTTTGATCGTATGACAAGAATTGCACTAAGTACTCGAGGTTAACTAGGTTGATGATGGATGATGGATGATAATTGAGTTCTTCAATTGGCGGTATTCGAATAAATAGTTCTTGATATAAGCTTCAGATTTATATAATTATTATACCGTCTGCGCGCATCTCCGATAGAACAGTTTACAGTGAAGGATCCGTCGACGAAGCTGCTCGCGAAGTCCAAGACATCTGCACATCTACATCGAGCTTTTACCCCGGGACATTAATTGACCTGCTTGTTACGACAGCCATACATTGAATGCTCTCAATCCGGCAATCTACCCGAGTTCTGTCTAGTCTGTTGGCTAAGTACTAACCTCGACCGAAAGTCATGATGTCGTCGATTTTTCGCTTAAACTCAACCCATATCAACAGCCTCCAACCTCATCTCGAGACCGCATTGACTTCTCGACGTCCTCCGACGATGACAATACCTTCATAGCCCATCTCAATCACAATAATACGAAATCGTATCCCCGACAACGTTACAGCCATGCCGTCTCCACAGGACCCAAAGATGCCCTCCTCCTTCGAGGGCAATGCGTACGTTTACGCACCGAGTCCCTACCCCCATACCATCCGCATCCACCCCGCAATGTAATACGACCAAATGTGTATTAACAGACACCGCAATTATACAGAGAATTCTACGAAACCTCCCGCCTAACCAAATTCTTCCGCCGTGTAACCGCAGAACCCCTCATCCCGCTCGGCATGGCGCTCACCTGCTGGGCCCTCTACCGCGCCTCCCGCTCCATCCGCGCCGGGAACGACCGCGACTACACGAATAAAATGTTCCGACGCAGAATCTACGCGCAGGCGTTCACCGTGGCGGCTATGGTCGGCGGGAGTTATTATTACGCTGATGAGCATAAAGCCAGGAAGAACGTTGAGCATAAAGTCGCCGAGGCGAAGGCGAAGGAGAAGAATCGGGCTTGGATTAAGGAGTTGGAGGCGAGAGAGGAGGAGAGGCTTGAGATTGAGAGGTTGGCGAGGGAGAAGAAGTGATGATGCTGAATTGAAGGGGTATGGGTGGTTCGATTCTTTGTATATATTTACTTTTCTGTGGTTGATCAGATTGGGCTGCGTGTTTTTGGCTTTGAAGGCTCTCGAATTGGTGGTTGTATCATGTATTATAACATTCTCTCTCTCGGCATCTTTGTATCTGTATACAATGCTTCATGGCGTTTTTGGTATTTCATTCCTGAAATCCGCAGCCTTACAAGCTATAAGCTTGCCAATATACTCATACACACCCTCGAGTCGACCGACTCGGAAATTACTCAGCACACCGACGGACCAGTATCATCGATACTCACGCCAATAACAGCGCCATCCGTCGTCCTTAAATAGATATCATCCGTACACCCAAACAATATACTCCTATCAACTACCCACATCCCCACCCCCACCGTGAATAGCATTCCCCTCCACCCCCTTCCTCCCCTCCGCCCAATCCACAACCCCCTGCAACCTCTCCAACTTCTCCTGATAAAACCCCACCAGCTCCTCCAACGCTTCTATTCCGCCTTTCTTCTCCTTCCCGGGCACCCCATCGATCATCGCCCCCGTCCCCTGCGGTTTCCGCCTCCCCTTCCCGACACCCTCAACGGTAAGCATCAACCCGCCCTCGTTCACATCCCCAGCACCGGTAGTCGTACTCCCAGCATCATCACTCATCCACGTGGGCGCCTTGGTAACGCTGACCCCGCTCACCTGCCATTCAGGACTGAGCGAGTGCGCTGATAGAATCCCCGTTCCGTCAGCGCTAACGTCTATGAGCACTATTCGTTCGTTGTTCCGTCGGTTTCCTGACGTTGGGGGTTTGAATTGTCCGCTGCCGTTGGAATCCACGTCCGCTTGGGATCCGGATCCTGAATGCGGTGTCGATGAAGTTGCGTTGTGCGTGTTCGAGTTTGATAAACTGGCTGGATCCGGGGGGGAGGTGGAGGAGTTTTGCTGCTGTTGTTGGGGGGGCGGGGAGGGGAGGATGGCTAACGGATCGAATTCGTCGTCGGAGAAGACGTAGCGGACCGTTGGGTGGAAATGAGAGGATGTGGTCGCGTCTTGGATCAGTGTGAAGAACGGGACGAAGGGAGTTTGGAGTTGCGATGAGGGTTGCTGCTGGGTGGCGGTCGTTGTGGAGTAGTCTTCTGTGGTTGTCGTGGGTACTGTGGATATTGTCGAGGCGCCTGGGAAGGGCAGCTGCGAGGGACGGGGAGTGGGTGGGTCCATGGATCCTGCTGTCGGTGGACGCGGCGGACCGGTTTGTAGTGATGGCGCTGGTGAGGCACGCTGGGCTGATACCACCGACGGCGTCATACGCGGCGGGATGGGCTGCGGCGTCGACATGTTTGTTTCGATGTGATGATGATGGTGATGATATCGATGAGGTTGAGGAGGATGCTGTTAGAGCTGGTTGGAGTCAACTGCAGCTCGAGACGAGGCGTCCAAATAGAGCTATCTAAGCGACCATCATATTAACAATAATATTAAATATCAAAACTCCACCCCAATGGCCCAATAGAATACCCAATACACCCTGACCGATATGCAAGAAATAACTATATCCACATCCTGTAATAATATCTACAACTTTCTTCTCTTCCCCTTCGGCCGACCTCGTTTTGACGGCAGCGGGTTCTTCTGGTTCCCACCTTGCCGGTATCCCTCGAATATCGCATTAATCATAACTTTCTCCGGCGACGCCGATTTTTCCGTTCTGGACGGTAACACGGTGGTCGTAGTATTCCTACTTTCCTCATCGAGATCTCCCAACCTCACCGCTTCTCGAATGGTTTGCTTTGATAGACAATAATCCACGTGTTCGTTGAACGTTCTGTCGTCCGGTAACTGCGGTATCTCGCAGATAGGACACGGCCAATACACTTCCTCCTCTTTAACTTCTTCCTTTCGTTCTTCAACTGCTTCCAGACCCTCCGCTTCAACGGCTAGGAAATCATCACTCTTCAGTCCGTCAAAGTACATCATTTCTTCCTCGTCCCGTTCCGCCTGCTCCTCCTGCTGAATCTCAAACCCCGTCTCATCGTACTTTTGAAATTCTTCCTCCGGCCACTCTTCCCACCTCTCCTCTTCCTCGCCTCCAAACTTCCTCTTCTTTGCCAAAATCGGCTTGAAGAAATTCGTCGCTCCCGCTTCCTTCTTCCTTGTCGAAATATTCGTCAACCGTAGTCCCATAAGTCGTATCTTCATCGGCTTGTACTCTTCCTCCAGTTTCGTAAGCAACGGTAGCGCGTAATCGTACAGATCCTTCGCCTTCCAAATCGGATACGGTAAAGGCTTTTGTCGTATCGCTTCTTCATAAGTGTACATTTTCACCTTCAACGCCAGTGTTCGCCCTTGCAATTCCGTCTTTACCAGATCTTCTTCAAGCGATTCAGCGGTCTTTCGAAGTCGATCGCGGAGGTTGACGGTACCCTCGCAGTCGGAAAATGTGGATTCGCTACCGATGGATTTACGAATGTATTCCTCGGCAGGCCGGATTTCAGTGCGTCCGAGCCCGAGGGAGACGGATAACAGAAACTCATAGGCTTTTTGTCCGAATAGCTAGAATATCGTTAGACGGATATAGATATTGTCTTATCAAGGTACCCACCTGCAAAATATGTCCTCGCATGGGGTATATATCGCCGCAATTTCTAATACCTACAGCCTCGAGTTCTCGCTCAAACACCCGTCCGATACCGTTAACCTTACGTACAGGCAACTCTCGAATGAACTTCATCACCATCGCTCGTTCTCCTGGCACGGCCTGCAACGATTAGTCCAACTCCAATATTCAAAGTTCAAGATGGGAAAACCTACAAACTGTCCATTCGGCTTATTCTTGTTGGAACAAATCTTTGCGATTCGAGCATTCGGCGCGATACCCGCCGACACGGTAATCTTAGCATGCTCAAACACCTCGCGTCGCATCTGCTGCACCGCGGTCTCCGCATCCATTTTATGTTTTTCCAAGTAGCTAGTGATATTCAGATACGCCTCGTCGCAACTGGCGGCTTCGAAGCGTTCGTCGTAGCGAACGAGGACTTCTCTGACTTCCTTGGCCTTGGCGTTATATTTTGTAAAGTTGAGCGGGAGAAATGTCAGAGTCGGGCATAATTTGAGAGCGATATGGCCCGCCATACCGGACCTACAACCGAATTTCCGGGCTTCGTAGTTGCAAGTTGTGAGAACGCCCTTCCCGACGGCCATGGGCACCTTTTTCAACTCCGGCCGATCGAGTTCCTCGACGGAGGCGTAAAATGCGTCGCAGTCGACATGGACGATGGTTTGCGAGAGGTCCCGTTCCAGTTCTAGAGAGGCGATGTGTTCGTCGACCTTTTTAAAGTCGCGGGAGAGGTCTTGTTTGTCGAGTTCGGCTTTCTTTCTGAGGATGCGATTTATGCGCTTGGTGAGTTCGGTGTCTTTGCGGGATTCGTTGAGGAAGTATTTGGAGCCCTTGGAGGCTTCGTAGATGATTTCGGCGACTTTGGATTGGTCGACGTTGTCTTGGCCGGATTTAAGGAGGGAGGGGCCGAGCAGTTGTTTCTTGAGGGTGGATTGGGAGGGTTTTGGCGCATTTTCGTCGTCGTTGGTGGGTGGTGATGCGCTACCGACGGGAGGAGCGACGACGGGTTTGGCAAAGGTTGGTTTGCGACCCCGCTGACGGGAGGTATTATCGACGGCGGTTTCGACGAGAGACTGGCGATTCAGCATGTTTGGCTGATATGAATGTCGTGATGCATTTGCATTGTAGTATACCGGGTGGGCATGGTGATATTAAGTAAGCAGGAAGAAAACAAACAGAAAGATGGACGTGTAAAAGGAGTCACGGCGTCACATGACCGGCTCCACACGCGGCGCCAAAAATGCGACCAAAAATGCGACCAAAAGTGCGACCAAAAGTGCGACCGAAGTGCGGACGAAAGAAAAGAAAAGCGGACGAGTGGAAGAATAAGATGCGGCGCCTAAATTAGCGTGGCTGTGATGCGGTTGGCGATGTTGTCGTGGTGTTTTGTTTGACAGCCACACACCAACATAATAATAACAGACGATATTATATTATTATTATAATATTGTATATCCCGAGGAGTATGTATATATACCATCTACTGTCGTGTCTGTGAAGCGCATCAGTCAGTTATTGTTTTGTTCTGAAATATAAATGCGGATACATTCCTGCCCCGGACGATGCACAACAGAATTCCCCAGCTGCGGGGCCGGCAGCGATTCGTCGAGCTCTTACCTGCAGCGAGCTAGCGCATGAACCTTCCCTTAACCAGCGTATCGATATGCGTGGCCCTGTGAGGACCGTCGAATGACAGCTGCATCCATTCCTCGAGCTGGCTGGAAAAAGAGGAGAGCTGGGAGAGCTGGGAGAGCTGCGGAGGAGCTGGCTAGCTGTATTGGTCCCCCTCATCTGTTTCCCTCTTCCTACTTATTATTCTTATTGTTGTCCGGTTTAATGCTTTATCCATGTCTTGTTATTGATTGCATTTTAGTGAGGGTCGGGGTTATATATAGAAGATAGTATGGTCGAGTATGGTGATGGTGGAGTGCAGAGTAGTGTCACCTTTTTTTATCCCACCAAAGGACAACTACTACTACTCCACCATTCATCACTATCATCGCTATCATCACTATCACCATCGAACAACTTCATCAACCTCATCGTCGATAATACACCGCTGTGGAATGGCATCGCGTTGACTCCGGATCGCAATTTCCGACTTCAGGAGCAGGGACGAGGCATTAATTAATATTTTATTGCCTATCCTGGCCAGCACTGAAAGGAAGCTCGGGAACCTTTGTTTTTCAAAACTTCTTCCCGAACATTTCACCCGCTTCTTCCCTTTCTCAATTCGCTCTCCGTCGACTTGCTCCTTCCATCTTTATTCTTCGACGACACTCTCTTTATCGTTCATTTTCGGCTTCATCCTGTTCGTTCGTTCGTTTCTTTCTTTCGCCAAGCGGCAACTCTGCCGATGCCTTGACGACAGCAAGAAGAAAAACTAAAACTAAAACTAAAACTTAAAAATCCTCAACTTCCTCCCGTCGGCCGTTGACGAACCCTGTCGACGGTCTCCCCTTCCACTTCTCCTCCTTTTCGATATCACAATCCTTCGTCATGCCGCTGGCACCGTCTACGAATCACGGCCAGTCCACCGGCCTTCGATTGGCTTCTCATCCCATCTCCTCAGCTAGTGGGTCCCATTCTACCATCGGCAGCGCTCGTCCTACCATATCCAGACCCTCTCCGAGGATAATCAGGAACGACTCCTTCGCCTCTGCTCCTGGCGATATCTCCTCGCCTGTTGCCAGTCGATCTGGCGCAACCTTCGACTCCCATCCGCCTCGACGAGCACCCGCTTCCGTCACCGGTCTGCGAGCCGACAATGCTGCTCCGAAACCTCGCTCCTCCACCACCACCAGCTCGAACGGTGGCTCGTCCTCCCCGTCGCCCATGTTCTTTCACGCCAGCGATGTGAAGAATCTACACGTACGGTCGACGAAGACTCCCTCTAAACCGCCCGTCTCCAATGCAAAATTCTTCTACGCATCCGAATCCCGTCCTGGCTCCACCTCCCGCTCCCATTCCCCTGTCAGAGATCCTCCAAACATCGTCTCGTCGCCTCTCGTAGCATTACCTCTCGTCCCGACGGCATCAGGTCAAAGACATGGCTCAATCACATCGGTCAGCACCATAACTCCGTCGAAACCTACCCCTCACATCAAAACTGTCGATACCCCGGTTCTTCTTTCTTCCAAACGGCGAGACCTCTCTCCTGACGCTCGTCCCTCCTCTCCTCGAACCGACAGTAGCACCAGTGGTAGCCAAGCCTCCGGTGCAACCAGCGCAACAGGCGCGACCAGTATCACCAGGTTGATGACCAGTCCGAGACTCAGCTCCTCTCCTCCAAAACCTTCGTTCCTCGGGTCGCATCCACCACCGCACTTACCCTCCCAGCCGCCTTCCGCTCCGTCGTCGAACAGAAACTCCTACTCGTCAGCCACACCGCCTCTGCCACCTTTACCAACCCTGCCGCAGCTTCACTCGCAATCGCATTCTCGACGGCAATCCGCAGACCTTACCCCGAGACGGCCGGCACGAGCTGGTTCGATAGGAGGACCGAATGGTGATATTCCAAATGCATATCTCGATCATGACCTCAAGCAGTCGCCGAAATCGCCAACAGCCCCGCTTCCTGTGGTATCTAGTGCCCACGCGATGATTGAACAACAGAAGGAACTCGCTGCTGCGGCCAGAAGAGAAAGAAAGGTAACTTTACCACAAATCTATTGAAAACAAAGAATACAGCTAATATATTTAGATCCTCGACCTTGAAATCTCAAATGCCTCCCTTCTAGCAATCAACAAGACGTTCGAACGCCGATTCCGAAAGCAGGCTGCCGAATTACGCCGGTTCCGACGTCTGGCTCGACAGGGACTACTCTCATCCGAAAAACTAAAGGCGAAGCACAAGCGTAAAAACAGTCGGGAGGAGTACATTGACGCTGAAACAGGGCCGGATGCTAGCGACGAAGGCGAAGACAGCTTCGATGAAGAAGACGAGGAAGACGAGGAAGACGAAGACGATAAGAGTTCCTCGGACTCTGGTTCCGCCGACGGAGAGGGCAAAGAACCGACGGAGAAAGATCTAGCGCGGCGAGCTACAGACGAAAAGCATCTGGCGTCGGATATCGAAAAACACAGACAGCTCCTCGAAGCTTCCGCCAAGTTGAACGCCTCGCTCAAACGCTGCCATTTCATGACCGAATCCCTGATAGATGAAGGAAAACGAGCCCTGGACGCGGAACCCAAAGTGCCCGAACCGAGAAGAAGAGCACCAAGAGTAGTCGACTCGGATCTTGACGAAGGCGTCACCGAGTCCGAAATCGATACCGAACTAGATGTCACCACAGACGACAATGGTAGCGAGAGATCCGGCTACTCCACGCCGACGTACTACCAAGAGAGCGAGCTGAGCGGCAGCGGGCCCCTCAGTATAAGCGACTACGAGAGTAGGAGCGAGAACGAAAGCAGGAGCGAATACGAGAGCCGGAGTGAATTTAGCGGAAGCGAAGGGTATTATAGCGATGACTATGAAAGTCAGGACGATAGGAATGGGGTGGAAGGGGTGTACGAGGTTGATGCACCTGACGTTTTGACACCCCGGATCGAAAAACCGTATCCGATCTTGAGATTAGCGAAGGTTGTGTAGTTTTTTATAATTTTTTTAGCTTGTGCTGTTTGTTTTGTTCGGGTTGAATATCTTCTTTTGGGGATTTTTTATATTCTTTCTTTCGTTTAGTATACTGGGAAGCGGGAACGGCGTCAACTTTTTTATTTATTGGAGGAGAGGAGCGGAAGAAATTTGGGAAATACCTTTGGTTTGCATTTTTCTCTATTTTTCCTTCTCCGTTATATATCACTGCTTTTGGTACTATACATCGTTACTTTTGTTACAGGTTTGTTTCATCTAGATATCTCTTTGCGTATCATATTATATATTAGGGAACTCTGGCAAGGACGGGTGGATGGATGGACGGGCGGATTGTGAATACTAACGACTACTACTATAAAATAACTGGGAGCATTATATAAAATTGAGATTGTATTGGAAATAAATGGCGTTTTATATACAAGAATATTTTTCATTTAGATATATGTATGTACTCGTATTTCTCCTCTCTTTTGTTTAAATATAAAAATATCATCACTTAAATACGTTTTTGTATACCCTGACCCCTCGTTTGCTGAAAGCTTTTCCAGCCTTTGGTGTCCTCGGATACCCACCTTCATGCTTCCCCAGTGCCTAACATTTCATCCGGATTCGTTATGTTCAACGTCCAAACAAAGTATTACACACACCAATCTTCTTACGCTGAATGTCTGGTTCGAAGGTTGTGTGCTTCGAGAATCCTCGTATTTCCCCCGCAGTTTCGTCATCGAAAATTCTAGTCCGTACTCCGCGTTTAACCATTTATATCGAAATTTCTCCACTATTTTGTGTCCCGAGACTACCGCAGGCCCATATAAGAGGGGGGAGTAAGCGTCTCCCGCCTCTTCTCAAGCTTCTGGGACTTGGTCCAGGCCATAGAAATGGCTGGATCACATTGTCCCCCTCCGGAGGGGACAATGTGCAGAGAGAATTGTGAATGGTATTCACAATATTTATAGTTCGAGCGTAATCCGTTCCCAGAGAATAAGTTCGGGATGATTCGTTGAGTATTATCACTTGATTATTAATGCTTTTTTGGGGTGGTTCATTGGCGACTGGGAACTTGTTAGTTCGTCGCCTTGCTGTTTCTGCAGTTCAGCTCTCCAGGCCCGGAGAGTTAGCCCGGATAGTTACGGGGCGATTGTTGGCCTATATTACATTTTTGTTTCTATTTAGTTTACAGGATTCAATCAATGGTAAGTTATCAAGGTGGAAGAATCGCTAACCTGTTGGTTTTGAGCTTTACCAGGAGGCAAGTACCACCTTTCGATGGTACCTCTAAAAAAAATTATTTTTGGGGGGTTGCCATATCCCCCCATACGTATAGCTCAAGTGTGGCGATACTAGAGAGCTGGGGGATTTACGGGACCCCTATCCATGTTTAGAACAGGGGGTCAATATGATGATCAAATGGTGTTGACTCATCGTGGGTTTGGAATGGTTGTGGAGCTGGTGAGAACGTAGATGAGATAAAGGATAAGAGAGTTTGGTTAAACAGAGGAGGATGATGATGATGGGGGAAGGAGGAACGTTTGGGATGGGAGGTTACGTTTAGACTATTTATACCCGTCTGGAATATTGTAATATTTTTCCCCCCACACAACCGCGTGACTTAGCAACTAGAATAAATCTTATTGTTTTTTGAACCATTAATGCATTAATACAGCTCTGACTCTGATGATCAACTCCTATCAAAATTGTGAGTTTGTGAGTTTGCCTATAGATACCTACTAGGAAATATTGCATGCTCCAACATTCAGATAACATTCTTGATATATTTGCCAGCTATTTCATTCTAAGGCATTGACTCCGCTTATTATATCAGATTCAGAGCTAGAAGGAGTATAAGAGTATATTTGAATTTGTTTTTTTCATATGATCATCTACCTGTCCTCATGAAGCTAGATACAAATAATCCAGCTTAACTCAAGTAGCAATATGGATAATAAAATCTGTTACTACAGAGGGATCTAGGTAGCTAGAGATACACACGCGCACAAGTAGTCTCGAGGCATATTACATCTACAAGAATTATCTCTCAATGCAATCCCGAATCGGGTTGCTCAAGCGGCACGAGCTAGGATTATTAAAGTTTGGAGTATTCAAGCAAGCCGCAAGTGGCCCGTACTAACTCGTAATTTCAATCATTTCAGTCTATATCTCGATGTTGATGAATGTTTGTATTTTACTCTGAATATCCAATCTGATTTTGAGGTTGGTAGGCATCAGCCTGTGTTACCATGTTGGATTTTGCACCATATCCGCGTTGTCGCATTCAATCATTCTCTCATGCAGCATTTCCCGAGCCGAAACGTGGATGAATCCTGAAGCTAGTACATTGCTGAGGTCCGATAGTATGTCTCTATTCATATTTTAGTTTTAGAATTCGAAAATATACTGTTTTTACGAGATGCAAATTTGGCTGGACTCGTTGAATCCTGGGATTCAAATATGTTGAGATCCCGCCCGGCTCTGTATGCCAATACATGTACGCACATGTAACACGGCCGGACGTCATATTACATTTTTGGCCTGTCTTTGAAACGATAGAGAGACCTTACAGGCTTAACACTGTGTCTTTCGGATTCGGAATATTGTTGAGGCCCGAACATTTATTCTCGTGATATGGTCGTCATGTGGCCTGCGGTCCAGTCTTCCTCTGGTTGATATATATGCACGTAAGTTAAGTTCGACGCTAGCCAGCTTTACCGGAACTGATAGACTGGGATGCTGCTTCTGCTGCTACGCCTCCGCACTCCGAGTGGTGTCTGGCGGCCATTCAGTCGCGGACAATAACCATCAAACGTTCCTTAAAGTCAGCTTTGTTCCAGGCAAACCCGCCAGCCCCTCCTCTCCTTCCACTACCTTTCCTTCTGTCCTTCCTTCCTTCTCTTCGGCTGTATGAATTAAGTTCCCACTATTTTCTTTATTTATCCCTTCTACCGATTCAGATTTGGAATTTTGCGGAGTGTTGTTCGCAGCGGAGTGTCGTCATAGGCCTGTCGCCGGGAGATTGCGTGTCGCAACAGTTCGACGTGTTGGCGGTGTTTAGGCAGTCATCACAGCCTGGCCAGGCCCTCCGCCATCTCACATCCTCTTCTCGCTCTCATCCTCGAGGTCTCCACCACAACCTTCCTCCTCCGCACGATACACGATACCCACGATATACATATACGTCACAGTACCATCTACGACTGTCTTGAAATTCCCCGGCGTGCCACAGCGCCGCTGCGTTCCAAAAATGAAGTCCCTGGCGATATTAGCGGCGCTCGCCGTCGCACCCCTATTGTCCTCGGCCTACAACTACTCTACTCCGAATCCGAAATTCCTTGCGATGGATGATGGCCGGCCGAAGGACTGTCCGCCGTGGTACGTCTCCGGATACTGTTTTGCGGGATCGAAGGGGGAATAACTAACGATCTGGTGTCGTAGTTTTAACTGTCATCTGCCGGCGTCCGAGTGCAAACAGTTCGCGGCATGTAATTCCTACAACGGGAGATGCGACTGCCCTGCTGGCTGGGGAGGGGACGACTGCAGCGAACCAGGTTCGATATTCAATCCGAGTTCTCGGCAATTTCTCTTCACAGGCTAACAAACTGCGGGTTCATAGAGTGCGGAGGTCTCAGTGACGGGAAAGAACGATACCTACGACCCAAGGGCGAAAAGTGCGGCTGTAAAGATGGGTGGGACGGCATCAACTGCAATCGTACGATACCTTTCCCCCTCGTTCCGTCTACACTCGGTCTAGAACTGACAGGATACCTTGTATAGTTTGTACGACACATGATGCCTGCGTCCCACTGATGCCAGAAGGTGTTGAGGGTACCTGCTACAAGGGTGGACTTACCGTGAAGGAGAACTTTCAGATGTGCAAAGTCACCAGTACGCCTCACTTGAATCCGGCTCTCGAACAGGTACTAACGAATTACAGACAAGGCGATCCAGGACCAGCTCGGAAACCAAGTCGCCGAAGTAACATTCTCATGCGACAAGGACAAGGAAACCTGCAACTTTCAATGTATGATCGCATCTAACTCTGGATCGAAGAACGAAACTAACGAGAGTCATAGTCTGGGTTGACCAGGAGGAATCGTTCTACTGTGCCCTCGACAGCTGCCAAGGCGATATGGACTTTACCGCCAGCAGCAATGTCAGTCGTTACCAGTGCGAAACCGTGAAATGCAAATGTATACCCGAGCGAATGATGTGCGGAAAAGAAGGGTCCATCGATATCTCCGACTTTCTTACCGAAGAGATCAAGGGTCCCGCCGAGTTCTCTTGCACAACTTCGTACGACCCATCGGATGCAAAGAAAGATGGGTGCTCGTTCTCCGAGCCGGCAATGAATCAACTTATCAGCGACGTTTTTGGCGATAAGTATATAACTCTCGGTTGTAACTCTGCAGAATGTGTACCTACCTCTCTGATTCCGGGATACAAACGTCCCGTGAAGAAGATCAACAAGACTTTGATTGCTGGAGCCATCGCCGGATCAGTAGTCACACTGGCAGCTGTCATCGCATTACTTTGGTTCCTTCACAGAAAATCCAAGAAGTCAGGCCTCGGACCAATCCACCTCGGAGACGACGACGAATCTAGCAAACTCATCACCGAACACAAACCCGCGTCGCTACACTTTGAAGATGTCTCGTATTCCGTCAACGGGAAGCAGATTTTGACAAGCGTCCACGGAGCCGTGAATCCCGGACAAGTTATGGCGATCATGGGTGCGTCCGGAGCAGGGAAAACGACATTCTTGGATATCTTGGCTCGCAAGAACAAGCGCGGTAATGTTGGCGGAAAAATCCTCGTCAACGGTCTTTCGGTCAGCGACGACGAATACAGAGAGGTGATCGGGTTTGTGGATCAGGAAGACGCTTGCATGCCCACCTTGACGGTTTACGAAACGATTCTGAACAGCGCCTTACTCCGATTGCCCAAAGATATGGATTTCAAGTCGAAGCAAACCAGGGTTATGGAGGTGATGCATCAACTAGGTGTTCTCGGTATCAAGGATTCCCTAATCGGCTCGGAGGAGGGAGAACGCGGTATTTCTGGAGGAGAAAGACGCCGTGTGAGCATCGCCTGCGAACTCGTTACCAGCCCTGCAATTCTCTTCCTTGATGAACCGACAAGTGGACTGGATGCCTACAACGCCTACAACGTGATCGAATGCCTTGTCAGCCTTGCCCAAAACTATAACCGAACCATCATATTCACAATCCACCAACCGCGTTCCAATATTGTCGCTTTGTTCGATCGTCTCGTCCTCCTTGCTAAGGGCAAGGCTGTGTACTCTGGCGATTTCACAAAGTGCCAGGAATACTTTACCGAGCTCGGATACCCATGCCCGCCTGGATTCAATATTGCAGACTTCCTAGTTGATCTTACCATGCACGCTAGCCACAAGAGAACCGTCCCCAGCGTAGCCAATGGCAACCCTCCTGAACCCAGCTCGAGCACCACCGAAAGACCCCGTGTCGTTGGCCGAAAGAGAACCAATTCGGTCCGAGATCGCCAAGAACGCGCCTTGTTTACACGAAAGTCTAGCGGTCTCGGCCAAAGCGCCGACGACGTCTCACTTGCCTCCGTTCCTGATGAATCCGAAGCCCTGCTCGCCAATCCTGATCGTGAAGACGATGCCGACCTTTTAGAGGGATCCTTCACCGCCCAACAATCCGACTTGGACGTCCTTATCAAATCTTACCTGAACAGCGATGTCTCCAAACAGATCCACGATGAAATCCAACAAATCGTTCAAGCCGCTAACAGCGCAGACGAAAACGGCGACGCTCACGCAACCCTCCTCGGCACCGGTCCCATAACTGGCTTCAAGCGCATCGGTTGGTTCGAACAATTCTCGATCGTTAGCTCGCGTACCTGGAAGAATCTCTACCGCAACCCGATGCTCATGTTGACGCACTACGCTATCCCCATCGTCCTCGCCTGTCTGTGTGGTTTCTTGTTCTACGGGATCACTGATGATATCGCCGGTTTCCAGAACAGAATGGGTTTGTTCTTCTTCGTTCTCGCGGTATTCGGGTTCAGCGCCTTGACTTCCCTGCACGTCTTCTCGCAGGAGAGGTTACTGTTCGTCCGAGAACGTGCGAACGGGTACTACGCTCCCATCACGTATTTTTCCAGCAAAGTCGTTTTCGACATCCTGCCGCTGCGTCTTTTACCGCCGCTTATTCTGGGAGCGATCGTGTACCCTATGGTCGGCTTGCTTCCGGAATGGGGCGCGTTTTTCAAGTTTTTGCTGGTGTTGGTGCTGTTCAATCTTGCGACGGCGACGTTGTGTTTGTTTATCGGTATTGTGTTTAAGGACACGGGGATTGCCAACCTCGTGGGTAGTTTGGTTATGCTGTTCAGTTTGTTGATGGCCGGGTTGTTGCTGAATCATGATAAAATCCCCGGACCGGCGAAATGGCTGCAAGTGGTACGTTATTCCTATCCTCCTATCCTCTTATCCGGCAATTTTGATACTGATATGTAACTTTCTGCAGCTGTCAATCTTCCACTACGGTTTCGAAGCGCTTATCGTGAATGAAGTGACGACATTACAACTCATCGATCGGAAGTACGGGCTCGATATCTCTGTACCCGGTGCTACGATCTTGACTACCTTCGGGTTCAACAATCAGGCTTTTTGGATCGATGTTATCGGATTATCCGTGTTTTCTGGTGTATTTCTGGTGCTAGGATATTTGGCCATGCACTTTTTGTTAGTCGAGAGGAGGTAGTTTTGTTTTTCCTTGCAGATGGCGGGAAGTTAGGGGCGAAGCATATGCGTAATATACCCGGGGGGAATGGAGAGCATCTCAACATGCGAGCGGGTTGTAAGAGGTATTTGACGTGGGAGGGGGTTAATATTACTTGTTGATTGTACATGAAGCATTATACTCTTCTATTTTTCGCATCATCTATATTATATTAGCTGTTTTTGTTTGTTATTTTATTCTTGGGAGTATAAGACGGCTTTTGTTTAGAAGAAGGCCGCCGTTTGATTTGGCTTTTTTTCTCTTTGGGATTGCTTTTGTGGTTGTATTATGATCCTCAGATTGGTTGCATTGAATTGTCCTTTTTTTTTTCATGTCAAGAAATTATACCATATACCATATACTATACAGATCTAGATTTCACAGTCTACTTAACATGTTTTGCTCGTTTATTTTTCCGCTATCGTGGATAATGTACGTTCTGGATCAGGGTTGATGGTATTATCATTGACATAGATTATTCGTATTAATATTATGTCGTCCAGGGTATATATCCCGGGTATTCGTCGCAATAACAGTAAGTGGTAAATATCCTACCCGTAACTCATCCCACCGTGTAGAATGTCAAATAAAGTAGAAAACTCCATGCTTCGTGAATATGCTTAACAACTCAACTCTTCCTGCAAGATCTAACGATGCCAAACTTACACGCCTTGACGAATTTACGCATACCCGCCACCGCCCGACGCCAAAAAGCCCGCTAGACGTTCTTCGCTGTCGGTGGATTCGCTTTTCCTTTTCCTTTAGCGGTACTCGTATTCCCGCTATCTTCCCCCTCTGCACCCTCCTCTTCGTCATCATCATCATCATTATCATCGAGTTCCTGGAATCTACCTTCCTGCATTGCAGTCCTGATGGGGTTCTCCACATTCACCACACCCGTTTTGTTCAACCGTTCGAAGAGGACGAATAATCGTTCCGCCTCGCGTTCTTTCTCTTCATCTGTCATTTCTGCAAGATTCGCGCCACCGTACGCTGATTCGCGGAAGGCGCGGTCTTCGGCGTCGGTGTACTGGCCTGTTATTGGGTTTATCTGTTTACCGTCCTGGAAGGCGGCGGCTTCGAGGGCTTCTGGGGGGATGGGGATACCCGCCATCATGAGGTATCCTGATGCGTGGCCGTAGCCGACGTTTTGGATGAATTTCCCCGGGTGGGAGTCTGAGAGGGTGAAGAGGAGGGTTTGGAGGATTGTGCGGGTGTTTGTTGTTGAGGGGGAGGCGGAGAGGCGGAGGAGGCGGGCGGGGAGGGTTGTGGTTGCTGCGCCGAGGGGGAGGGAGCGGTCGCTTTTTTAAAATAAATAAATAGTTAAAAGTTGCATGGTCAGTTATCTTTTTTATGGGAGTTTTTATTTGTTTGTGATCGAGGGACGTACGTATCACTTGGTAGGAGGGAGGTGCGGAGGTATTCTTGGACTTCTTCCGGGGCAATCGGATAGATGTCGTGCAACAGTTTGAGGAGACTAGCCGCCCTGTCGTCGAATTCGTCTGTTTGCGTGTTCCGAGATGATGGGCCGGTGGAGACTTGTGCTGCTCCGTCGAGGATGCGGACTATGCGGATTAGATGTTTTGTGGGTTCGTCGCGTGGGAAGAAGGCGGCTTTGGCGGTGTCTGTGTCGAGGGGAATGTTGCTCAAGGCGTCTAGGATGTGGTGGGTGGGTGGTTGGAGCGGGGATGATGACCTGACGGGGATCGAGGAGAGGATTGTGAGGAGGTTTTCCACGGTTCTTTTGATATATTAGTTGTGTGATTTTTTCACATTGTGATAGATGGTGACTTACGGGCTGAAGAGTTCGGCTTTGATGTCCTCGAGCTTTGCAGTGAGGGTGTAGAGGAGCTTGAGAGTGTCCTGTAGGGCCATGCCTTCCATTTGGGAGACGGAAGGGTCCGTGTCGGCGGCTGCCGCTGCGTATGATGTTGCGTGGCGGGCGATTGCCTGTTTAATTTAGCTTAGGTTTGATTATACTGTGATAGGAAGAGATCTTACGGCATTGGTGTTTTCGGCGAGAGCGTGCTCGTTCACGCATTCGCGAATGAGACCGTCGGTCTCGGAGTATGTGGTGACGAAGAATAGGATGCGTCCGAGGAGGAACTCGTCATCGTGGGATTTGCTCTAGATATTATATTAATAATGCATAACTTTAATTAAGTAGCTGCAGGGGATAGAGTTATTAATACCTTATAGGCATCGCTGGCTTTCTCGACGTAGCCGCCGTCAGCAAAGTACTGGCTGGTCTGACGGTCGAGAAACATGGCATTGGCGAGGCAGCGGAGAGCCTCTCTAGAGGATTCGGGTTGATGGCCATGGAAGGCGATGTCTGAGAGGAGGGTGATACCCTCGGGGGAGTAGATTGCATCTGAGCCGGCGACGGTTCGGCCGTAGACCTTGAGCTTTTCCAGAATGGCGTGTTCTTCTATAATATTTATATATCATGATGTTAGTTAGAATGAGGTTGGATGTGTTGTTGATGTTGTGTGTAACCACTGACTGACCTTGGGCGGACAGCTTTTGGCTGGCGATGTTTTGTCGAAGCTCGTTCATCAACGAGGCGACTTCAGCATTTTTGACTAACAATTATAAGATGATGATATTAGCTGGAGTTTATAAGGAGGTTGATGTAGCTTACCATTGATAGCATTTGACATGATGATGATGATGATGATGATGATGGTGATGAGGTGACGTCGATGGTTAGCCGATGAGATGAAGATAAATGGCCGACGGGAGATAGAAGGAAGAAGAAGTCTAGAATTGAAGACGAGAGAAAGAAGGAGGATGAGAAAGAGAAGAAGGAGAAGGAGAAGGCCGAAGAGTAGTAGCTGCGTCTGGTCGCCGGAAATTGGACGACAATTTTATATAGACAGCGACCCACAGCTTTAGCTACACTCAGACATGGATCCAGCCATGCGCATCATATTAGCATGCATCTCAATATTAATATATTAGAAGTACCAAGTACTCAGAGTATTCAGGTAGCTCGCTTAGTATTCAATTGATTAGAAAAAGGTGGGATGGCGAAATCGGTGTTGCATTCGGATTTATAATAATGTGCCCCGCCGTGAGAATATAAATACAAATATAAATTAATTCGACACCACTCCGCTCTCGTTCAATTCCGACTTCACCGTCTATCTGATCCATCTGATATCTTATAATCATGGCAACAGTGCACACTCCAACAACCGGCGAGGACTTCCAAAAGACCTTCTCTGCCGTCCCCGCCAATGTCCTCGTCGCCATCTCGTTCCACACCTCATGGGCCGCCCCCTGCAAGCAGATGAACGGGGTCTTCGCTGCCATCGCCGCCTCCTCCTCGCCCGATAAAATCTCCTTCATCTCCATCGACGCCGAGGAAATCCCAGACGTCTCCGAGGAGTACGAGGTCTCCGCCGTTCCCTTCTTCGTCCTTGTCAAAAACGGCAACGTCCTGCGCAAAATCTCCGGTGCCGATCCGAAGGAGCTCAACGAGGCCATCCAATCCCACAGCGACGGCGGCGCCGCCATCAAACCCCCACCGTCCATCCCTCCACCTCAGAAAGTCACCCCTCCCATCGCTAACACCACCACCACCACCACGACTGCTGCAAACGATGTGGTCGCCGATGCGAACGGTACCACGGACGACGATGTCGAGGAGGAATCGCTGAACGAACGATTGACAAAGCTGGTCAATGCCGCTCCAGTCATGCTCTTCATGAAGGGTACCCCCGCGGAACCAAAGTGCGGCTTCAGCAGGCAATTAGTAGCCATCCTTCGCGAAAACAACATCCGATACGGGTTCTTCAACATCTTGAAGGACGACGAGGTCAGACAGGGTCTGAAGGAGTTCAGCGACTGGCCGACCTATCCCCAGCTGTACCACCAGGGCTCGCTGGTCGGTGGTCTGGACATTGTCAAGGAGGAGTTCGAGAACGATCCTGAATTCTTGAAGACCGAGGCCGTGCCGGCTTCGTGAGCTAATAAATTCTCACATACTCAATAGCTCATGACCCAACTTGATAGAATCGAAATACACTCTCTGGTACGACTCTCTTTTTCCATTTTTATACTGCTTTCTCTTGATCTCCTCTCCAACAAACCCGGAAAAAGGACAGGAAAAGGTCCCAGGTGATATATGGTGTGCTTCATGCTTCATTGGTTTCCGGTGTACTGGTAGCACAGATTTTATTTATGGTATAAATGGAGGTCATCACGCGGTGGGCACGAATCAAATAATTACTCCTTATTACATGATCACACGATATCAGCCGTCTCTCGTCTGTTAGATCTCGACTGTGCCCTCAGCATCCGGTGCAGATAGGCGAGAATATAGTATTGCAAGGATAAATACGCTCATGCACAGTGATGTCACCACCAACTCCCAGCTTTTGAAGCTGAAGATATCATGCAAACATATCCAGACTCAAGAACAGATCCGATCTCTAGATCTAGATGGGACGAGATGCACGAAAACCAAAAAGGCAACAAAGTTTGGAAAACTGCCGCGTCCAACCGGATCAAACTTTCCGTCGCCTGTTCCTGAATCCAGCGCTCGATTGACCAACCCCGAGTGATTACTAGCGCGCGAGCACCGTCGGAACTGGCCGCGCTCTTCTCTTTGAGCTTCCTGATAAGATGTGAAGAATTCCCTGCAGGGAGGAATGCATATGCTGTTTTTTGCGTCAACCATGGAGCCGTCCTGGCCTTACCATTGGCCGTTGATTTTGATATGTGAACGTATTTAACTCGTAGTTGCTGTTGCTGTTGCTGTTGACTTGCAATTGGAGTTTAGTTCAACCTGCCGACTCCTCCCAATATTAATCTCCCCATCTACCGTCTCCAGTACTCTGTATTCCGTATTTCTCATTGTATCAAATTCACACCGTATCATTGAAAACCGGAGAAAGAGTAATCGGATCGCACAACATCTTGTCCAAGTCTAGAATCTCGACCTCGATCCCGAACCATGACCGGTGAGTTGGCCACGCCGCCCACGCCTTGATGATACCCACTTCGCTTCCAAACGAACCACTCTAGATCTATCTCCCCATATGTCGTTTAAAAGCCTAGACTGATCCGTATTCCATCCCAAATTGTCAGCTGGCACGACCTCCTTCTCTCCAACCGGGTCCGCAAACTCCTCGCCGTCTCTTCTCCCAACTCATGTAACCAACCACCCCGATTCGGACGACGACGACGGCTACACCCACCTCCAGCACTCCCTCACCTCCCATGACAGCAAGAGCGCGAGCCGCATCCTCGCCGGCCATGGAAATATTAAAGACTCCACCTCCGCCTCCGGTGGCGCTGCTGTCGACGGCGCCGTCCTCCACGAGCACGAGGAATCACCCGAGCGAGGTTCCGAATCCGACGACGAAGCCAAAAGTCGAAACGTCTTTTACGACTACCAGCAGGATAAAACCTTGAAGCAAACCGATGCGAAGCTGTTCTACAGCCAATTGTCCCGTGTTAACACTATGAACGGCGCCTTGGTCGACGCCGGCGCTCAGTCGCAGCAGGGTTCCGTTGCGCCTTCTCCCGCGATAGTCCCGAAGCCCGCCGCCACATTCTCCGGTCCGTTCAGCCCGATCGATTACTCGGCCCATTTGCACGCTAGTCGGGGTGGCAGCAGAGCCGGAAGCGTGAAGAGCTACGGTGCTCAAGCACAAGCTCAGGCTCAGGCTCAAATGCAGGCGCAGAAGACCTCTATGCCATTGGGCTATCCTTCTCTCGAGAAACCACTCGGCGAAGCGGAAGTCCAGGCACCAAACATGACCGGCTTCAATGCTATGAACCAAGGGCCTGCCATACCGAGTCAGGCCGGAAATCCCGGATACGTCGGACGTGAGTAATCGCACTACTGCCTGGAAAGACCAACCCGCTAACTTGTAACAGAGGACGCCGGGATCACTGCTGAGCTTCAGACTATTTATACCAACGTCCAGAAAATCCTCGACCTGCGACACAAATACATCCGTCTCTCCTTGCAAGGTCCAACCGACAACCCGAAAGACGATGCCGCTTGGAAGATATACCCACCGCCTCCACCGCCTGTTTGGGTCCCCGAGGGGTCGCAGATTCTGCCTCCACGGGATGATCCCATGTACGGAACTCAAAACATCGATGGATCTGCGGAGTTGAATCGCACTGGCGGAAAGTCTCGAAAACCTG
Organism: Orbilia quercus; assembly: GCA_036971405.1. NCBI lineage: Eukaryota > Fungi > Ascomycota > Orbiliomycetes > Orbiliales > Orbiliaceae > Orbilia > Orbilia quercus. The sequence continues at coordinate 1,482,704 of JAJTUE010000002.1, read as the reverse complement.
GCCAAGACATCGGAAGCGATTTTGAGTTTTCAGAATGCGAGATACCCGGAGCGGATGAAATGGAGTTTCGGCTGGATGAAACCGGTGTCTTCCAAGTATACGAAAACCGCAAAGGTAAAATTCCTCCCTTGATAATAGGAAAGAATCAAGCTAATCGAAGCAGCTATGGATAACGACCTCCCAATTGTGGCCATTCCTACCATCAGAGAGTACTACATGGACCTGGAGGAAGTGTTAAACATTAGCTCGGACGGTCCTAGCAAGTCCTTCGCATTCCGACGTCTCAGCTATCTCGAAGGAAAATGGAACTTGTACTTCCTCCTCAACGAGTACCAAGAAATGGCGGATTCCAAACGCGTGCCGCACAGAGATTTCTACAATGTCAGAAAAGTGGACACTCACGTCCACCATTCGGCGTGTATGAATCAGAAACATTTGCTCCGATTCATTAAGAGCAAGATGAAAAAGTGTCCGGACGAGGTGGTCATCTTCCGTGACGGGAAGCATTTGACATTACGAGAGGTGTTTGAGAGTATAAACCTCACCGCTTATGATCTCAGTATCGATACGTTGGATATGCATGCCCATACGGATTCTTTCCACCGATTCGACAAGTTTAATTTGAAGTACAATCCCATCGGAGAATCTCGGTTGCGTACCATCTTTATGAAAACGGACAACTACTCGAAGGGTAAATTCTTGGCTGAGATCACACGAGAAGTCGTCTCCGATCTCGAAGCATCCAAGTATCAGATGGCGGAGTACAGAATCTCCATCTACGGTCGATCCGAAGATGAATGGGATAAACTTGCAGCCTGGATCGTGGACAACAAGCTCTTCTCTCACAACGTCCGTTGGCTCATTCAGATTCCTCGTCTCTACAATATTTACAAATCCGAGAATCTCGTTCAAAGCTTTGAACAAGTCATCAGGAATATCTTCAATCCGCTGTTCGAGGTCACAAAGAACCCTGAATCTCATCCTAAACTACACGTTTTCCTTCAACGGGTAGTCGGCATCGACAGCGTTGACGATGAGAGCAAGCCGGAGCGAAGACTTTACCGTAAATTCCCCCTCCCGAAGGTCTGGAACACCGGTCAGAACCCACCGTACAGCTACTGGATCTACTATCTCTTCGCCAACCTTTCGTCTCTCAACATGTGGAGGAAGCAGCGAGGCTTCAATACTTTTGTACTACGACCGCACTGCGGTGAAGCCGGTGATACGGACCATCTTGCTGCTGCTGTGCTAGTGTGTCATTCCATTTCCCACGGCATTCTCCTCCGCAAAGTACCCCTCTTGCAATACATCTTTTACCTCGAGCAGATCGGGATCGCGATGAGTCCGCTGTCGAATAACGCCCTCTTCTTGGCGTACGACAAGAATCCGTTCTTGCAGTATTTCAAACGGGGACTTAATGTCTCATTGAGTACCGACGATCCATTACAGTTCGCGTTCACAAAAGAACCGTTGATAGAAGAGTACTCTGTTGCCGCACAGATATATAAATTATCGGCCGTGGATATGTGCGAATTAGCGAGGAACAGTGTTCTGCAGAGCGGGTTCGAATCAGGCTTGAAGACAAGATGGTTAGGTCACGGCTGGTACAAACGCGGCGTATCAGGCAACGATATGGAAAAGACGAACGTGCCGAATATTCGCGTACAATTCCGCGACGAAACATTACGCCAGGAACTCGAAATGTAAGTCCTCTCCACCGAGCTACCTCCTGCTTCGCAATCGCTAATGAGATAATATAGGATTGACAAGTATACCACCTCCCCCACCGCTCAAAAACTCACATCCCCGCTCCAGCAACTCAAAGAAATCTCTCCAACCTCCCAGCTCAACCGGCTGGAATACCTCAAACCCCAACCGGGCCAGATTACCTCCGGCGGCGGACCACAAATTTCCAGACCCCAATCTCCCACAACGTCAATGTACACCAACCCGACCAACTCTATAGCCATGACGCCCAGCATTCATAGTTATCAAGTACCCCCCTCCACGCCGAAAATGATGCTAGCCTCCACCGAAGATCAAATGACTCCGACGGAACGAATCAACGGGTATGAGTTTAGTCTTAACCGGACGAGGAGTAAGAATGATGGAAAACAAGGGCAGGTTGCGGTGGGGAGTAATATTACCCGAGAGGGGAGTTTGGAGAATGTGGTGAAAGCTACTGGGGAGATGGGGATCAGTGAGGGTGAGCCGCGGGTGTGGCCGGGGATGATTAGTCGGCAGAGGACGACGAATGTGTCTGGTGGGGAGGGCGGGGAGGGGAGTGTTAAGGATGGTGGGGAGGAGGAGGGGAAGGGGGTTAGGGGGACTGGATTGTTGGATAGGAAGTAGGTCATTTTTGCATAGGTTAGGATGTATTTTGGGGTTTATGTGGAGGGTTTTGAAGTGCCATTTTATAGGTGGGTTTTCGTGGTGCTTTGTTGGATACTGGTGAGGAGGCGGTTTATTATATTTATTGTTCATTCTTCGTTCTTGCGGGTTTAGTGGTATTAAAGGCATTGGTTTTTGTAGCTTCGAGGCTAGGTTGCTTGTTTGTGAGTTTTATTTCTGGTGGCGGAAACTGCGGTGAAGGCATTTTTATATTCTAGTTTGGAGAATTCATTTCATTTATTATACTCCTTCTATATTGTATCGACGTCTGACATTGTCTAACGTGAGATAGTGGATACGGAATGAGCAGAGATCTCGAAAGAATTAACGCCAATAAAATGCACCGTTTAGTTCCTTGTGTACCGTCTACCACCAACTCCTTTATCCGCAGCATCCATCTATCTATAGTTTCCAACTTGACAAAAACAGTAGCTGGAGGTTGATTAATCGACATCATCAGAACTAGTTTCCGGACCAGCGTTCTTATCATCTTCCTTCGCCTCTTCCTCCTCTTCCTCCTCTCCTTCCTCTTCATCTTCATCTTCATCTTCATCTTCCTCGTCATCATATTCTTCCTCCTCAACACCATCCTTCAACGCTAAAGTAAACTGCACAACAAGATAAACCGTCCCATCGACCCGATTTTTCAAAACATATCTCAGCGGCTGACCGTCCCAGTATTGTAAGATATGGATCGATACACCCGGTAAGTGTAGTGCGAATTCTTAACATACGAATAATTAGCCATATCCATATTTATAAGTTTGGGAACCGCTATAAAAAAACAAACCGTTAAAGTCAATGTACGGATTATAAAAATCCGCCCAATATTTCTCCCCCTTTTTAAAAGTAAATTTCTTCCGATTCCCTTCGTTCACGAAGAACTTCATTCGTGCAGGGGCGGTATTCGGTATCCTCTCATCATCGCCGTCTACACCATCTCCTTCCGCTTCTGCTGCTTCTGCGGAGTGATCAAGAGTAGCTTTATATAACCCCTCGGTTATTATATCTACTTTGCCTTCTCCTTCCCCTTCCTTCCCCGCCTCTCCACCACCCGAGGAAGACGAAGGAGAGGAAGAGGAAGAGGAAGAAGTCAATCTGTCCCCTACATCCAAAGCGTTAACACTACTCAACACCCGTCCTTCCATCCACGGTTTCTCAGCCCAGGGATCCCCGTCGAGTCCCGGATCGATGACCCATCGTGCCACTCGCCAAGCTACACCGAACCCCGGTGGGAGGTTTTTCGAAATCGGTCGGTCAAAGTCGTTACCCAGCGTGAGGTCGTCGCCGTTGATGGATTTTTTAAAGGTGAGAGGGGAGAAGGATATTGAGTATTTTGTTTTATTTGTTGAGTGCGGAAGGGTGGAGAAGTAGGGTGATGTGGAGGGGAGGACAGAGTCGGAAGCTATTATAAAAAATTCAATTGGTTTAAAAAAAAGCTCTATGTTTTATATATAGCTATTGAGTAGGCGTATATAAAATGTAGCAGTGTGTCATTTACGACAAATATATAAATGCTCCGTTTAGAAGTTTAGGTCTTACAGAGGCAGTAACATATAAGACATCATGAGCATTTCTGTTTTGTGTATTTTGCGGAGAACTTACTTCTAAACCCTTGTATCCTAACGAATAAATCCGTCGTTATATATTCAGTATCGAAGTGTACTCCCTTCTCCGTATTCACCGGAACGGGAACATGCGTCGCCGGATCGCGGGACGGACCCGCCGTAACGCTCAGATTGTAGCGTTCGATTTTGCGTTTTGCGGGCATGTCAACTGCTGTTAAACAGTTGTTGGATTTTTGTGCAGTAGACTTCGAATTCCCGGATGTTGTATGGTATAGAGGGTTTACGAGGTATACGGTAGCGACTGTATTTCGAATGCTGGGTTTAAGTACAGCGAGCGGTTATGGATTGCGCTGTCGCGGAAACCGGGATTCTGCGAAAGAAAGAATGTGGGATGACGTCGGTGTGATGGACGGATTTGAGATCGCACATCAGACCCTTACTGGCACTAACGGTTTGTATTGGTGTAACGTATAACTACAGGAAGAAAAGGAACAGAGCTTGCAGAGAAGAAAAGTTCTCCGAAGAAATGATATTGCTTTTATGCTTTTGCGCTTTTAATACAGCTGCAGACGATGAAGCTCGCCGCACCGTCCCGACAAGCGTACCGACACCACGAATATATAAAGAATTGATGGTAATACAGCGGCAGAACATCCACGCCCGAGTTCCAGTATTATGTTAATGCACGAACGAAAAAAAAAAAGAACGATTAGAATACCGCGGTTCCTCGGAAAGAAAGGCTTGATCAACAAGGAAACGAAAAATAATATGCATCAAAAGCTACCCATGCTAATCCACGCGCTCATAAACCCCAACTTCTTCCCAGAATCCCCCTGCATAAAATTAATAAACTCTTGCTCGCTAATCCTCCCCGGCCCGCCCCTCGTCGCAACCTCCTTCCTCACCCTCGAAAGCGCATCCCTCTGCGGCGATACCCGCGGATCCGAAGCCGTCGAACTCGAATTCTGCGATGTGGCGTCCCCGCCATCGTCCAGAACGGAGAACGGGTTCTCGGGATCAATATGCGCCGGCACCCGCGACACCTGAGGCGGCGTCTTATCGATGTTTTCCTTATTCTCATCGGTAGACGGCTTCGGGCGTTCCTGGTGCTCCGGCGATTGGTCCGATAGAACGACGGAGAGGCCGTCCTTCTCCTTGGCGAGGAAAAGAGAGTCCAGCATTTCGTTTATACCTTGTTCGACGATTTGGCATAGGATCTCGCGGCCGACGTCTTCTTCTCGTTCGAGGCCACGGCTTACGGATGGCTTTTTCCGTTTGATGAAGTCGTCGTTGAGGTATTCGTCGTCGCTACCTTCGTCGTCTGATTTGTAGTAGTCCTCGAGGTAGTAGAGCTTGAGTTCCTCCTTCATCGGTCGCCGAAGGGGGTCTTTGGGACCGATTGTCCATTCGTCGGGGTCGAAGGTTGAGGAGCCGAATTGGGGCTCAAAGTTTGGTGCAGGGAGTAGGTAAGTGACAGATGATGGATCGGTTGTGGGGTCTGTTTCTTCTGCAGCTTCTTCTCTGGGAGGTGATGGCGTTGCTGCTCTCTCCGCTGTGTCCGGAATATGGTCTTCGGTTTCTTCCTCTTCTTCAGCATCCTCACCCTCTTCTTCTTCTGTTTCTTCTTCCGCCTCTTCCGGCTGATCCCCAGTTTCTACAGTCTCTTCCTCTTCCTCTTCCTCCTCATTAATTTCGTTGGCCTCTTCGTTGGCCTCTTCGGCAGCTTCTTCTTCCTCGTAAGCCTCGTCAGTTTCTTCGTCAGCCCCCGCTTCAATTTGAGGAGCGCTAGATGCCGACTGAGCACCTTCTCCCCGCATCTCACGATGCGCCTCCACAATCCGGTTCAAATCCTGAATCATATCATCCATACTCTCCGCACTCAACCCCGTAATCACGTCCATGAAGCTATCCCGCTGCTCCCGCAATGAACTTGGTAAATCCTCCGCCGGCACATTCCCCGCCGCCTGTCTCCCCAACTCAACAATCATCCTCCGAGCATCCTCCACCCGGCGCATAGTATCAATAACCCCCTCGAACGATTCATCCTCCGCCACCTGTCTATCAAGATCTTCGAGAATTCTTCTAGCCTCCTCCACCCGTCTCCGTATTTCATCGTTGGTATCATCATCAAGAACTTCACGCAAACGAGGTTCCCGTCCCGTAGATTCCGAGGCAGGTGCAGAAACATTATTCGGCTGCGAACTCGGCTCCTGGGTTAATCGACGTAACCGTTCCTCGGCGCGTTGATTCCGCCTCGCTAGTCGCTCAAGCGAAAGATCCCGTCGGTGTTGCTGTAGCGCGTTTGCCATCGTTTCCGTCCTCCTCCCTTGCTCGTTCCCATCCGTCCGTAAAGCGTCGCGATCGATATCATTAATCTCGTCAGCGGCGGACTTTATTATCCGGATACCGTCCGAACGGGGAATTGCTGCCGAGAAAGCAGCAGATAACGGCTGCGAACCGTGAATGACGTTCTGTGACTGCGTAGATTCCATCATGTCGTCCTCCACGCCTGCTATAAGATCCTTCACGAGGTCCTTCTGCAATGCGTAGTACGCCCTAAACATCTTCAACACATCTTTCCGCTCGATAAACCCGTCCCCGTCCAGATCGTATGCTTTAAACGTTCTCCTGTACTTTTCGGTCATGTTGGCGGTGGTGGGTAGCGGTTTCTTCGTCTTAACGGAGAGGCCTTTCACAAATTCCTCGAAGCCGATCAACCCGTTGCTGTCCGTGTCGAAAAAGGCAAACATGCGATCGTAGATGAGATTGGGAGGCGGCGGTCGTAAGTGGTTGTTCGGCACAAAGCACTTGTCAAACGTCTTCCTGTCGATACCTCCCCCGAGTCCGTTCGGGTCGTCTGGGAATTCCGATGCGGCGAGACATTTGAACTGTTCGTACAGAGCCTCGATCTCCGGGGGCTCGAAGCAGGTTTCCTTCGTAAACCTTTTGAGTGACTCCGGCGGGATACCAATGGCCATGATACTTGGTTTTCCTGGGTACACTGGCTGCTGTGTTTTCTGGGGACTACCGAGAAATGGTGCGGGTATTCGGACTTTATAGAAGAGATGGGTTTTCGGGTGGATGTCCTGGGCTTCGCAGGATTCGCAGAGGTCAAAGTCGATACAGTTGGAGCAGCGGTATCGGACACCGCGGATCGGCATGGCGTTACACAGATTACAGGTGACACCCCGGTGGACGTAGCCTTGCTGTTTCGCCTGGTCTTCAGCGATAAGGTAGAGCAGTTGGAGAACGTTCTGGCTTTCCTGGACTTCCTTGGATTCTCGATCGTAGGAGAAGTCGCTGTCGTTGCCATCTTCTCGGTTCCCTCGAGCTGCCGCACCGGCATTGTTCAACATTGTCGTGAGAGCTTCGTCGGCTGGCAAGGATATCGGATCGGCCACAATGGCGTCGGTGAATCTCGCGCCATCGTCGGGTTGCAAGACGGGAGGTACGGTTCCGTCTAGTCTGGACAGAGTTGAGGCTGTAGCGGCAGCCTGCTGGTTGTCGGCACTCCCAAAGGACTGCAGACGGTTCCGTTGCCGTTGAGCATTTCGACGGCGTAGTTGCTTGGGTTTCTTCTTCGGCTGGGAGGTGTAGACTTGGTGGAGGTGGATGGCACCGAGGGCGACTATAACACCGGCAAAGATAAGGAGTTGAGGGTAGTAACGAGAGATGGAGCTGGTGCGTTGGGACATGGCGAAATCCATGGCCGTGAGAGGGATCGTGATCGTGATCGTGATCGTGGGGGGCAGTTGAGAACCCGGTAAAGAGACACCCAGCGCGATATATGGGATTATAGGTACTGAGAGGGTTAATTCGTCAAAGTATAGGACAGATATGCGAGTCCATCCTGCTGCGGAAGCGGGAGGGAGTATGTACAAGGCGGGTGAGGGTGAGTGAGGGGAGAAGCTTACTTGTCAAAGGCGGCGATATTTCTAATCGTCGTTATTTTGAGGTTGTCCCTTTCCACGTTCTCGGGGAGACCCCGGTGTCACCCCGGTGTCAATACCTGGCAATAGTAAGCTTCCCGACTAAACCCCGGACCCCAGACACAGCTGCACGGGGACAGCTGCACGGCAGCACAGGACACAGTATTCTGTATGTCTGAGCATGTCCAATGATTTGATACATGAATACCATACAGAATACACAAATTTAAACTTCAAGTCAGGCGATTGCTTGGTACTCAGGTACGATAGTGAAAACGGGCATGTCGTGCCGGCGTCAAATTGAGACCCGCCGGGAGCGTATCGATATGATATCACCGCCCTGACCAAGATTTCTTTTGCTGTGCCCGCCGCTTAGTCATGACGCTCGAGCCTGACCGACAAACAGGCTACGTAGACAGACCGTAGACATAGTCTCTATCGTCGTCATTATCGATAGTCTCGAGTGTCCGATTTCATAATTTTTCCTATCACAAGCTTTAACTTATCGCTGTTGTGTCTGGGAAGGAGCTTTCACCACCAAAACCCGCCCACAAACACCCAAACCGCCAACCTCCCCTCTCGCTACATACATTCCTCACTATTACTGTCTCGTATCTCCGAATACACACACCTTCACCAACATCATCCCCACCGACGCTCGCCGTACCCGCCCCCGCGAATCGCCACATCCTCACTCTCTCACCACCCTTTTCCTTCCTGCCGTCTTCTCGCCCAAAATCATGACCGGCGAATCCTGGCTCTACCTCCTCGCGGTCCTGCTAAACGCAGTGAACCTGTTCCTCCAAGTCTTCTTCACCATAATGTATGAAAAAAAATATATCCTTCACACCCGCACACGACCATCCCTTCCAGCTCCACCTCGATAAGCTCCGTCCTCGTTAGCATATAACATACGTACTAATCGCATTTTATTGTAATCTCAGGTACTCTGATCTGGAATGCGACTACATCAACCCCATCGACCTCTGCAACCGCCTCAACTCCTACATCATCCCGGAAGCCGCCGTCCACGGATTTCTCACCGCTCTATTCCTCATCAACGGCTACTGGCTCGCTCTGATACTCAATCTGCCGCTTGTAGCGTTCAACGTGAAGAAGTGCGACCCTCTCTTTTGCCACTCTTTTCAAGCTCCGACTCGTATCTATCTGTATAAAGGATCCTTACTGACCCCCACTAATAGAGTCCTCGACAACGCCCATCTTCTCGACGCAACAGAAATCTTCAGAACATTAAATAAGCACAAGAAGGTACATTTTCCCATCCACTTAGTAGCTATGTACTATTCGTTTAAGCTCCCGGGTAGCTGATCGCCGACTTTGTTTTTTGTAGGAATCATTCATCAAACTCGGCTTCCATCTCGTCATGTTCTTCTTCTACCTCTACAGCATGATCGTTGCCCTCATCCGCGATGAGTCGTGAACCGCTTCGCCCATCCGAAAGTTCCAAGATAGACTGAATAATGTGTGACCGGAAACCCAACTTTACAAAAAAAGAAAAAAAGAAAAAAGAAAAACATAGCACATGCGGAGAAGGGTTAGAAAGCGGCAATAGCGACAGAATAATGGTGCTGGCTCTATGTTTCTAGCTTTGGAGACCAACTTAAAGACTATTACGAACCCGATATTTGGAACCCGGTAATATATTTTTGCTATTACCACAATGACGATGCTTCTTTGTGCGCGTGTGGATTTTTTCTTTCTTTTCCTTCCTTTAGCTTTTTGTGTTTTTCTGTCTACAATATTCTCCCAAAACTTTCTATGAACTTTCGGACGGCAAAGGAAGACAAAAGAGAAAGATCACTATCTGGATATTATGGATTTTCTTCCTCCTCTGGCATGCACCTTTGACGATAACGAACCGGACTACCCTCACAAACACACGAAACTTTTAATCTTCATACCTCTCCCGCACGTTTATACCTCCTCAATATCAAGATATCCCTCCTTTTCCTTATTACACTCATGTATCTATTTTCTCCTAGTTTCCTTTTTTTCCCTACCTCTTTTGTCTTTTTTCAACTAGCCTGCCTGTCTGTCTCTCTGTTAGATGTTCAAGGGTTACCCGCCTTCTTTTTTAACTTTAATATCTACCGCTATATCTTACTTTTGGGTCCTATAATTCTTAAATATCTGGAATATATCATACGAAAAGAACGAGAGGTTTGCAGAGTGAGTGAAAGGGTTACGCTTCAGTCGGAATATACACAGAGTTGAAAGGTACGAACAATAACGTGCCCCACCAGCCTACCGGGGAAAGAAAAGGAAGATTCCAATGCTATGCTATGCTATCTCATTGATCTTAAAACTTCGAAGAATGGAATCTCAAGCTCGACACTGAAAAAGCATAAAACAATTCAGAGCCCGACTAAACGAGTATAATATAACGTACGCATCGAATACAGTCACATTTATAGCATAACCATCCCGATCCCACTCCCATACTTCTCATCCAAGCCCATCTTATCATTCATCCCCCCGCGAATCGGCCCCGCCCGATAATTATACAAATAATAATGCAACTGCCCGTCTCCAGCGCCGAACTTCTGATCCCCAAGGAAGAGCACGTTATCTAACAACGTGAGCGCGTTGAACACATCGAAATGCAGCTGTTTCGCCACGATGAGCGCGTCTTGCATCAACTCGTTCAGGCGGGTCTTCAGGTGTTTCTTCATCGTGTCGTTATCCTTGTATGTGCCGAATACCGTTTCCGTGGCGTAGTAGAACAGGTAGGCGGCTTTGATCATGCCGTGTTTGCTGTTGTTGATCACGGACGATTCGAGGCAGTAGAAGCTGAAGAAGTCGGTTACTTTGTGGGTTTTGGGGTTCTATAAAGATATTTTATTAGCTGTACGTCTTGGTCAGTAGTAATGCTGGGTTCTTTTGGGAACGTACTTCGACGACATAAGTCCAGATGACTCTCTCCAGGCCGACTTCGTCTTTATGCAAGAACCAGTGATCGACGTCTTCCTCAGCGAAGCGCGGCGACATTTCAAACCTGCCCAAGTATCGGTGCAACAGATCCAGCACGTCGGGTATATCTTTACTCTCCATCAATCTCAACCCTTCAGTCTTCGTCGTCGCCGGGAGCGCGTATCGAGTGATCTGCCTAGCCTTGCTGCTGTTTGGCGGCATCGGCGAAAATCCGACCTCGTGCAGCTTCAGCCAGTCCAAACTACGGTGGTAGTATCTGCAGCTGCTGATGGGCGTGGGCAAGACCGCACCACCGGTGTACAACGCCTGCCAGACTTTCTCGAGATTACATCTCCTAGTTACTTCCTTGATGAGAACGGGGGCGAGGCGTTTGCCGCGGAGCTTTTTGTGGATGCAGAGGAAGTTGACCTCGGAGCAGTTGAGCAGGGCGGAGCGAACGCGCAATTGGAGGGGAATAGCGGAGATGAAGGCGACGAGTCTGCCCTTTTTGGTTTCTTCCGGTTTGGTTGCGACGCGGACACCGACGTTCCAGGAGGACTTCCAGCCTGGTGGTTTCAGAGCCCTGTAGATATTCTAGAGTTAGCAAAAGCTACCAGTGACGATATCGATGATATAAGAATCCTACAGACCATTTGAAGAAGGAGCTCGAGTAGGCGAAACGGAACATGGCTTCGTCGTCTTCGACATAGTGTCCATTGAGGAGAGTGTAAACCTCGCCAAGCTATTATATCTATTAGCAAATTGCCAAAAGATTGGTATTAAGATAACTGACCTCTTCCTCATTGTCAATATCGACCGTGCACCATTCGAACCCATCAAGTAATGGCGATGGTTCCTTAGGAACCTTATCCAGATCCCCAGCTCTAATCTCTCCCTCCGGCAGCTGATTGACATCCTCATCTATCATCCATCATCAGTACCATTCAAAACCATAAATATAATTAGCACCATACCAAAACGTGTAACGGGCTGCGTCTTCCAGAATTTATAGTTCGCCATATCCTTCGCATTCTTCCCAGTCGCCTAAACGCCATCCCACGATATCATATCAGCAAAAGGAAACCATCCCTTCTCCAAAATTTCACCCCCAAAAAAGGCTACCAAAAAAACTAACCATTCCGGCAAGAATCTCTTCCAATCTCATCGTTTCCAGCATCTTCTGTACCGCAGCAGGATCCTTCCCCTGCGTCTCGGCCTTCAGACTCGGATTCATCCTTATGATCTGGTCCATCGTCTTCTTATCAAGCTTGCCCACAAGCTGCTTCATATCTACGCCAGGAACAGCAGAGGCGACATCGGTCGATGCTGGCGCTTTGCCTTTATCCGCGCTGCTGCTGCTGCTAGCTTCTTCCTCGGCGGCGGGAGGTGGGGCGGTCTCGTCGACGATTTTGGATTCCTCGGACATTTTGGCGAGGGCGGCGGCGGGCTGTCGGGTTCAGAGGGGAAATGGATACGATTGGCGGGACTACAGTTCGTGAGCTTTTATACACCCACGGAGATAGAATCTGAGCCGATTTTGGAAGGGCGGGTTTTGGTGCGTGGTGCGTGGGAATTCAAAGTTCGGTGTGGTATTTGTGGGGAACGTTTAGCGTTGCTCGATAAAACCGACCACGATTCCAATTCAACAAGTTAAAAATCTCCCCCAGCTTTTTTTCCCTTCTTTCTAACGCTGCATGGGACTAAACTACAGATTTCTGGCCCTGGATGCGACGAACTGGGGTGGTTACAAACACAAGCGCACATGATCGATCTCGATTCAACTTTTTATTTGTGCGTTCGGAGAATGTATGTGGCTGTAAGAGGCCACATTGGCATTCTGATAAAATCGCGAGACCGGATAATGTCGGCCTTTGAAACGAAACAGGGCGCAGGGGATTTATATTCGCCGGCGAGGAATCCGATATACAGTTATTAGCTGTAGCTGGTGGATAGCTGTGTCGGTTCTGGTTCCCGAAGCCCATCATATATCCAATATTCAGAACTTTGGTACTACAAGCTATGGCTACGTAAGCTCTTAGGGCAACCGCCGCACTAACTTTAGTGTCTGTTCAGGTACCACAAATGCGGGCATCAAGAAATAAACAGTCTATTGGGTTGTGAAAATAGGTACGTTGAACGAGTACATATCGCCGTAAATGACAAAAACCAAATATTCTTTTATACGCCGCTTCCAACCCATGCTAAACTCCAGCCCAAGCAAGAATCATCTTGTACACATACGTCGTGAAATCCGATTCGAAATATACTTCATCAGTGTATACATGCATTTAAAATCTCTCCTTCTGTCTTGCCGCGACGGTCCTCAGCGATCCGTAAACTTTGCCCTGTACCACCAACTCCGATTAGACATTATTCTTCCTCAGTAATAGATTTGTTAAACTTACCGGCGGAGCACCCAAAATCAAGCTAACAACCGCCTCTCTCGCCATTCTGATATTCTGGAAAGCACCCAATATATGAATCTTACTATCCGCCAGCACGATCCTCGTCTTCGTCGCATTCTCAATCGCAAACCTCGTCTTCCCGTCCTTACCCGCTATCCGCCCAATCGCTCGAGACAAATGTTCCCCGTTCAAAGTCTTCACATCTTTAATCTCAAAAGTCTCGGTGTACAGCTCGTCGAGACGTAACAAGGCGATCGCATCGTCGATATCAAACCCCAACGTGAAGACTTTTACAAAATCCGCAGCCTTTTGGAGCGCACCGGGGTCTTCTGTTTTATTCGACGTTCGCAGTTCAACGGAGCGGGTTTTGAGGTTCATCCGCACATCAATCTTGAGGTGCTCGACGAGGGGTTGGTAGATTTTCGGCCAAGCTGCTTTGAGGGGTGCGAATCGGTGCGGGGGTACGAGGACCTTGCGGACTTCGTTTTTGTGAATTTGAGACTATTTAAAACACATTTTATGATGTTAGATATATGCCATACAAGGTAGAGGAAGGAATTTTATGCTTACGCCTTGTCTGGCTGGTCGGAATACCGGCCGACCTTCTTCGTCTATTCGCATTTCGGTATCCTCGTGGACTGGGTTTTCGGTGCTCTCGACGGTTGTAGAGAGGATTCCCGAGTCGAGAACGATATCTCCGGAGTCATCTACGGCCATTTGTGAGTGCTTGGTTTATATCGCGGGAGAATATATGTGCGGGCTAACCTTGGACCCACTGTGCAGAAACCTCGGCAGGTTTGTCGACCGGTTTTATGAGAGCTGTTGGGGCTGGCATGTTGGGATAATTGAACGTTCGAGGAGAGTATATCACGGCGACAGCTGTTCTTTATGATGGAGACCTGAATGGTTGATTGGGGTATGTTTGTTGGTAGTGACTCTGCGACGGTATCGATAGCTCGAGAAGTTCTGGTTGGAGAAGAAGAAAAATAAAAAAAATTAAAAAAAGGAAGACAAAATTTAGCTGCAGTTGTGGTTTGTGGTCGCAACACCAAACACGGCCACCAACGACAACCTCGTCGACGGCGATTCAGGCATCCAATCCACGCGCCGCGCAGTGACCGATAGACGTCGACGCCAAAACACAATGAAGCATTCTAATCCTCCTCATCCTCCCAGATAACAACACCATCCATCCGGCGTCTCTCAAAATGGCGACTCCCGCGGTACAAGTCTCCTCCCACATCCTCGCCTCCAAATCCATCCTCCCCTCCCAAACCTGGCTCACGACCTTCATCTCAACCCAAAAGCCCAACCTACCAATCCAATCGCTCTGCCAAACCGCTGTCTACCGTCTCCTCGCATCAGAGATCACATCCTCCGTCCAACCGACTCCAGAAAACACCTTCCCACCAAATATCCACGACGTCAACGTCCCCCAGTCCTTTCTTAAAGGTCCTATCGTGGCTCAAATCGTCGATTTGGAAGATGTAGGCCACAGCAAGTACTCACAACTCGAAGCTCTGGAATTCGCAGAACGTGGCGAGAAGATGAAAGGGAAGGAAGTTATCCGCGTCGTTCCCGGTGAAGCGGACGATACCGATCCTGATAACTTGGGTTTAAGCGGGGTCGGGGGGCCTCACAAACTGTTACTCGAAGATGCGAACGGGATAAGGGTTTTCGCGTTCGAGTTTAAACCGATCAAGGATGTTAGCATCGGGATGAATATTGGGAGTAAAGTCGTCTTGAAGGATGTTAGAGTCGTTAGGGGGGTTATCATGCTGGAGCCGGGGAATACCACTCTAGTTGGCGGGAAGGTGGAGGAGCTGCATAAGAAATGGAGAGAGGAGAGGAAAGGAAAACTCAAGGCTGCTATCGAAACACTGGCGAAGGATGATGATTAAACGAATTATATACGCTTGGCACGGTATATTCTTGGTCTATTACAGGATAATTACCTACGGTAGATACAACAGACTGAGAAACGAACGGGTATGGTTCGTCAAGGCAGGAGTCTACTACAACCCAAACATCTCTCGGATCACCAACTTTATCGACGAGGACGCGATAATCTGATCGTGTCCACCCCACCTCACCATCCTATGCTCAATCTTCCATCCGCCCGCAGGCACCCCTTCAACCCAGGTATCAATCCAACCTTCATCGCCCAATTCAACCCGCTGTTTCCGCTTCTCGATCTCCTGGAAACCCAACGGCTTATCGATCTCTCCCTCAACAGCATTCTCTCCCTTCCCAGCCGCCAAGATGGCATTCGCAGCAGTGTGGAATAATATCTGCGAATGCGTCCACGTAATCTCATAATCATTATGGGCGTGCAACAATGTCAACTTCAAATGCGGCGAGTGCTGAATCAAGCTCTTGAGTCGCAGTTCACCGTCCCACGGTTCCCGGACGTACTCCGTAAGCCACTTCTGCACGATCGGGTACGGTCTCAGCGGCGACAGAACGGGAATCATCCCACCGATCGAGTACGTCAATATCAGCGTCTTCAGCTTCGCGAAAGCGGAACACAGGATGATCCCGCTGAACTCGATACCTTCTTCTCGTGCCAGACGCTCAGTGGCGCCGAGCGTCACCGCAGTTCCGAGAGAATGGCCGAGTACCACGATACGAGAGGGATCCACGCCGGCAGTTTGGATTGCGAATCTTAGAGCGGTGATGGCGTCGGTTATCAACCCTCCTTCGGATGGGTCACCTGTGGAACGACCGAAGCCGCGGTAGTCGAACGTGAGAATGTGGATTTTGGAGGGGTCGACGCCCGCCCAGACCCTATATGCGTCGGGTCTGTAGCCCTGTGCGACATTGCCTGCATTCTATCCAAATATCAGTATCATTTAGTAGTATCTAAAGATATAAATCAGCGTACCCCGTGGACTAGAACCCCAAAATGTTAGCAAATATTCTTGAAATAGGATAGACACCTGTCACACCTACAAAAGACGAGCAATCTAGCATCCTTATCCTCCTTCAATAACCTAAACCCCAAAGTCTCCGTGATATCCCCCACCAACCCCACATCTCTCCGTAGCAGCTCATCCCGGTGTTGGGCGTACAAAGCCTGCGGTAGTATATGCCATGCGAACAATCGTTCGTTGTCAGGCGTGGTCAGGTAGAACGGTGTGATCTCGTTCCCGGCGAATCCGAGCTGCTCCGGACGGGAGATGTCTGACCAGATCGGTAGCTTGACTTTGTGGAGATATACGAAGCTATGTGATAAGTCTTATATTAGGAGCCGATCTAATATATAAGGTGGTTGTATGTGGAGGGTTTTTATGCTTACTTTTTCTGGACGATTGGGATCAGTAGGAGTCCGAGGAAGGTAAAGTAGAGCCCACCGACGCCGACGAGACTCCAGTATGCGGTTTTCAAGGTCGGATTGAAGGAAACCATGGTTGTCGCTGGGTCTGTCGAAATGACAGGGCAGATATCGATTCTCGGCTCGCTAAAAGAGAGATATGATATCAGAGCTCAGCGCAGTGCCAAGGGTACCGAGAGGAAGTTCTACCTGAGGCTCTGTCAGTCCAAGTCGGCAAGAACAAGAACTTGAAGATAGGAAATTTAAAATCTTAAGGCGGCAGAGTCTCCTTTATATCATACCAGAGTATGAATTACGCATGCATATGCGAAAGCCGCGACTTGCGCATAAGACAAAAATGATAAGCTCAAGCCGGCAGCTGGGCGAGCTTGTTGGGAGACCAGGTTCAAGGACCGAGGCATCGAACCCTGCTTCCTAGAATGGATGAGCTTGTGGTATTTTGCTCGACAACGCACTTTTTCGATTGTTGGTGGAAATATGAGGAATCGACAGCAACTATTGAGTTGGTTGAAGATGATGAAAGCTCAAAGATACGTTCTACTATAATTGTATCAATGACGTCCAAGCTCTTCATGATAATAAGGCAGCTACTGCTATTGCTAAAAAAGAAAACACGTCCTCACATTAACCCATACGCATCTCCTCTACTCCTCCTCCTGATGACCGGCCAACCAGCCATCACGAAGCCATCATGAACCATGCGCATGAGCTCGAATATGTCGTATTTTCTGATAATGATTTCAGTACCGACAATCTCGCACCCTGGGTCGCTGATCTGATTAAAAAATACAGACGAGATCCATCACTCCTTCTCCCTCTTCTGAGCGCACCCGAAGATCCTACCGTCTACGTTCACTTGGTCAGAAATACGCTATTCGATATCGATAAATGGATCGTCTTGGGTAAATTGTCGGATAACGATTACGCTGCTGAGAAGAATCTTGAAGCTTCTTGTCAAGCACCTGCACCATTTACAGCTGATTTACCTGAGACTCTTTTGATGGAAGGTTACAAGTGCGGCGAGTACAGGAGCACACTCATTGCCGAACACTGGATTTTCAGAGACAACAGAGAACCCGAGTTTATCTGGGAGCTTGAAGATGTTCCTGTCGGGTGGCTAGGTATTTTCACGACTCGAGTTGATATTTTATTCTATGACTTGGCGATTGAGAAGTATCTAATATACTCGGAATATATACAGGAAACGTCCTCAACGATATATTACCAACCACGACCTACCAGAGAAAACATACGGAAAAAACCGATACCGTAGCCATCGCAAACGACACCGCCACAGCTGTTCTTCTGTACCGTGCCGCCCAGCTAGTCAGACAACGGGGTCAACTTCCCAAACCCCAGAAGCCATATCATTACTTACAGCGAGTCTCCACCCGCGGAATCGACCCCCGCTCATCAATCGAGAAACACCACATCCTCGTAAACCGCCTCCAGAAAACCAGAGAACAGCAGCGCCTCCCCACATGGGACCCCTCACACCTCCACGGCATCATTTTCCCTCACATAGAAGAAGAACTATACATCTACGAATTCGCCGACGCAAGAAAAGACCGAGATCACCCCTGTTGGATCGGAGACTTCAAGCCGTGCGCCAAAGGAGAAATACTGGATATATCCGGTCGCCTGATACTACAGTACAACAACGTCTTCGTCAAATCCATCTGGAACAATTTCCCCGATGGGAAAGCGATGAATGCTACGAGGATGGGTATTCCCAGGAAGGCATGTATCGTCAACATTGACGGACTGCGAAACCGCGGCGAAACCTTGACGGCATCGGTTGCGCGGTGTCAGGTCCTTATGGAGGTATTGGCCTGCCAGGGGTATCACCAGTTTAAGATTTTTGGGGTTTGCGTGGTCGATTATTTGGCTGTGCTGCTGGTTTTGAAGCCGTGGTGTAGGACGTTTGAAGGGTCGGATGTTTACGATTTGGAGAAGGAGGGACATCGGAAGGAGTTTTTGTGGCTGTTGGTGAATATGTATTCGGATGTTTATTGGGGGAATAATATGTACGACAAGACCGGTCTCGAGTCCGGTGAAGGTTGGTTGTGCTAGGTGCGGTATAATTCTGGGCACCGCATTTTCCTCCGATTCTAGATGTTGGTTTCGAGC
The DNA here is from genome assembly GCA_036971405.1 of Orbilia quercus. Classification (NCBI taxonomy): domain Eukaryota; kingdom Fungi; phylum Ascomycota; class Orbiliomycetes; order Orbiliales; family Orbiliaceae; genus Orbilia; species Orbilia quercus. Next base: position 1,464,016 of record JAJTUE010000002.1, on the reverse strand, counting down.
TTTAACTTTGCTTTCATTATTGACTTTAGAAACTTCGGGTGTATAGTAGCTCGATAATGAAACATATTTTTATCACGCTCTATTGCTGAATATAATTTCTAAACCCGCTCTATATACAGACTAAAGATACAACCAATGCCATAGGAAACGTGTAGGCTTAATCCGACATGAAATTCTTATATATAGGATTCTCTGTTTCTTCTCTAAACGGATAACCTAGCTCCTTCAAAAACGAACTAAAGGTGCTCGCATCCTCCGCGGGAACCTGAATACCCGCTAATATATGCGCGATATCGGATCCATAATTCCTATAGTGGAACATGCTAATATTGTAACTCGGCCTCACCGTTCTCAAGAACTTGGCTAAAGCACCAGGCCGTTCAGGAAATTCTAAATAGCATATTAGTTCTGTTCAATCAGGATTAGAAGTAGTTATACTCACCAAACGCAAATAACCGCTCATTCTCCACCACTTTCCCAGAAACGAAGAACCTCGCATGCGTCTTTGCAAATTCGTTATCGCTAACATCCGCCGCCGTCATACCGTTATTGTTCAGATTCTTCAGTATCTGCGGTAAATCCTCATCTCGGTCTTTTACTTGTATCGCCATGAATATGTGCGCGTTTTCTTTGCTATTCATCCTATAGGTGAATTCCGTGACGATGTATGGTAACACAAACTCGATCATTGTGAGGAAGGCGCCGGGGCGTTCGGGGATGATCACCGATAGGAGGGCTTCTTTACGTTCACCGAGTTGGGCGCGGTCTGCGACGAAACGGAGACGGTCGAAGTTCATGTTTGCGCCGGAGAGGACGGCGGTATAGGCTTCCTTTTCGGTTACCGGGTTGGATTCCGCGTATTTCTTGAGGCCTGCGAGGGCGAGAGCGCCAGCCGGTTCGACTATTGCTCTGGTATCTATGTCAAAATATCAATTTTGTCAGCACTTTATTCTTTTTCTTTTGTTTGTATGATACTCGCCCAGGGCGAAGGAGAACCATACCCTCAAAAACATCTTTGATAGCAGCGCAAATCTCATCGGTGGAGACCTGCAGAATCTCGTCCACATTATCTTTGCAAAGTCTATATGTCTCCTCCCCGACAAGTTTCACCGCTGCCCCATCCGCAAATAACCCCACTTCCTTCAACATAACCCTCCCCCCGGCCTCCACGGACTGGTACATAGCATTAGCATCGTACGTCTCCACACCGATAACTTTTATATGCGGCGCGATGCGTTTCAAATACACCGCCACACCAGCAATAAGTCCCCCGCCTCCGATGCAGCAAAACACAGCCTTCAACTCTTGCAAATTACACTGCCTGACCAATTCCATGCCGATGGTTCCCTGGCCGGCGATAACGTACGGATCGTCGAAGGGTGAGATGTTGGTCAGTCCGTGTTCTAGCTCTAGCCGTTTGCATTCTTCTTTCGCGGAGTCGAAATCCTGGCCGTGCAGGACGACTCTGGAACCCAGACGGGCGACATTGATGTGTTTTATCGCGGGGGTGCCCATCGGCATCACGATAGTTGCGGGAATACCGAGGGATTTGGCAGAAAGTGCGACGCCCTGTGCATGATTTCCTGTTCCGCACCGATATTATACCCGTCAGTAAAATCGTAAAATCAAAGTGTAGGAAATGTGGATCCGTAAAACGAATGCGAGTGTTTACCAGCAGAACAAGCAACCACGCCCTTCCTCCTCTCCTCCTCCGACAAATGTGCGATCTTATTATGCGCTCCCCGAATCTTGAAGCTGAACACCGGCTGCAAATCCTCCCGTTTCAAGAGGACCCTGCATTTTAACCGTGCGCTGAGGTTCGTCGCGAACGTTAACGGTGTCTCGTCGACGACTTCGTAGACTTTAGATGTGAGTATAAGACGTAGGTACTACAAATACCCCGTGTTTTGGTCCGGCGATAGAGAAACGGGTTGATTAGTTATGTTTTCTAAGCGTTCTTTTAATTTGTCTGATCGTTAACTGTGTGATAAGGATGGTGTGGGGGCGAAAGAGGAGCTTTAGTGGACGATATGTACGAGGGGAGAGCTTACGTCTGGATAACCGTCCGGGAGGAGGAAATCGGCTGGCACTGAGAACTTCGACTTGTTCATGCCGTTGTTTGGTGATGGTGTCGCTGCATATTCGGTGATGCCGTTGATGCGAGGGTAGGTGTCCGCCATTGTTTCAAGATTTAGTCTGTTGAAGGTTGGAAGCTTGGTATTTGCGAGCTGAAGCTTCAATGGTGTTTCTTCTCAGTTAGGCGCCGACAATTGAGATTTTTCTTTACCAGGAGAGTATCCTATCGAGGAAATTCAAGCTAGGTCGGTAAATTGACAAAAGATGCGTCAGGATGCACGGCGCCCGATGTCGGTATCAAACTTGCAGCTGGAATGCAGGGAACTTTCGCAATTGTGCGACAAAGAAAACGGCGCGCGCATTTCGCAACGTCGGCAACGCACTGGTGTTCACGGAAGATGCTACGATTGCGATCTGGTACATATGATTATAAACAATTATGTAATATTTTGGATATCATGAAATCGATACGATGTAGCTATGTGCAAGACGGTATAAAAATAAAGAAAATGATATCCCCCAATATAAGCCAGTTAAGCTCGCAAAACCCTCTTGTGCGCCAGAAAATCCCAGAAGATAAAACAGAAATTAAATCATACAGATTAGTCATGACAAGGAAATACCGTTACAGTAAATTTATAGGTAAGAATCAAGGGGGCAAATAACTAATTTTCGGGAAAATTTCTCGACAGAGTTTGGTGGTGGCGTGTTATGTGCTGAAGCGATAGATTAGAAGATGATTCTCGAAGCAAAATATCGGGGCGAATGACTTACAAGATACCGTACAACCTGGCTACCGTCAGCCAGGTACTCCCTCTGCGTCTCGACAGCGTATCCGAATAACGGTAGTATCTTGGCGAATCCGAACCAGTACAGCAATCCGCCGACAAGGACGCAGATACCCGTCACCGGGATCGCAAAGTAGTTGTCCAGACCGAATCCCGGGATGGCGCAGTTAGGGACGAACATTGCTACTACGAGATAGCAGTTGAATGTTGTCCACGCAACGATAAACGGCCACTTGATGTGGAAGCTAGTTCGTTCTTCTCTCCATGTGGAGGTTGGGTGGAATTGCAAATACAAGAGACCGACGCCGAGGATGATATTGATCAGTGTTCGACAATAGGTTGCGAATGTGTTCAGGAACGTATAGCCGGATTCATATCGTCCTAGAGCGAGAACCCACAGCGACGTAAAGATCCAATGGAGGAGGAGACCGCCGGACGGAGCCTGACGAGGCCAGTCGCTGGCCCAGAATTTCGACCATGGCAGGATACCCTCTTTTCCGAGTTCTTGTTTGGCTGGATGGCATTCAGTTAGCATGCTACTTTAATATCAGATGTTATAGGTTGCGTTACGAACCTCGAGACAGAGCGAAGGAGGCAGCAAAGACGTTTCCTAGTGCCGACAGACCGATGAATGTGGGTACTGCGACATTGCTAAAGTTATCTGCGACTTTCATTTTTCTGAAGAAAGTAACAGCAACGGCATTCGTTGTCCCTTGGATCATCTCTTGTTTTGTAAGGGCGGCGAACTAAACATTACGGATCAGTAGATGTCGTAAATAGGGTAGCAATATTGAAGAAACTCACGTAGGCAATGTTAGCCAGAACGTAGAGAATGCCGACGAGCGATACAGCAATCGGAGCTGAATACTTCAAAGTCTTCGTCGGGTTCTTCACTTCTGAGAGGACGTAGTTGGCGTTTTCCCAACCAGTATACGCAAAAATGACCTGTGCCAAAGCAATCGGTGCATTGTTCGCATCTCCACCGCAGGCAATCATGCTTCTAACCTCAGGCGGTGTTTCGACTGTCGTCGAATTCCACACTCCATCGAAATAAGCGTAGTTACCGCTACTCTGCCCGTTGTCTAATACTTTCTCGGGGTTCGCGAGCACGGCGAATCCGGCACAAACGACAACCATGAGGAGGATGACTTTAAAACTGCCTAGGAAGTTACCGAGGTGGATTCCCAAACGAGGCAGGAAGGCGTGAATTGAGCAGATGCCGGTGATAACGAAGAAGCCGACGAGGGCTCTCAGCCATAGCGGAGACGTCTGACCGGTAGCACCGTTAGATGCGAGAAACATGTAGTTTGTAAATAGGACGACATTGGCCGCGGTGACCTGGGACGTCACAAATTGGAAGGCGAATAGACATCTACAAAGGTTAACAATTGATTCGAGAGTACTAAGGGGGTTCTTAATATATCCTTACGTCGCAAAATATCTTGGCTTTTGGAGTATCCGTTCGAGCTGGATCAGGGTAAACATATGGTTAGTCTCGTTGCGCCGGCATGGGTAAATGTCTTTTTTGGGGAAACAACGCACATATATCTTCTCTCCTCCACTGCGAGGCAACGCCAAGCCGAACTCAAGATACACCCACAACCTACAGACGATATATAAGCTCTGCTGTTTCAACATATAATACGATATCGGAAGCATACCCTCTGCGAGACAGATTTCCATGTTAGCAATCTCTCTTATTGTCAGATTTGTCGGAACGAACACCTACAATAACGACACAACTCCTCCAATGATCCAGAAGAACAGCGCGGTGCCAGTGCTGTCTGTTGATCGCACGACCTGATCCACCGTCGCAAAAATACCTGATCCGATGATACGGTTTACGATTAACAGTGCCGTTGATACGTATCCGAGCTTTCGGTCTAGAATGCGGAAGTTTCATAACGTCAGCGTTAATTATTTCAACATCGCCGCGGGGAATTCGATAACGTGAAGCGATAACGTTATCGCTTGCCATCATCCGCCGTCATGTATCACAGCTTCGACGCTCGTGAACGCAGTGCGATAGCACTCGCTCGAGTCAAGCTTGACGGTCTGCCGAATTGAAAGTTCTCTTACCTTCCGGGATGATGTAGTGATATGGTGCGCTCTCATCGACCGATTTCTCCTCGCCAGGTGGACCGGTCGCTCGCGGAGTCGTCGCCGTGTCGCTTGGTGCCCGTGTTGGTAGCGGGATGTAGTCGTCTTCCGTCGGCTCGGGCACAAACGTCCTTTGATATATCGTCGTCATCTTGGCAAGGCCGAAGTTCTACAGTCTCTCAGAACGTGACGAGAGAGGTAGGTCGAAGCAGAAAGAGGAAATCCAACAGAAGCGATGGAAGGATGACACAAAAGAAGTCAGGCAGCCACCGCGGTGGGTTTTAAAACGAAATCACTCTGCCGTCAATTTACAAGCCTCGCGGGTTGTCGCATGCGCATCTCAGGCCCCACTCTCGCCAATGGCTCGGGAATCGGAATAGATGGGGGTGTTTTCTTTGAACGGGAAAGGTACGAAAAATGCTTCTTTCTGGAACTAGCTGTTGATTGAAAGCGGCGAACGGATGCAAAAAAACTGCATGGAACAGGAAGAATAACCTGGGAAGGAATGCGGTGAAAGAGAGTACATAATAGGACGAGAGGGTAGAAAAGGGAACTCGGTGCGATGTCTTGATTTTCAATACCCGTTTGATTGATGACAATTGCCCCATATTCCGTATTTAGACCGACGAGGTTGCTGCAATGCAAATGCAGGTTGAGAGTGACCGCCCATCCTTTACTATCGGTCCTTCATTTAGATCAGACATCCTTGGTTGAGGAGGCTGAATCTCGGTTCTTGGTCATCCTTGGCCAAATCTTCCAAGATAGGTCAAACTCGACTACATGGCACGGCAGAGTTGCGCATTCCCCGGAAAAAGAACATGGCCTGGGGCAGTTCTTAACTGATTTTAGAGTGGACGGACAAGCAAGAGAATTAATAGACCGGAGCGAGGGGAAGCGGGATGTGCTCATATGTATTATATTGATCCCATTGCATTCGCATGGATGAGGGCACGAAACTAAGCCTACCTTGGCTGGCCACCGTTGTCGATACTCCGCCAGTGATATTGACAGCGATAGACCCTCCGGCCTCCGCCCACCACTAAAAATATTACAAATCTCCCTGATTCCGAAGAGCAGCGAGTAAGACCCCTCGCTTGTTGCTAAATCGATGTTTCCAGGACACCTAGAATTTGAAAAGACGATTCGAGATATGCAGCCGATAACAAATTCCGACGATAACCCTGAGACCCCACCACCACCGCCGCGCCCGCGATGCTATTTGCTACACCGTGTGCACGAAGAGCCGAACCGTGCAAATAATGCCACCGGCAAATCCTGGAGAAGCTTTGACACTTTCTCTTCCCTCGCGGACAAAACCTACCCGCAACTTTAATGCGGGCAAATGTGCGTCGGAAGTTTAGAGGTAATCAAAGAGGAGGGTAAGCAACAATATCAGCCGACATGCGACATGAACCTATGAAATGCTCGAAGGCGCAAGGCTGAATCCAACGAGCCAAAAGAGTGGTTCCGACATGTGCAGATAGACTGGGCCGAAGAGTATGTAGTAATTGTCCGTCCTGATCTTCGAAGCCCGGTTGGGTTGGTTCCGCGGGTCTTGTGACCTGCATCCGCCATCCCGTATTAGCAGTCATTGCTTCTGTTTTTTATGTCGGCGAGTTCGCATTCTGGCCTCTCTGCATTTCTCTGCATTTCTCACCCGTCATTTCTTTCTGAATGCAGGTCGCTAAACAAGAAGCTAAAGAACATATTTTCTCTGTGCAGTGGAGTGGAGGTGGCTAAAATAAAAACCAAATCCTTGGTCCTTGCTCGCACAGGATCATTTTAGAAAACAGGCCAAAAGGGACAGCACCTCCTCTGCCTGCACCAACCGACCATGCAGACGCAAACTGCTATGTATTATATCCACTCACGGTTCCGTTCTGCTGCTGTGTTTCAAATTTGTGGATCTCCAACTGGATCCATCATACGTAATTGAATCCCGTTAAACTCTTTCGATTTTCAGCAACCTTTTTTCACAGACATCGACGTTTGATCCTTCGTTGCCGACCTAACTATCACCATCCCGACTCGACCTAAATTAGACTTTAAACGAGGAGAGAGGGCCCTTTGGCGTACGAGCTGAACGCCCACACCCCAGCGACACACACTTGATGCATCTATGGCTTCCCTGGACTACGATTTCGACGACTTCCTGAGGACCTCGAGAATCGGCTTCCGGCTCTACAAGAACAACTTTGCAGAACCCCAGAACGTATCACAAGTATACCAAGTCTGCGGAGACAGGCTTCTGGTCCTCAGCGCCTGTCTCCGGCTCCTGCACGAACAAGGCAGCGTGGAACACGGACTTTTCGTTGGAGGAAATGTGCAGGCGCAAGTCAACAAGTGGGTTCCCCGGATTGGGGACTTTCGAACGACCATCGAGGATCTCGGCGGCCTGATAAGAGAAAACTCGGAGGATGGCAGACCTTGGGAGGCGATATCCGGGGGCGACCTGTCCGACCTCGAAAGACTGTCCGCCAGCATGAAAAAACAGAGCCGGTCGATAGAAAACATTCTCGTGTTGGATCGACCGATGGATGTGTAAGAATGAAGCCCCCCTCGCATAGTCGTGTTGGGGATGGATGCTAACAACACATCTCGTGTTTTTCTTTGTAGACGTCGAGCGCTCGAACTACAGGCGCAAGACTCGGTCTCGAGACGGCCTGTGAGGAAGGCTTCGGTCATGGTGACCGAACCGATGGTGGACATGGACATGGACATGGAAGAAGGAAGCCGATACACTACCAACCCCTCTATGCAGCGGGAGCGAGAAGATGATTTCGTCTCCCTGACCTCGCCGCTCGTCTTGAGCGCCAACATGCCCAATCAGAAGGAATCCGGTGTATGGGGAACCGACGTGAAGTACAGCGGATTGGGAGCTGGAGACCACACGAGCGCCCCGCGCAAACCGAAACGTCGACCGTCTGGACCGAACGGGGGGTTCTACGGCATCAACAGAGCGAATTCGATGTCTAATTCCTCAGATACCGGCCGAAGTCAATCTGGAAGCTCTTCGCGAAACGACTCTACCCAAACACTGGACAGCCAGGAAAACAATTCGCCCGCTCACAGTCCTACATATTATCTATCGCATACTGGTGGAAACGCATATTTCAGGGAGAGGGATAAGGTGCGATATGACGAGATCGCTCAGATCAGTGGGATGAGGATACAGCCCGCGCTCAGCAGCCGGTCGTCAGACTCGCCGACAAACTTATCAGCAGATTTCGCACCGCACAGTCCGCCGATATCCCAACTAAGCTACCAGAATCGCACATTATCAGAGCTGGGCGCAGGGCAAAGTGGGTCTATGCGAATTCCTCGACGGCCCGTCTCATCTACAGGCTCGGCGGGATCCACTCCAGCATCCCATTCAGGACTTCACCCGCTTGTAACACCAGCGTACAGCCCTTCGCCACGTTACGACAGCGGGACACGTTCGCCACGAGAGACCAGTCGGCAACGAGAATCCAGTTACTCGGACGGCTCGGCAGGACAATCCTCAGAACCCGGACGGACGAGACAAGGTTCATTTGGGTTCCGACGGGACTCTTCGACAGGACCCGGCAGCCCACCTCCCAGAAGAGACTCCGAATTAACCACGATCCATGGTGTTCTCGAAAGTACCGGTAAACTGAGGAATCTTGACATTAACGATTCCTTCAACCCACGGGCCGGATCTCGAAATAACTCCTTCAGCACAGATGTAAGATATGCCTCTACGGTTCCTCTCGATCACAGTCAAAACTAACTTTAATTGTAGCCTTACATGGATCTTCCATTCTCACCTGACACCCTCGGCGCGGACTTGCTTAGCCGTGGCCAGCGACCGCCATCGATCGCTTCGAAAGATAGCAAGGGCGAGGAAAACCTCAAGCCCGGCGAGATGCTGATATGGCAGGGCAAGCCGCAAGCCGCGCACACAGTAGATGGACCGTACGAGCCTTCCGAGGTGCGGGTATATCGCAATTTCCAAACCGAGGCGTACCGCTTCGTCACCACCATTATGGATAACCCTTCAGTTCCCATTTCGCATTCGCAGCATTTCAAGGCTAGAGAGTTGGAGTTAGTTCCAGAATAGTAAGTCACCTAGATTACCAGACAAATACACGAATTCTTCTGACAGTGTATCGCAGCGGCTACGATCCACTGGCCCGACCGGTTCTTTGGCTCCGCGAAATCGAGGATGTCAACAAGAGCACCCGCCCGCTCGAGATCATGCCGGAACGAGAAATCCCCGCCATTCCAGCATACCGATTCCGAGGAGTTCCCGAAATGCTCGATTTTCAAAGCGCTCTTTTGGGCGAAATTTGCTATCTCGATATGTATGATTTTCTCTCTTTCTGACAGTTTTGTTGCGATGCAGGAAGATTAGTGATCTAGGATAAATGGGATGAAATCTGACAAATTCCCGTGTATAGTGAAACCGTCCGGTTCGTCAGATTGAAGGGCGCGGCAAAGGAGACCCGACGGATCGACAATACACGGGTCCAACTGTGGCATCCCGCAGCATCTGACAAGCGAACGATCGATGACTCTGCATCGTTCGTGACCGTGGGGACCACACGGACCCACGCTAATCCTGAAATTATGAGGCTTAAATGGTCTAGGATGATGATATATTTGGGGAGATCGAACGATTTTGTCACTATCTTTAGTACGTATCCACCTTCAAGCTGAAGTCTTTGCAAATTCTAAACTTTTTGTGTTTTCAGTTACGGACGATATCACACTCCGCCAGTCGAAGAAAGGCAACACCCTCGTATTCGAGCCGACAAAATATACCGGCCGAGCGCTATTCAAATCCCGCGATGGCGTAAAAGCTAAAGTCATGGGCGGCGGGCGCAAGAAAGGCGGTATCAGACTCGATATGAAAGGTCTACACCCGGAAGACGAGGAAAACTTTCCAATGTTCAAGACATTTGAAATCGAATTTGAAGACGCGGAGAGTATGTACCATCACCCCTCCGCCCCCACTGACCTCCACATGAAGGTTTGTGTATAAGTACCTTATTTGAAATTGATTGCTAATGATGAACTCTTCCTTTTTCTGTTAATAGGTCAAATCCGCTTCATCTCCGTTTGGAATCAATTAATCCAAGAACGGCGCAGGATGAGGAGTATCATCGAGCGACGAAAGCAACTTGCTGAACAGCGGGTACTCCTCGCTGGTGGTGGTGGTAATTAATATAATCATTACCGATGTTTTTTCTTTTTGATGCCGGTCATCTTGGGAGTACCTTTTTTTAAAAGACTTATCATTAGACGTTTATTATACGCTTTTCGGTTGGACGGGGGTTTTTGAAATGGGAGAATTATATATATTTGTATTCTTCCTGTTTGATGTTTTTTACTATCTTCCAACTTTACGATTATAATGGCCTAGGGAATATTTTTGGTTTTAGCTGGTGGCTGTATCTCGGGTTTTCTATTATGTATCTATTTATTCGATGTATGCGCGGGATGTTTCTTTTTTTCTTCATTTTTTTCGTTTCTTTTTGGATATACTTTTTGGGAAAAAAGGCTGGCGTTTTTAATAGTAGAGAAAAAAGATGATTTAAATACTGCGACTGTCGCTCTTTCATATCATGTCTACTGGAGTGATCGATGTATTTAGGATTTTATACCGTATACTCCGTTAGGTTCCTTTTCTTCATCGTCATTTTTCCCTTTCCATTCCATATCATTTTTCGTCTTCCCATTTCTTTTAGCGGGATTACGTTCATCATATTGTTGCAGGATTTCTTCACTGCCTAAGTATAGACGGAGCTTACTAAGTACTTAAGTATATATATATATTATGATTACAGTGGATCAATACTCCTTCTTCTCCTTAAACACTAAGTAGTTTAATGATTGGCGTCCGAGCAAACCAGCACATTGATGCATTCATGCTGCACGTATTCCTTTCTTCGAAAGAACTGATACGACCACAGCCAGCTTACATAGGTAAATTGTGTTTTTCAATGCCATTATCCCTAATAACCAGGTTTATTCGATTCTTTTTCGTGTATACTTTCCTTTCAATTTTGATACTGCTTAACAGCTAGAAGAGTATTTTTGGCTATTATATACGTACCCAGCCTACTATACTATAACCCGGTTATTAGATTACCCGGTCTGGTAGATCAAGCTTACTCCGTCATTCGGGAAATTACTAACGAAACTACTTAGCTAGGTTTTACGGCGGGTAGAAGTTGGTGGGTGAAAAACTAAGCTTGTATCTTTCAAAGATACTAGTTTAATAATGATAGGAGCAGAGTATCTTCTTCTTCCTCTTTCAAGATCAATTCAAAAGAAAGAACAACTAAGTAGTTAAGGACTTAGCTAACTGACTCAACTAAGCTGGCTTCTTTTGCTGCTGCTGCTATACTAAGAATAAAAAATAACAAAAAGAACGATGAAAATATCCAATTGCAACGCCGTATTTTTTCCTTTCCTTCCCTGCCATTACGCAAGCCACTCCGGGTTATCCGAGTAGCAGCTTACTCCCTGGCTCTTTCTTCTACACCGTTAAGCTCTGTCCATTCGTTGAATATTTTTTAAGTTTATCTGGTGTGGTAGATTAGATATTGACGCAGTCCAGCTAATATCCATTCGAGGTTCGCAGGAAAAACAGAAAAACAAGAACAGGCTAAACCATCCGGAAGTAATAATCATAAAAAAAATCGATAAAATCCGTACAGTCGTTTATTCAGCCTTTGGATTCTCGTCTTCTGTAAAATACGTATATAAATGTCAGCTTTGTCTACTGGACGGGTATTCTGTTGCGAAAGACAACGGAGGAGGCGTATTTAAGCGAATCCCTGTCAAAACGTCCCGATTTATTCTCCCCGCAATTTTTTGGCAGGTCGGCATGACGTAGAATAAAAGCCAAAGCCAAAAAACATAAGACCAAAAAAACTTACAAACTCATAAATACACAAATACAGAGAGAGAAAAGTAGGAGGGAGTAGATAAGTAGATAGAATGGAGCATATAGATAGAGAAAATAACTAACCATTCAAAATCCCCTTCTCAACAAGAAAATCCGCCGTCGGCCGCTTCGCAAGCTTGGTATTCATGGTATCGGTCAACATACTCTTCTCCAACTCCTTCTTATGCGCCAACAGCGCGGGCGCGATTTTATCGTCCGGCAGGATACCGCGTTCCTCGAGCTCCTCGCGTCCCAGACGAGTGGCGAGACCCTTTTTCAGATTATCGGCCGCCATGGCGTGCTCCAGGGCTTCCTTTTGTTGCTGGACGGTGGCGGAAGCGGTGGTGCTGTGCAGGATGTTGCGGTCGACGAGGTCTTTGGGGTCCGGGCGGCGGGAGATGCGGGCTTCGAGGGCGGAGCGGTTGGTTGGGGAGGATGGGGAGAGGGTGGAGGAGTTGTCGACGGGGAGGTCGACGGTGGTGAGGGATGGGGCTGTGGCGGTGGCTGTTTCGGTCATGATGATTGTTTATTTTGTGAAGTAATAGAATGGTATACTGAGTAGAAGAGGTATTGGTCTGGTTGAGAGAATTGAGAGGAAGAGGAGAGATAAATAAATATACGCTCTCCGAGGAAGAGAGTTTCTTGACTGGGTCCTGTTTTGGGTTCGAGACGGTTGGCCGGGAAAAGCAGAAGGTGCCTGTTCACTTTGAAGCAATTTACGTTTTGGAAAATGAATTCACAGAAAAAAAAGTCAAAACCCGACTAGTCAAGCAGGTACCGTCTTTTATATTTATATTTATATTTATATTTATATTTATATTGATTAATTTATATTCCCCCGCTGAGGGGAAAGTGTGATCCGTTGGCGGTGTGACAGTCGCCAGAGGACGTACAAATCCCGGTCGTATGCACAATCCTAACCAATCATCACGTCGACATCATGTGCCGCTAGTGGCCCAGGAATGCAGAGTGCCGAATGCATGGGAATTCAATCCATGACTTTTTATTTTATTCCCCGGTTGTATACATCTTTCTATTATTGTAGAATCTTCCGGGGCGGCATTCGATTCGTGGTTTGCATATACAAAAAAGGTAAGAAAATATCTAAACGTAGAAATATGTATCTACCGTGAAATATAAAAATAAATATAAACAGTCGAAATACCACCAAGAACAAGAATCGCATGGCATATGCGCATACACTAAGACGTATTAGACAGTGGGATTACTCCCGCAGCAGACTCTGGAGTCGGGCTTGGGTCGCGATAACCTAAAATCAGTTAGCATCATATATATGATATCGAGAGATGTTAATTGTACTCACATCAACAGCCTGTTGGACCTCCAACAGCACCCGAACCTCCTTCAGCCAGTCCCCCGCTAGAGTCTTCGCCCACCCCTTCAGTTGGTTCATCTCTCGGGCCGCCTTATCCAGATCCCCTTCCTGCAAATACGTCTCCGTCCTCGCCAGAATAGCCTCAACATCATTCGACGTCGCCAGCCCGGACTTCTTAAACAGCAGCTTGCTTGCCACCCAGCTCGAAGCGTGCCCGAACACCCCGGCATCCTCAGGCACCAACGACGCCTTCCTAACCTCCACCGCCACCCGTCTGAACCGATCGATAATCTGCGCGGGCGACGACACCCCCTTCTGATACGCAACCGGATTGATCGAAGCAATCGCCGCCTTCACAACCTCATCATCCGCCGACACCTCCTTCAGCGCCGCCAGCTCCCTCACAAACGGCCGCGGCTGGTGCGGATCGTTCAAGGATGCCTTAACCGCCTCCAGCGCAACGTGCATCCTCTGCGTCTGCACGTTCTTATCCAAACTCTCCGTCCACACGCCCGCAACCTCCCCCAGCTTCTCCACATCCTCCGCCAACTCCTTCAACTTCCCCAACCGTCCGTCCCGCTCCTTCTCCACCCGCTCCTTCAACTCGGCGTACCACTGCCTCTTCAACTTCAACGCCTGCTCCACCAGCTCGTTCTTCAACCTCGCCTCCGCAAGCTCATCTTTCCTCTCCAGCTCTGTCTTCAACCGTAACCGAAAACTCTCCGCCAGCTTATCCCTCTCCAACTCGAACTCCTCCTTCCACCTCTGCTCCACCGCGAGCAACTGGCCCTCCATGGTCTGCACTATCCCCGTCGCCACTTTAGTAAACTCCACCTCCTGCTCCTTCAATTTATCCTCGCCCGCAGTAGTATTCACCGTAGCCTTCAACTCCTGGATCTTCTCATTAACATTCTTCACCTCCTCCTTCGCCGACACGATCGCAGAATCGAAATGCGGCTTCGCATCAGACGTGTTGATAACCTCGATCACGGAATTGATAATCTTCACCAAATCATGCATAATCGGATCGTGATGCTCCACCGCCGCCGGGGATATTTTCTCCCCATGTAGCGGTACCGTCGTACGCACTTCCTTCTTCTCGTCCAAATGATGCGTAGCGGACTTCGGATCCGGAATATCCTTCTTCTCCACTACAATCGCCGTCGCCGCAGCAGCAGGTGTAACCGTCGTCAACGCATCCTCCGCCTTTTTCACATCGTCGTTCTCCTTCTTATTACTTTTGTACGGCCCATCCCTGTCCAGCTGCGCTTTATTCGGATCCTCCTCCTTCTCGCTGATCTTCCAGGTCGCACCGCTGCGTTTGGGAATCGTGACCGACGCGTAATGCTTAGGCGTGGCGATGGTACCCGGATGCGCACCGGGAAACCGGGAACGGAACTGCCGGTCCTGGACTTCCAGCACGATCTGCTCGCCGAAGGGGAAATACTCGGTGAAGAAGTCGTGGAAGTTGTCGTTCTGGAGGGAGTAGTACACCCCGCCGGCGTATCCGAGTATGGTGATCAACGTGACGGAGAGGAAGAAGTTGCGAAAGTGGTGTGTTTGTTTCGGTTGCGGGTGGGCGTGGATGGGTTCTATCGGACGGGGTGGGGGCGCGGCTTTCGGGTCCGGTGTTAGGGGGACTTGCGGGGTGGCGTCCGCGGGGGGTGTTTTCGGTTCGAGGGATGGGGTTATGGGTGTTTCGAGTTTTGGGACTGGTGGGACGGATATATTCGTCGTCGTGGTTCCGCTGCCGGGGAGAACGACGGGTGTGGGATCTGCTTTCTTGCTCGCCAGCCAGCGTCGTTGCTGGATTGATACACCGGTTAGCCATCGCTACGCATTGAATACACCGCGTGTGTAGGATATATATCATCAATTAACTGTCAGGTGTGAGGTGTGTACCTGCAAATACCCCAATTGGCACGCTACCAGCGGCGATGACGATGGCCTCGACCGTACCGCCAGGACATGCTGTAACGGTCTACCGGACGCTGCCCGCCGCAGCATCATCGTGTGAAAAAGAGGAGTCGAAGTCGATGCGGTATGTACAAATCGGAGAAATCTCCCAGAGCGAGTTCTGACAGAACGCTGAAGCCGTCGAACAGGCCAATTGGAGGTGTGAGGTGGGTTGATGATTGTGGTGGTGGGTGGAGAGTGAGGTCGGGTGTTGAGGGATAATTTTCAGCAGGGGGAAACGGAACAAGATGGTGTTCTGATTGTTGCTAATTTTGCCGACCACGCAAACGTCATAAGCAGACATGCGACCTTCATATCTACGAAGTACCTACCGAGGTACTTAGTTATACTATGTACTTTTGATATCGATTCTACGGGACGGTCCCAATATCGAACGGTGGTAAGTTATACATATCGCTCAGATTCGATCAATCTATTCCGGGGTTAAAATACAAGATCGAGGAGAAGAAAAATCAGATATAAAAAAGGGAAATTGAATCGGAGAACGAGGAGTATAAAGACGGCAGCTCTCGATGGGCTTTGATTCAGACTATGATCAGAGAATTTCAATTTCAAAATCAAGACGAAAAGAAGAACATAGGATGGGTCTAGCTGGCACCTGCAAACGGAGAAAAAATGTAAAAATAACATCGTTGATAGCATAACAACTTTGAACACATAGCGGCGGCCATTCCTATCCCATATCTTTTCATTTCTTTCACTCTTCTGATCCGTAGCAATTCTCATGCTTTAGATTTGCTTGCGTCTTTTCTTTTCTGCATCGCTTCCTCTTCGAAGGGAGGGGGATATCGTCCAACATAAACAGCCCTAAAAAAACTAGAAAACGGTTGAAATGAAACAGGGAAAGAGAAGTATAGAAAACAAAGTTTCAAAAAAAAAAAGAAAGGGCACTGAGGCTCAAATTCCAAATCCTATAGAACGACGACCCGTAAACACCAGTATGACGAAGGAATAAGAAGTTTAGGTTGAAGGAGGAGGGGTGAAAGGCCGCAGGAAAGAAACAAACAAAAACCCACCCTTCCCCCATTATCGGATGGTATTAAAATATAGTGGGGACGCCTCAGGCATTAGTACAAGTCATCTTACGAGGATATCCGGAAGAAAGAAACTCCTTGCTGAATCCTCTAGAATCTATGAGCGAATGACGTTGTGTGCGAGGTTTGCGCAAGTGTAGAACCAAAATAGTAGAACCGCCATGGAGAAAGAGTAAGATAAAAAGAAACAAAAAAACCGTGCGTGTTTCCCATTTATAGTTCTTTTTTTGGCAGATTATTCCGGGTTCGTCCTGTTTAGCAAGCGCAGCCTCCTGCTCCGTTGAGATTTTGCGGTTGCCTGTTGATATCCACGCCTGGCCGGAGTGGGCCGCCGCCTGGACCTCGTCGCGGGCCGACTTGATCTGTGGGTAGCTTCTTTGCGATGGCGGTGAAGAGTTCCTTGACGTTCTCGGCGGTTTTGGCGGACGTTTCGAGGAAGAGCAGGCCGGCTTCTTGGGCGTAGGCTTCGGCGTCGGCGGTTTCGATGGCGCGTTTTGAAGGGTTGGCGGTGACGAGGTCGAGCTTGTTGCCGGCGAGAGCGATGACGATTGATTCGTTGGCCTGGCGTTGCAGTTCTTTTACCCAGGCTTTTGCTTTGTCCAGGGATGCCTGCATTTCTCATTACGTTAGATATGCGGACAGGATTTTGCGGAGAGAAGGATCGTACGGCTTGTGTTATATCATAGACTACGACGGCGCAGTTGGCGTTTCTGTAGTACATGGGGGCGAGCGACTTGTATCGTTCCTGGCCGGCGGTGTCCCTGATTTACGTTAGAGGGTCACCGACGATAGTGGATGTGAGAGTACGTACCATATTTCGAATTTGACGGTGGTGTTCTCGTCGAGGGCGATTGTCTGGGTCAAGAAGGCGGCACCGATTGTGCTTTCTCGGTAGTCATCGAATTGATCCTACGTAGGTGGTTAGTACACGACGACGACGACGACGACGAAAGCAGAGTGAGCAGGAATGCGTGCCCACCTTGACGAATCTTAAGACCAGCGAGCTCTGGAGTATGGTAAGTCAGTTTCACGAAGCTCTTCTGTGGGGTCGACGAGTTTGCAGACCGACCTTTCCGACCGCGGATTCACCTGGAAGCAAAACAGGATCAGTAGGAAGCTCTGGCACAACACGGGATAGCAAGCAAGATGCCTACCTAACAGGACGAGTTTGAATTGGGCAAACCGAGTGGTGGCGGAGGAGGTTGAGGCACGAGGCTGGGCCATGTTGACGGGAGTGTTCTGATGGGACGGGATGTTCTGGTGATGGTGATGATGATGGTGATGATGTCGGGGGTATGAAGAGAAGAGAAGAGGAAAGAGAGAGTCTGTTGGGGGGTGACGAGACGATGGGGATCACAGGCGAGACAGAACAGAAGAAAGGTCACAACACCCGGCTAATATCACCGCGAATGACGACGACAAATACGACGACGAGAACAGATCCGGATCTAAAGTAGAGACAGATCGCAAGAGATAGGACGAGAGAAGAAATAATAGAACAGAATAGTTTGGAGGAAAGGTTGTTCGAGCACGTAAATAAGTTAGTTGACTAGCCGCTGTTAATGTTTGTTCGTTTCAGGCCCATCGAATCGAAGGCGGACCGGGAACAGCAGGAACACCAGCAACAATCACCCGACCTCCCTCGCTGACCAGCATCACAGCTTCAACTTCAACTTCAACTTCAATTTCAGTTAAAGCTTCAGCCTCGTCGAGCTGCTTTTATCACTCTTTTTCGGCAGTATATTCAGAGACAAGACAAGCTGTGCACCATCGCAACTCCAAGATATATCAACATTCAATATCAGATATCGAGATACTCAATACGTTCGCTAATCGTCGCTGAAACATGGCGACAGCTGTCGGAGGCGTCGCTACCATCCATCCCGGCAAAGGCCTCGGAATCCTCAGTACTTCTTCCTCTCTATCGTCCTGTTGGTACATCGCTGACCTGTCTGCAAGATCTCGGTTCGTCCCTCTACGATGTTCTCTCCAAGCTTCGCTCCAACCCTCTCATCTACCCTGCCATCAACATCACCTACGACGCTTCCAACCCCCTCGGCTCCACCATAGCCGTCTCTCTCGACACGAACGGCATACGGCTCCGTTTCGACGGCTCCGACCAGCGTCTCCGTCTCATCGAAGTCCTGGATTTCCACAAGTCACGGCTCTCCTATAACGGCGGTGAGCTCGTTCGCGGCGATGGAAACCCTCCCAGCTTCAGATCCATCTACCACAAGCTCTTCGGTCCTACTTTCCCGGGAGAGTACATGCCCGAGCAGGAAACATACGTCCTATCTTATCCCGGTGTCGCATTTTCCTTCCCGATAGAACGATACAAATGGGAAGATCAGAAGGACTTTGTATCCCTCCTCTCCGCATCGAACGCCCAGCCCGCCGTCAGCATGGCCATCTACGCCGGTTCTTCGTGGGCGGAGGCCCGTAACGAACTGTTCACCCGCGCGGTGGCCACCCCCAGGTCGCCGCTGGTGAACGCCAACTCGGCACGGCTCTCAACCGCGAACGACGAGATCGACCTAATCAGGGTACACTCCGAATCGCGGATCGAACTCGCTCGCCGACACAATAACCCCTTCTTTATCACCCTCAACTCCACGACCGCGCAAGATTTGGTGGCAGAGTTGGGCCCACCGAGCTCGATATACCGAAAAAACGACCACAGACTGTCGATTCACAGAACTTCGTCGGGGATGGGTCAGCGAACGGAACATCATTACGCATCCGACTACACGGACGACACCTCTGAGGACCAGCAGACGGACGGGGAGGAGGATGACGATGATACGGACGCCAGGGGATCATCGGCGCCGTCCGACTACTTTTACAACTACTTCAACCACGGGTTCGACGTGTTCATTTCCACCTCCTCGTCTTCGTCTTCCGCTACTAGTCATCTCGCTACGAAAATAATACTACACGGAAACATTCCCGGCAGCTACGATTTCCAGAGATACAGAAGAGCGCGGTGGACGCTGGAATACCTGGACACCCCGTCTTTCAAAGACCCCCTGACGAGCGAAATGAATTTCGACGACATTGCGGGAAGACTAAACGAGAAGTGGGGTGTGTCGCCCAAGCCGATGCTCCTGGACCGAGCGAGCGACAGTCCTAGCAGCAGTATCGAGTTGCTCGGCGGGTTCGAGGACGGCGATTCCCAGCTGAAGAGCAACAGCGATACCTTTAGCAACACCGGTGAGTACATTCGTTATCGCACATCCGTTATCTTTATTACTGAATTAATCTAATAATGGCTATAGAGCTCTACGGATTTCCTAATCTGATATTCGAGGTGTTGAAGAACAGGGCTGTTTGCACTTTGACCGTGTTTTGAGTAATAAGCATATGAATCATCGGGGTTTTGGTTTTGGGTTCACAGGGTTTTGTTTTGTATAGCGTTAATAACGGGATTGAAAGGAATGTCATATTGTCCGGCGTTGATGTTATAATTGTGGAATGCACACTCGTTATCTAGATGCTTATATATCTTCTATTTTGTGTGACCGATGTATTTCCGTTTTCCCTCGCCAATATCTGTCACAGGATCTCACGATCGCACAAAGCAGATGAATCCGGCGCTGGCTCGAGCTCGTGTTATGCATGTCTGCACGTCCGTCGCACGTCTACAGCAGGTACAAGGTATCGACCCAAGGAGATAATTTCTATTGGCTGGCTGTGGTGTGGGTTTTGTGTCAGCCTATCGGTTCGTTTGCGCCATGCATACGAATTAATAAAATATTTCCAATGCGGACGCAGAACGATGATTCGAACAACCAACTTTGTCCTCTCCGAATCCCTGCTCCGGCGACGGTGAAGCTGGCCAAGCTGAGGCAGCTCGAGCTATAATCACCACCACTCCCATCTCCGTTCTGCTTTCGGCCGTCATCCATCTTTTATTCCATCTCCATTCTAAGCTATGGACAGCATCGTCCCGTATCGCGATAACTCCAGTGTCGTGCTGTAGGTGCAACCAATCAAGCATCACCACATATACCTCCCCCTACACACCCTTTCCCACAAGCTAAGATAGCTAACCCCATCGTATATAACCCCTCCAGCCGGCATGAAAACTCCCTTGTCGTCTACGACCACAACTCTCGCCAACTCGCCCTCCGCTCCACAACCCCACCAACACCCCACGATGCTCCCACCCTCCGACCCCCATCCTGTCCGTACTGCCACCAAACCATCTCCGAAGACATAGCAGAAGAAATCCGTCGCGATTCAGCTGCCGCCGCCGCCGCAGCAGCAGCAGCGAACGCGCACAGACAAACGCACCATGGCCACGCTTCTCCCGGCGCGCCATCGCCCGAAGACGCAGGATTCATAACACCCGAGTACTTTCGTATCCTCAACGCCCGGCTATTACCTGACAGCAGCAGCAGTCATTTCTCCCCACCCGGATCCCCCAGACGGCGTATGCCGAGTCTCGTCGGCAGCTCTACGACGAACAGCACCGCAGCAACGACGACGACGGGTAACGCCAGCCCGGTGGACGACCAGCACGCGAGGAGTACTTCCAGCACGAGATTCGGCAGATCGCGATCTTCGAGTACGCATGGCATCTCGAGTTCAGCGTTCAGTCCCGGGTATTTTAATCAGTTTTTTGTAAAAGAGCGGGAGTTGGGGAAGGGTGGGAATGGAGTCGTGTTACTCGTTCGACATGTGCTCGATGGTGTTAATCTGGGGTTGTTTGCTTGCAAGAGGGTGCCGGTTGGTATGGACGCTCACAAACGTTACTCTACGTATTATCGTGATATTGACTGGATATAGGTGACGGGCACGAGTGGTTGGCAAAGGTGTTGATGGAGGTGCAGTTGTTACAGCAGCTGTCGCATCAGAATCTGGTGTCGTATAGACATGCGTGGCTGGAGGATATGCAAATATCGAGTAGGTATCATAAGAGGCTACTGGCGTACTTTTTTACTAACTTTTGAAGCTTTTGGGCCAAGTGTACCTTGCGCCTTTATTCTTCAGCAGGTAGGTTTTCATTCCCTAATCACGATCGAGTAATGTCTTTGGCTAAAGTACTGGATAAGTACTGCAATGCCGGGGATCTCCAAAACTACGTCTACGAAAAGAAACCCAGCCAAACAACCGACCAAATGAAAGACCAACTTCGCATGCGCCGTCTCTCGAAAAGCCAACAATCACGCACAGACTCCTCCGCGGGCCCGAAACTACTCCCCTTCGAACAAGTCATCTCGTTTTTCAGCGGCATAGCATCCGGCCTGAACTACCTTCACTCTAACGGATTCATCCACCGAGACCTAAAACCCTCGAACTGTCTGCTCCATGACACCGGCGTCCCTGGCGCCGAACTGCGAGTCCTTGTCAGCGATTTCGGAGAAGTCCAAAGAGAGGATGCGAAACGACGATCGACCGGTGCCACCGGGACGATATCATATTGTGCACCAGAGGTGTTACGCAGAGGTGAATATTTTGTTCCCCGAGTTCAAGTCGCCTGCGCGGCTTGATAGTCTTAATATATTCAATGACTGCATGAGCTTAACTTCTTCTTTTTTCCCCTTGTTTCTTCGGGCGAGTTTTGCAGTTGGTCCAAACGGCGAGTTCGGGAACTTTACCACTAAATCCGATATTTTCTCCCTCGGCATGATCCTGCATTTTATGTGCTTCGGAAAGCTACCGTACATGAACAGCGACGAAGAGAACGAGGAGAACGAGGAGGTTGATAAATTGCGCGAGGAGATTTCGAAATGGGCGGGGTATAACGATCGGTATAGGAGCGCGAGGAGCGATATCCCGGAAAAACTGTTTAGGAATCTGGGACGCTTGTTATCCGTCGAGCCGGCGAAACGACCGAGCGCGGGCGATATCCTGGGTGGGATTAGATCGGAGTTTGGATACGGAGAAGATGGGATTTCAAGGGTACTCCATCAAACTTGTCCCCAACGATACTCGTATCTCTCCTGAACTTTACTAACTCATAAGCAGCGAGCACCCGTATCGCCTAAAACCACAAATATCGGTCTGCCAGACGACAACCGCTTCCACAGAATCTCTCCCGTGCCTAGTGGGCCCAACACCCCCGTCATAAACCCATCCACGACCCTCGCCCGCAGCAACAAACCGCGAAACGTCCAACTCCCTGGGAAACAGCACCAGCGCAAATCCTCCAAACTTCGCGAAATCACCTCTCAGCTGAACCTACCAGAACCACTCACCCCTCCGCCAACCATCACATCCGCGGTCACGCACTCGAACGAATCGCTGGAGAGTACCACGTCCACGGTGAGCGTGGCGCAGGCCACGACGGATTCTAGCCATTCGACCGATTCTTCTCCTTCGTCGGGTGATGAGGCGTTGGTTCCGCTCCGGACGCACAGTTCGAGTTTAATATTACGACCGAAGGGCCCACCGTCGGAAGCGAAGCGCGATGATAGAATGACGGGTGATAGTAAAAGTATTGTTGTCACCACTGATGTGAACTCACCGGCGTTGACGGGGGCGGCGAGTCCCGCGCGGCCGAAAGTTGCGTTGTGGTTAGCTGTTATGCCGCAGACATGGCTGGTTGTGAAGATTTTACTCTTCTTTTTGAAAGTACGTTACTTAAACCTTTAACGGATAATATCTTTCTCTGAAGAAATGGAGAAAAGGGAAAAATGAGTTGTTAACAGGTTTGTATCAGGTTATATCAATCACCAACCGCTGTTCACCCGTAGCGCCCAACTCGTGGGTGTTCAATTCCCTCCTATTACTCGCGTTGGTGGATTTATTCGGGTAAGCACCACCCACACCCGCGTTGACGCTGTTGCATTTATTACAATTTCTTGGCGAACCACCGGGCCCGGCCGTCGTGCAGATTAGCGGGCCCCGGTTAACCCCCAAGCCCCGCTAACCGGCATCCCGTGGTACAACCATTTTTTTCGCTAACGTGACATGGGTGTGACAGACCGTTCCTGGCAACGACGTTATTGCTGGTTATCTTGCACTTTGTGGGGTTTTATACAGCGTATCGGTTGGATGCGTTATGCGCTACTGGGGGTGGGTCACAGCATGGGATTTGGGGGGATTGAGAGTGATTAGGTACCTAAGTATTTTGGAAGTATTGTTTAGAGGTATTGTTTAGACATTATGGGTTTTTTATTGGGAATTTTTGAGTTTTTTGGGAAGATTGAAAGCGTTGGAGGTTTGATTATTGTATTGTTTCGTGAGTAATGCTGGTCATTGGGAAGTGTAGGTTGCAGTTGCACATGTATACTGTTTCAGGTTTTTAGGTTGGGCATTTTTCTGTGGGAGGAAAAGCGATGCATTTGATTAGTGGGTGTATGAGATATAGCTGAATGGCATTGTGTGTGTTATATTGAGTTTTTTACCGTTCGCTCTGGATCTAACTCGAGAACCGTCTTATTCGTCTATTTGATACAGGTCAGCTTAGCTAGTTGGAGGTTATTTTGGAGACCTATAGATTATAATGCCCGACTGCTAAGGAGGGCTCAATTGGAACGAGCGCGGGATTCCGGTTTCCGTATACAAATCTCAAAAATATGTTGTTTTCATAGTAAAAAATTAAATAATTTTAAAAAGAGGATAACGTTGAGCTGATTATTTAAAGTAAATAGTCAAGAATATCTAAATTTGTGTTTGCTAGGCTGGTCTGGGTACTGGTCCTGAGGCAGTCAGGCTTCCAATTCTGCGGCAGCAGATTTTCAAGTTATAGAGTTAGTTTTGCTATAATTTCTTGGTACACTTTGTAAATTGGTCGAGTCGGCTGGAAAGCCGTTAAAGGAGCTTGGAGATATATACAGTTTCCTCTAGTGTACACGTGCCATGGTATATAGATCGACTGGTGGGGAGAATTGACCGGTTTTGGCACAAGGCGTAATACGGTAGATTGGGTTCTTTGATATATAATTATTGCTTATTTTTAGAAATAAATTTTCAAGTCATCATCATATGCGTGAATCATTCATGATAGTATATACAGATACTTGTTTTTGATGATTGTATCTATTATCTAGCTAACCAGACATGCATGAAACAGAAATATCATGTAAAAATTTCAAAATGGGACGAACTTAGCCCGTCTTGTAACTGGTTGTTCAAGACGAAACGCTCAAACCGTCGAAACTACCTGAAGGAGATAATTTCGCGGGAAATCCGATTCCAAGAAAAATGTATCCTGCATCTGATGCGGTTGCGCGGGGTAAACGTATTCGATCGACTGAGGAAAAATTCGACTTGAGGTATCTGCACGTCCAAGATGCGGCTGGAGTTCCAGTTGGTTGTCCCTGCAGCTATGTCTGGTTTTAAAAACCGAGTAGATAGATCTAACGGCGGCGTTCGTCTCGTTTAGCCTCGATCCAAAAGTTGAGGCTAGTGGATACTTAGCTACCGAGCACCTCATGCATGCACGGTTAATTAAAGAAAAAATTATTATTTTTGGTGGCTTCGTGTGTTCGCCTCGGAATATTTATCTTGATAAAGACAGCGAAATGCGGCTCAAAGGAATCGAGTATTCTGATTTAGGTTTTTTCTTTGCGAACGGCGTGCACCGGCTTGCAGGTAGGTGTCTGCCTGCTGTATGTGACCGATTTCGCCGTTTTGCCCCCGCGCGGCGCCGAGGACTGCGAGTGGGGCGGTAATTTTAAAGCATTTTGTACAATTATATGGTGTTTTTGCTTTATTTTAACGAAAAAATACATGTGAATGTTTTCGCTCCATTATTTCGGATTTTTGTTACATTTGTTTTTACAAGTTATTTAAAAAAGTATTGGTGTTTTTGGAAAAAGAACAATTAAAATCTTGAAGGTATTCCCAAAATTATCCCATTCGCAGGACTTCTGGCAGACGACTGTACATATGGGTTTACTATCTAATCTAGCTAGCTGAGGTACCTAACTAAGCTGGTCGGTACCTAGGTATACGGTATATTTTACCTGGGTCAGGGTAACTGGAATTGCAAGGGCAAGGATGGTTCGCCCTGATTAACATCGGTCTGGATTACAGGCATAATATTCTGTACACTTGGGTTGATCTCAGGGCTGATATGGATTTAATGCCTCGGACGGAGCAACTTACCATAATCAATTTATTTGTCGACATGATCGGATTCTCCAAATGCACAGGGATTTTGTGGGGGGATTTCTTTTCGCGAACACCACTTTGCCCTCGATTGTTGTTCGATTCCCGGTTTGTTTCGGAAGCCGATCATTATAGTCCCGGCCGGGAATGCAGCCTTCGATTCATTTGCTAATTATCAACCATCTTGCTTTCCCCAGTTGCTCGACATCCTATCTTGCAGCTCTGTAATTACCATGGGCACATTACCTGTTTTCTTTTCCTTTCTGGTGAGTTTCACATCCCTGGTACGTAGGTCTTTCTGGCTCAGCCCCATTTGTGAAGCACGCCCAAAGACTACTTTGTTAGGTCTCCAAAATATCATTGCGCATGTGCATCCCAACAACGGATGGAATGGCCATCCAACCATGCACCTCTCAGACTATTTTCTCCAGTCCGTCCAATTGTAAGTCGAACTGCGAGACTTGTTTATAGAGGCCTATCCAGGCCGGCAAAGAAAATACACCTCGGCCGGGACATGACAGCACGGTCTTTGTCCTTAATCTTTAACCCTGTCGGATTTGTAATTCCTCTGCATGAATTGATCCTCGGGGCATTTCGTGTCTGCATCCGGGCACAAATCCCTCGCTTGAGAGCAAATCAGATTCGGGTTGGTTGTAGTGGCATGTTCCTCGCGGCGGCTTCGCCAGTATTCAATTGGTTTGAGGAAACGCAAGCTTCGGACGCATGTTTATAACGCAGAGTTTTTGAGTTCGGGCCACCTTGATGACTATCTTGCCTTGGACCGCGATTGAGACCGGGCCAAAATTACTGTTAACCCATGTCTGCATTAATTTCGCTGTGCCTCGTTTCGAAAGGCTGACGTCCGGTGCACAACCGGGAATGGGGGGTCATCAGACCGGTATCGAGTCCCATGCACGCCGTCGTCACTTGTCAACGATTGAATCATACGGCATATCAGTGTAATTTCGGCTAGGTTCTCCAGGGGCGGTTGGCAGTAGGTTACGTACATTGCTCCGTCTGTTAATTGGTCAAGTTGCCTGGCTGCACCAAGAATATCTCAGAGGGATCTCACTTTGTTTTTTTTTGTCCCGGTCAGGAAGTTAGAAGCATCGCTGTGTAGCGGAGTATGTTGGGAAACGAGGATCTCTGATACACGGGAGAACTCCGGTCAGGCTTTGCCTTTACCTACTTCCCTGTCTGGATGGATACTTGTCTGCACCCTCGACTTGAATTCACAGTTCCCTTTGGTCTCTCCCCCAAAATCCGGGTATTTGGCTTGGGCCAAGTTGTGGTACTGGCTACAACAGGTCCCGGTTTCGCTGGATAGAGTTTTACCAGCGGCCGGAGAACTGTTGGGCTGACCTATTCGCTACGTTTAAATTTAGGGGGCTAACTTATCTTCTGCATTGTCGTCCCTGAAATGCACGAAGCTGGAAACAAGTCGGGCCTGACGAGAAGATCAGGGATTCAGGTCGTAGACCGGTTGGTCCGACTACCGCCAGTGTATAAATCTTTCCTCGTTCCCCCTTCGGTACAAATATATTGGTTCAAAGTCAACAATCCACTCTGCTCTCATGCAAACCCACTCGCAAGATATATATACCTTTTATTAGACTTTCCTGCCTGTTAGAAAACTTCAAGTCGTCTGAAGTCATATTTGTTTGTCCGGTTTTCCCGAAAAGCACACATCCCAGCCTCTCACATACACGATATTGTTCACAGCTTCGAGTTTGTTCGTCTTATCTTTCAAATATCGTACAATTCTACATTTAAATCATCTCCGTTTCCACCGTCCAACTCTTCCACGATACTTAAAGTTATAAAATATGGCACCAAAGTCGAAATCTAGCAGCAAAGAGGCTGTTGCGGAGCGTAAAGGTTCGTCATATGTACCCTACTTTACCCAGCGTAGCCATATTCACATATGATACGGCCACTATTCGCCCTTTTGTATCAAACGGTATCTGCATATCATTCTAAATCTAACAAATAATTTGTCGAATGTCTATTATGTGCCGCCACAGAATACAACATGCCAGACAAAAACCTGCCGATCCAAGATACACACAGTCCGCCTCATGCTCCTCCAACAACTTCACAAGCACCAAATCCTCCTGTTACTCAGCAATCCGACCCGAATAATTTCCCACACGCGAATACATCATCGGATGCCAATTCCGGTCCAGTTTCTCGGCAAAACCCAATCGACTTTCTGCATATTGGGGCTTGGATGGCAGACGAACCTGTGTCTTCTGAGACTTCTTAATTTCTACAAGCTACAATTAGGTTTTGATTGTAAGTGTGCCGGTTAAGAACTGTCGACGCTCACGATCAAGCTTGATTGTAGAGTTTCACAATCTGGGGCTGTCTAGTTATCGGGTTTACAGTACATTTCTAACAGTCCATTAAGCAACATACGATATGCTGGCCATATCTTTTCTGTGGTTTTCTTCTTCTCGTCTCTTTTCCTCTCCTTTTCTCTTCTTTTCGGGCTTTTTAATTTTAATTTTCTTATCTACTCACCTTTAAGTTAGCCCATTCGTTTTCTGTTCGTTTTCTTTTTCCTCTTGCGTGTTTCTCCTTCCTCTTTTTTTTCGCATTTAATTCTTGTTCTTTTCGCTTGCGCGCAACGTCCTTCCTTCTTTATTTCCAATACTTCATTTGCAGGCACTTTAAACAGAACTACCCTATAGGCCTATCGAATCGGAGCCCGGTCATGTAGTTACGGCAAGTTCATGCCGTCGATGTTGTTGTATGATCTATGGTATCATGTTCTATTCTTCCATGTTCTCATGATACTTATTATATATATTATATTTTACACCATGGATTTGTCAAATGTTATAACGAGTATCCGCGGAATGCATTCCAGCAATTTTTTGTAATAGAATTATATATTTTACCTTCGTATCACCTTTGTATTCTCACAATTGTACGTTCATGTATTTAATTTAATTAGTAATGATATCTTACCAAAAAATACGTCTTGGAATGCTGCGTCCACTAGCTCGGTGTTGTGTCACACAGAAAAAGGAGTGCTAAGGCAGCATAGGTCTGATATCTCAGGCGTAGTTTGCAAATTTGTGTTGCATTCGACGCCTTGCCTCAACCTAGGCTTTTTACAGTCTCGTACGTAAACAGACACTTTTTGGCTTTAAGTTTTTTCAGTGTCGATGCGACAGAAAATTGATTCGAAACAACGTGCAACTTGAGTCGTGTCTGCACCTGGCTGCAATAAAAATTCCCCAGGAACAGGTGGAGCCGGGGAGAAGGGAAGGGGGTGTGTATTTTGTGAAGTTCGACCCGAGGTTTGTCGAGACCCTAGTTGATGTCCAGCATGGCATGCTTGCCTGGAACATTCCTTCAGGCCAGCTAGTTCAAATGCGCTTCGTATTTTTTCCCTTAATTAAACTGCCATCCAGATCTCTACTTCGCAGAGCAAGCGACCGTTGATCCGATAGCTTGCACAATTGCAGGGGTTGGCCCGAGAGTGGCGCACAGGCATTGCCCGTTTGGATACCTTAATTGGGGTGATGGCTTTCGACTTTGCGAGACTAGGCAGTCCCACATGTTTAGGAAATGCGTCGAAGCGAAGGAAGTTTCACGACAACATGCCAGCCATATACACCTGCGTATCTGCGGACATGCATAGGTACATACCGTTGCTTCATCCTCGCGTGTTTTCTTGAAGAGTCACGACGGCCGACGGATACTTAAAACAGCAGCTCACTTTTTAAACCTGCATTTAAACCAATAATAAACCCGGAGATAGATGTTACAGGTTGTCTAACATATCTTTATGATCATATGAGAGTTTATTGATCGATCGATGTGTACCCTGTGATATATGATAAATAAAAAATGTTCTGCGAGATACTTTATACGGCCGACGAATAAGAGCGTACGTGTTACGAGCATGCAAACATTGGAATTACACGAGTCAGTTAATAGTGCTCCTTCGATTCGGCTCGTCGAAGTCCTGACTAGATCACGGAAAACTCCGTTCTAAGTTAGAAAATATTGACCAATTATTAGCCCCGCGAAGAGTTCACCTTTTTTTGGTAATCATTTTTTTCTCAGTTTCGCAAACCCTGCGCATATCGGCCCGATTTGGTGTAAAATTCTAGAGATAGGGAATGGATTGTTAAGTGTAAGCCCGGCTCAGCTGATCAGACGGCGAGTAGAATGACCGATATCGCGACGATGATGGATATATCCGCTCTATCCCCGACAGGATAGCATTAAGCATGTACATGCGATTATCTTCCATACCAAATCACGAACACCAAAAAAAAAAGTCGACACAGTACTTAAATTAAACCAAAACAGCTCCGCTAAAGGTAACACGCTGTCCAGTTGATTTCGGAAATTCTGTTGTCATATCGTTTACCATCCTGACCCGCCGCTCTCATTCCCGCCTCCGAAACATAAGCCCAAGCTTGGTATTTTGGTCATGAATCGTGCGCATCTCGAGTTCCACATCTTGTGCGATACATGTAATACGAAGTGGCTACCCTAGATCAACGCTAAACCGGTGGGTGGAATGTGTATGATGCCATGATGTCGACAGTACCGATCTGGAGGTCGAAACCCTAGGTACCCTGCTAGCTTACTAGATTCAAATATTCATCGTTAGCCTCGAGTCATTCATCGTGTCAAGATATACAAAAAGTTGGCGTGTAAAAGAGGCGACAGAAAATGATATAAGTTATATGTATTATATAGATGTAATCTATATTCATTCCAAGAATAGAATGTCGGATGGAAAAGCAAAGGGCGAGAGAAGAGAATCGCCATGAGGAAAGAGAAAAACCCCTCTGGTCTTGCATGTTGCAGATTCTAAGTGCTTGAACCAGTCATTGGCCGCGAACAAACCCGCCTCCCTACTTGATTACTTACATAGTTATTCTTTGTGTTGTGAGCCAACTTGTGGCGGGATGAAAAAAATACTGGTTCTGGATCGGGGTGTTTTGAGATTATGGTAAATCTGGTGGGAAGGCCTCTGCGTTTCTCGCGAACCTTCAAACATAATGCACAGATCCGCAAAACGCGAGCCAAAAAGCAAACAGGTCCTGGACGTCTGGGGCGAGTTCAGTTTTTCGGGTAACTAGCAGTTAACTTATCTCAAACGCCGTACGTGACTATGATACAACCATTAGCTCTGATTTGGGTGGAGACAGCCCGACAATATTTGTGATATCATGTCGCTCGCTTCCTGTTCGAATACTGAAGTTCATGCAGGTCTCACACGCATTTCAACGAATCTGATTCCGAAAGGCCACGGCCGATGCCATCTAGATTGTTTGAAAATCAAATGACGAATAACAGTGCTTGTAATATCACATCGTGAGTTGTATCGTGAGATAGTTGAAGGTCGTTAGCCTCGAATCCAGGAACGTCGTTCGTGACCAAGATTTGTCCCGACCAAAATATGAAGTTCATTCGTTCTATACTATCTCATCATATATCTCCCGAAGGTTGATGTCGATGAATTTTAATTGGTGTTTTTGCTTTGCCGCGCAAAAAAAGGCGTCCGGCCCGTTCCATATCACGAGCTTAGCTGAAGAAATCCGAACATCCGCGATATCCGTCAGTTGCAAAATCTCAATCGGTGAGATTGAGTTACTTCGTGACGTTTTCTACATATTGGTAAAAAATAAATTTGAAGTAGATATTTTATTTTTTTCTGAATTAAAGATCAGAGATACATACGTGGGCGCTTCTAACCTAGTACCCGCCGTCAGTACAATCACGGATCTGGAAGTTGTCGCCGTAATATTCATATATTTGGGAGGGAAATCCTCGCGAGCTCATGATCATTCCAAACGTTCGGACGTTGGTCGACTAGACTCCCAATCTCAAAGCTGCATGCATTCTGCGCAGCTGCTTTGCGGTTTGAGACACTCCAGCCATGTCAACACGGCTTCGGTACATAACGAAGGGAAGGACACAAAAGGAAAAAGAAAAATTCATCACTGCCTCACTGCCCGGCCCAGTTGATTTAGTTTGGTGCAATTGATTTGTTAGTCGTTTATGAGTTGACCAAGCTTGTTCAGTAACACCCAGTATCGAATGAGGAGTGCCACCGATACCGGTATGGTACCTCATTAAACATTATGCACCATTCCATTTGGAATTTGGGTGAACCGTGAGGTACACCTCATCATGCTAAGCAACGATGGTTGTAGGTTGATCGAACGTCAAACCGTGTTTCAGTCCGTCATTCACCACGGAAGGTAACTTGCATTTACCCATCGAGCTATCCTGCAGCCTTAATGGATGCAATGGCTCATAACAAAATGCGCTCCGCCAAGCTCGCAGGGTTGCGTCCCCGAGACTACAAAATGCGCGCATATCATGTACATGTATACATATGTACATCCTTCCTCGAGCTGAAGGATTTTACGCAAGCTGCAGCTTCAACAGTTCGCGTTGCAATTGTCAGGCCTTCACCCCTGCCATGGCTTTTGATTGGTCTAGAAAATCCGGCAAACTGGTTACACTCCCATCCCGTCAGACGGACAAAATGAGCTTTCGCCATAAGACAGGGGCTGGCGAGTGCTTCCGAGCGAAAGCTGGCAAAATTTCAAACAGTGCACGTGAGGATTGGGCTGTCAATCCTAGTTATATTTTCATCTTTATTTGGGAGAGTAATTATAGTGGTACACAGACAGCAATTGGAAAATTCAAAGTGCACCAAATGCACACACCACCACGAAAGGACATCAGGCGAGAACCCTTGGTTTAAGTTTTTGGTTTTAGTGCCTCTCTGAAAACATTTTAATATTAAAAGAATGGCACCAGCCGAAACCTTAAGTCTATATCCTGTTCGCTGCTAATATATAAAATACGAGATAATTCCCGTGTGCAAATTAGCAAATGGGAATACCCACGCTCTCTTTACCCACCAGTTCACAGCCCATCTTTAATGCCCATAACAGACACCATTTTAGATTCGTCTCATTTTTCCAAGATCTTTGCCGCAAAAAAAAATCAGATTGCTATTTCTTTTGTTATGCAGCAGGTTTTGTCACATCTCGGCTCCAATCACCAACGAAGACATTGGTTTTCGCCTTTGCAATTCGCCCTCGTTTCCGGTCTCGTTATCGCCTGTTCTCTCACCCTTGCACACGTCTTAGTATCCCGGGTGTATCCAGTCTGAAGCCAAAGTCCGGCAACGTCCCTTCACTGTGTCGCCAAGTATAAACGAGCAGCATCGAGGATATTTATAATATATCAGCGTTACATCATTATCCAGAGTCTTACTCTCGCACCGCTGTCCTCCCAGCCATATATTACCGAGAAAATGCCGCGTCGTATTATCTCTCTTCCTGCTACCCTCGCTCAAGGCGGTGGGTATACAGGCCTGATAGCAAGAAACGGTTAGTGACATACTCACTCGAGATGTTCCCATCTTTTCAGCGAATACTTCGCTAATATAACCCGAGGTACTACAGGCTCGTTCGTGGTGGAGTACATCCCGAACAAGAACCCTCCTACACAAGATACACACAACCGTACTTCCTCCCCGATCGCTCGAAACGTATCTATCCCAAGCAAGCCGGATGCTGACTTGGTACCAGACACCGACTCGACATTTGATACCGACACGGTACCTGATATCAATACGCCACCCGACCGTGGCGATTCTCACCCAACAGACGCTCCGATCCCTCCTGTTCGACCACGCCAGGATGATTTTCTTCACATTGGGTATTGGGCAAAGACTTCCACGAACCCCAAACTTGTCTAAGACCTCCTTCGGACATTTACATGGGATATAAATGGCTATCTAATGCGTAGTTTTTTCCCGTTCCTTCTTTGATATTCGTTTTGGTTTTTCGTTCGTTTCTCTGTCGCCTGAGGCGGTCTATAATTACCTATATCCTTAACCTTCCTTGTGGTATCTTTCTTGCATATACACCGAGAGTTCCTCACCTGAGTATTTTATTATTGTTTGAGTATGCGTCCTTTCTCTGCGTATTTGCTTGTGTTTGTTGGATGATAACGAACTTTTGGACGCGGTTGTGTTGAGGCAGTGGTTGATGTTACACAGGACTAGACTCTGTTAGAATAGCCAGGAGCCTCGGCAAAAATACGCTTTTGATGAGCTTATAATATCTCCCTCCAAACTGTCTGTCCAACGTGAGCCAAGATCTAGATTTTAAGTTAGTGAAGAGGGAACAGGACATGGGCACATCCACCGACCGACGGTATTATTAATCCCGAGGCCTTCCGTCACCAGCCAGGCCACGCGGAGGAGCGCCTGGTGTACGAGGACGCTGACATAATCCAGCACAACACCAGCTTCCGAAACGGATAAAGAACAACGTTATACGCATCCGGCATCCGAGGGTCTTCGCGAGTCGTTGAGGGTTAGTAATATGGAGTGGAGATGGGGGTTTAGGATCGTAGAGCACGCAATGCGGGGGGATTTAGTAATCCGAATGGTGTCAGTCAACCGGTTTGAAATGGGCCGCGGTTGGGCCGCTCACAGTGCAGTTGCACAATCTGGTGCATTTAACAGCGGCGTATATAGTTCTAATAGCCATCCACCTCGGATACGAACTTCGTAAAAGTGTATTTAAAGAAGATCAATGGTATCTTCTCTTATCCGGAAAACTATCTTGAACTCAAGACTTCAATTTTTTTCTACTCCCCGCAAAGTAGCATTCTCGGGGATATCATTTCGCGCCCAACACACAAAATCCAACACTGCAACATCCCTCCATAACTCCCACAACTATCACCAAACCTCCAACCTCAACCTCAACTTCAAAATGTCGCCAGCAACTACTCTCGAACAAAATACCTCCACCACAGGTACTCTATTCTACGTCCACCCTCCCGCCGACGGCTCCAAACCTTTCGTAAACATCAACGCCTCAGCCGAATCCGGCACCCGCGACACAAACCTCGAAGTCCACCCCGTCAACGTCAAAATCAACAACATCCGCACCACAACCACCCAAATAGGCATTGACGTAACCGGCTTCGACATCCGCACAATCCCCTCCCCTTTCTCCTTCTCTCACGAGAACTTCCTCGACGAATCTAAAATCCAAGAAGAATACTACCCCGAAATCCGCTCCGCGGTCCTCAAAGCTACCGGCGCATCCGAAGTCTTCATCTTCGACCACACCATCCGCCGCCGCACACCGGGCACTCTCGACGACGATCCTTCAAAACGCCAGCCCGTCGCCCGCGTCCACGTCGACCAAACCACACTCGCGGCAATCAACCGCGTTAAACGCCACCTCCCGGATCGCGCGGAAGAACTCCTAAAAAATCGCTTCCAGCTGATCAATGTCTGGCGTCCGATCCAGCATACTGCCTCCGACCACCCCTTGGCCGTCGCTTCGTTCAAATCCGTGGATAGGAATAAAGACCTCCTCGCTACCACGTTGGTATACCCGGACCCCTTACCGAACGGGGAAACGTTTTCCGTGGCGCATAATCCGTCGCACGAATGGTATTACGTGAAGGATATGACGGTCGATGAGATCATGTTTATCAAGTGTTTCGATACGGAAGGGTTGAAGGAGGATAGTGGGATTGCGTTGCTGACACCACATACTGCTTTCGAGGACCCGGAGACGCCTGAAGATAGTCCTTTGAGGCAGAGTATTGAGGTTAGATGTTTGGTCTTCTACTGATTTAGGAGAATTATAGTGCCAAACTAGGGAAAGGATGGTTCAAAACGGGAACAGTATTGCATGGATTTGGCGTGTTTTTTTCCTAAATTTTTGGCTTTCTTTCATCGTTGTTTTATCTCGGATTACACGGAGTACTGTCACTTTGTGCAGCAGTCTTTGACAAGCGATGGCACGTTTGGTTTTACAATACTTAATGATTTAGTTAAGAAGGGGAGAAAATGATGTCTATTATTAATTATATCGTCCCTAATCCGGGCCGAAGCGTGAAGGATAGAAATATCGTAGCGAAAGTAGATCCCGAAGGGGTAGCAGACAAGAACACCGTCGCATAATACCACGTATCAAGAAATCAGAAAACAGGGGAGAAACAAATGCTAGTATACAGTTTGGTCAGCATTGCAATATCGTTCCATTTTGTCTCATCGAATAACTTCCCCGCAACACCATAATCGAAGCTCCCGTAGACGAATAACACCGGCACCCCCTGCTTTGTCCAAGCAACTCCACCAAAATAAAAACCTGTTATCGAGAATCGATTTTCAAAAGAGAAAAACAGAAAAATAGAAAGAAAGAAAAAACAGAATAGTTTCGAACCCATTTCAAATGGCACAAATGAGAGGCAAAACTACATGTAAATGAGTAAATAAAAGTTAGGTAACTCCGGTAACACCTGATACAATCTGCTCGTAAATCAAATCAAATAATTAGTATATTAGTATAGTATATCATTAGCACGCTACAGCAGCGTCTCCAGACCATGTTGTGGGTTTGAAGGAAACGGAGTCAACGGCCCCTGGGCTACAGGAACGCTTTCTGCTGGTGCTTCAGGTGTCAAAGAATGTGTCCCGGACAACGTAATGGTAGCATCTGTTGGCTGCATTTGAATCGTACCCCCTTCCATCATGGCTTGGATCAACTTGCCACTCTTCGCGGCCGCCTTGCCGGTCCTAACTCCTCCTTCTTTCTTAACCCTCACCATCCGAGGTCCGTATTCCAATGGCACCTCGCCTCTCTCCTTCTTGTCTTGATTGGTCTTCCATTTGATGCCGCAGGCATTGCACACGACGACAGTGTCACCTTCAATCTCGGCACGACGCCAGAGACTCGTCTTGTTTGTTCCGCAGAGATGGCAGTTCTTGCTGGGATCTGCGACGCGACCCTTGCGCGAGTATTTTGTCTTAAGCTTCGGTTTGGGCGGCAGGTCAAGCGCGACGCCGCCATTTTCAAGGGTAAGGTGCTGTAGGGGATAAAATTTTCTGGTTAGCGTCGGTCCAAGCCCAATTATGGTTCCTTTTTCTGAAATGCATGATGATAGGGAAATTTTTTGGGTGGGGTCGGAATAGGTAGAAAATTTGTGATAGCGGGGTAGAAGTAGTGTGGTT
The DNA here is from genome assembly GCA_036971405.1 of Orbilia quercus. NCBI lineage: Eukaryota > Fungi > Ascomycota > Orbiliomycetes > Orbiliales > Orbiliaceae > Orbilia > Orbilia quercus. The sequence continues at coordinate 1,427,691 of JAJTUE010000002.1, read as the reverse complement.
TGGTAATGCAACTCAACGAAATTGGGATGAGATGCGTGAGCAAAAAAAAATTTTGTTCCTCATCACCACATTGCAGGGTACCCCCTCCAAACAGCCAATGAAATGAAGATGCTGGTCGAAACGATTACCCCCGCAGACAATCTGCATCGACCTCGCATCTACGCCAAGAAATAATAGGAAATAAAATAAGAAATGAAGGGTGCTGGATGTGACTTTTAGTGCTTTTTGGCGTGTAGAGATACGGTGTATATACAAGGAATGTCTTGGAGAAAAAAGCATTTTTGGGGAGGGCCCCACTTGGTCGAACTTTTTATCGTCGACGCAGCAGGGATGAGCGAGACTTCCCTACACGGGATGCCCGAAGGGTACCTACCGATTTTTTCTTTGATTTGACAATCGACGTTGCAGGCTTTGGTAGCTCTTTTCGCAGGAATGCCCGGTATAATGCCTGTTCTGCCTCTGCTGCAGCTTCTGCAGCGGCTGTCGCCGCTTTGGCTAGTCGCTTCTTCGCGTCTTCCTCCTCCTTGAGTTTTCGCGCTTCGGCTTCTTCTGTGGCTTGGATTTCCGCCTCATCTCGTTTCAGACGCATTAGTAGATACCCGTGATTAGCGCGTGTGTACTTCGCTAAAATTTCCTTCATATAACCTTGAACCGTTTCCGGGCTTTCTACTATTCGCGAGATAGGTTCAAGGATCTTAGAGGTAGGGGCATTGATGGTTAGGGTTATGGGTTGGAAGGTTTTATCCGATTCCGATATGTAAAGGTAGGAAACGAGCAACTGAGCACCCTTTTGACGGTATTCTAGGATGGATTTGCGAGGTATCAAGTATCGGTCACCAATTGTGGCGATTGAAAGTTCAAATACGACATCCTTGATATCTAGATGCTTGCGGTCTGCGACGCTTAGTTGCTTGGGCTTAGGAAGGACCGTGACCGGCTGTCTGTGGGCTACTGGCGGCGTGGCTTGGACTGGTCGAGCTGGAACTGGTCCGGCTGGTTGGATGGGTTGGAACGCGGGTCTGGGTGCAGTCGGCGCTACAGTAGTTGGGGCCGATGCAACTGGGCTTTGCGGCGCGGCAGGAGGTGACTGCGGCGACTGCGGCGACAGAGCAGCTCTCTGAGCCTTTGCGGCTGCACTTGCACGGGCTAACGGTGTTAGTTCATCGATATGAGCCTGGAACGCGGCCAACTGCTCCTGGTTTGCTTGCCCAGAGGCTACTATTCTCATCAGGGCTTTCAAATGGGGATCATTGGAGGCACGAGTTGCCAAAAGCTGGATGACTGGATCGGGGCTAGGGTTTTGCTGATTGTTCACCGACGGGGACTGTGGAGGGCCGGTGGTTTGTGGCGAATGCCCATTGGCGTGACTGGGACCCTGGGGGACTGCTTTGAATTGCGTATTTATCGGCTTTGTGGGATGGGCTGGTCGGCCTAGATTAACGAATTTTGGGGACTGGGCGATTTGTGCCTGGTACAATTCCTGCTGTTGCTGGAACTCCCGGTCACGCTGTCGTTCCTTCTCCCGGTCTCTAACGGTATAGAGCTTGGCTTCGAAAACGTGTGGGTGGATACTGATCATGCACTCGCCGATTTTGACCATGGAGTCTTTGGAAGGGTTGTTTACATCAATGACGGCGGACTTCTTCTTGCTTGGCTTCGTCCAGTATCGGTCGAACATTCTTCCCGACAGCCACACATCCCGAGATCTATCGAATGCCGTCTGCAGGACAGCACTGTGGGATTAATTCGCATTAGTTTCTTGTGTCTCATCTATCTTCTTTCCTCTTCTTCTATTCCAGCCATACCTTTCCGAAATCGACTTCCATTCTTTTGACGGCAGCGTTTCGGGTTCTTGCACTTTTGTTGATGTCGGGAGAGGCCCTTGGGCCTCAAAGCTTGTCGGGATCTCCTCCTCTTCTGGTTTCTCCGGAGTTGTAGGTCGTGATGGCTCAGTAGGAGTTGCACTCTTTACAGGAATACCCTTTGCTGATTCGCGACGCTTCAAGGTGTTTCGTGTCGTGGACTCGCGTAGGGAGCGCTTCCTCTTCGTGTCCGCCATACTTGGCTCGTGCAACTGAATATGTCGAGCCGAGTACCTAGATATATCGTGTTAGAGTTGATTTCACGCTTGGAGGTGGCTTGTATGTCGAACTGCCATCGTTTGGCTAGGATCGGTGAGTGGGGTGGTTATCAGTGAGGTGGTTGTGATGAGGCAGAGGCTTCCATGTTTGACGAAAGATGGAGATTGTGTTGGTAGCCTGCACAAAACTACCACACACAACACATCTCAGGGGCCCCTGACTAACTGCCGGATATATCATCCAATGGATCTGCTAAGTAGATTGAATCTTGTTATATTTATGGGTACAACCACGGTGTATTTATTCTGTTATTAGGTACCCAGGTAACAGTCCTTTAGTTGATCAGGTCCTTCATCCAAATCTATCATATTATTTTCTACATAATATTTGTGGGTCGGCCGATCGGGATCTATCTCAACGATCCAAATTGGGACTTGAGTGGTAGTCGTTAGCAAACAATTGCATGGAAATCCCGAGATTCAGTCTTAATTTAATTTTCGATCATAAATAATAATATACATTCGCCAATCGGCAGGTGCAGACTTAACCTGGAAACTATTCTTCTTTTCCACATAACCACACATTTCACCCCAACTTACTGTAGCTATCCACAATCATGGCTGCCGTTGATACCTCGATTAACCCCCGCGGCGAGGTTGAAGAGAAGATTGAAGACGAGGTTGCAGTCAAAGATGACATTATATCTAAGGATAAGGCTGCAGCTGAGAAAAAGAAGATGGATCTGAATATCCCAGGTTACACGATTGCAAAGAAAGAACAACCAAAATTCGAGCGTATACTGGTACCCCGGAGCCGCGTCGTTCACTTCGGCTATAAGATAAGGTAAGGAATATTGATATACTTTCCATATCACTTATTTCTTGGGGTCTCGGACTAAACGTTTGTGGTATAGGGAAAAACTCATCATGTCTCTCTCTGTAAGTACACAATAAAATTAGACACCAGGTTTCAGGTTTCACAATCGATCTCGATCGATTCTACTCCAGTCAATTGACGTTATCTACGTGCGGATTCGCTAATATAGAATGTATGCTATTAGCGCAGAGCCATGGAACGTCGACTTTACAAGGCTTGTCCACCCGATTATATGGTGATCACGAATCCACTGGGGAAGAATGTATTGGTCCACGTTCCACCGGGCGATCTTCTCAAACATCTAGACCCGTACATATTCGGGATTTCGGATTACGAGACTGAAGTCTCAACGAAAGAAATGGAAGATGACGAACTCCCACAGCCAGGTGACGACGAAGAGGCGACGAAGGGCAACATACGGCTCGGTATCAGCAAAAAAGAGAAACGAATCATGGACCGACATTCCGAAGCGTTCAACAAACTCACGACTGGGGATAGACCGCGATGTAAACCACCACCGGAGAAGTACTATCCTCAAGATTGGGAGATGAGGTATTTGGAGGATAGGAAACCGTGGTCGGAGATTCCCAGATACTGGCCTCCTAAGGAGGAGTGGTTTTATAACGATCTTGTGCGGTACCAGAAGTATTGGAATTGTTTCATTCATGCCATCATAGAGGCGCGATGGGTCACCGGGGCATATCCGAGGGGGCTGGCTTCAAATGCTAGAGCAGTGAGAGAGGATGGCTCACCGCTCTGCCCTCTCGATCCTGGTTTTTATGACTAGCACCCGCTCTCCGCGCGATTTTAAATTCCTAGAATTTGGTATTTCTTTCTTTATTTGGCAATGCTGGGTGTATGTATTCTATAGAGGTATAGCCTTTTACTCCCTGGAGCCTTTTAGTGCTGGGATCAGTACCGGGTTTATTGTTGACAAGGAGTTTTAAGTTTTGAGATACGACATTACCATGCGATCTTGTTATGAACCGTGGAGTAGATAGGAAATGGAACCCGGGGATTTTGTACTCACCTTAGCTTAGGTGCTAATAATAATGATTGATTGCTGTGTCTGGATAGTGAACAAGTGAATTCGAGGTGCATATGCTAAATGGTAGTTGTATCTAAACTGTAACCGAAGGACCGATATCTCTAGATGCAGAATTTATAAATCATTTTAGTTTCGACGCTTTGAAATATAAATATCTCAACTGCTCAACAGTCTCGGGACTGTTCAAGTTGCAGTGTGCAAGATCAAGTTAGCGCCGTGTCGCCGCATTATTTTCCGCGTGCATAAATGCGGCACCAGCATCATGCAGTTGACAGCGGTTTTGTGCATCTATGAAATGCACGGGGACGAAGAAAGACTCGCGAGTTTGAGCAATTGAGCGTTATTCGAATGTCGAATTCATTATTAATACATAGGTATATACTTAAGTCCCTATTTATCTACGGTAGATATGGCATTGCATTGGCGCCGCATCAGTTTGCGCGAACACGACGCAAGGGCATTTCCCAGGATCCCGTCCTCGGCCAGCGATTGGTCTGCTGGTCTCGCTCATTGGGAAAAGGAGCCCGCACGCGTAAAGTGCTTTCGCCCAGAAAAAGAGGGACGTCCGCTTAGGACCTCGACTCTCCTTCGCGGCCATTCTGCCCTCTTTCAACCTCAATTCGCCCCGTCGTCTGTTCAAGTTCGACCCTTTTATTCTTCTTATCCTTTATATTCCTTTCGTTCCTTTACGTCTTTACTAATTCGATTCTACGGCTTCTTGTTATACTTGATTTTATTCTTTAATTATTCACCGTTGCCCGAGTTTGCGCGCTTCTGGTAGTCCGGGCTGTTGTTATGGAATTCTGAACCAGCGCAATTCTCAACCACCACAACTTCAACCTCTTACCTCCAAACATCCCTTTCCCTCTCCTCATCGAAGCCTCCATTAACGTCAACATCACTCAAAATGGCGGACTCGGCTCCCTCCGTGTCCTGTCCACCGATGCCGCTAAACATGAATGTACCAATGGAGGACGATGACGCGAACTCGAACATTCTCGACAATTTACCTGCTCGACCCCCTACCCCTCCGAAAGACGCTCCCAAATCTGCGTCTTCCGGAGAAAACACCCCTCCGTCGCCTAGCTCGGTGGATGACATGCCAGCGTCATCTGCTGAAAGCGCTCTCTCAGCAAACCGAGAAAGGCGCGTCAATTTCTCGCCTTTCATCAACTGGCACCAACCGTGGAAATACGACACAGGCGACACCAAATACCCCCCGATAAAACCGATATCACATTCCTCGGAAAAACTCCAAGCTCCCCGATCGATACTCAAGCCGTTTGAGAAATCCATTATACTGATCACCGAACAGATGGAAGGCATCGATCAGGACTACCCCATGTCCAACTCTGGCACGACCTTTGGAGAGTTACTCGAGTTTGCCGTCCAAGCCCTGGCCTCCTCTGAGCGTACGAAAAAATCCGATACATACGGCTCATTTGCTAATACCTTAAGAGCATACGACGTCCTACCGGACCTCAGACTGTTGGCTGACAAACTGGACCTACTCCTCAGTTTTATCAAAAGAGATTTCAATGCGAGGATCCCTGATGTTGGAACCCCGGACACAACCTTGATCAGACAAGCTACAAAGGTTTTGATGGTCTTGGTATGGTGGCCCGATATCGTTGCGTTAATACCAGACGAAGATGCAACCTACTTTCTCAACTTTGCAATCGACGTCCTGGACCAGGGGACCTCCAAAGCTCTGTCTACAAATTACTTGTATTTCTTGAGCCAACAAAAGTTCCCACCGAGGATAATGACCAACGAGAAGGTCACCAAGATTTTACAGGTCGCCGGCGCGTTGAAGGACAAGCAGAAGGGAAATAGTGTGGACCTCGAACGACTGAGTCTTTACGCCAGGCTCCTTGTACAGGCGAAGGGACCGATGGCGCAAAACGCGGAACTATGGGTCGACCATGTCTTCCAGGGTATGATCAGTACGACGGGGCCGATGCGAACCCGGGCTCTAACGGTAGCTTTGGAGATGGAGAAAGAGCTTGGAAAGCATAAGGCGGTATCCAGAGCGGTCATGAGGCTGTTCCCAAGTAAGAAGGACGGAGAGCAAAGCGAAAACGCCAAGAAGAAGAATTTCGTCCAGAAAAGGCTCGAGAAGATGCTGGAATCCAAAGATGAGGCTGTATTCGTCCCACAGATCTGGGGTATCACCATTTCCTTATTGAGAGGACTCACAATACCGATTGACCGTTGGGAAAACTTCAGCCCCTTCTTGAGCGTTATGTCTAAATGTTTTAACTCCTCTGAGCAAAGCCTCAATATTTTCGCCCAGATGGCGTGGTCCAAGTTAATATTCGCATCGAACATTAGTATGGAAATCACGCAGAAGAATTTCGAGCTTCTCTTACGACCAATCGTTGGCTATATTGATGAGAGTAAAGGATTGCGACACACTCGACAAGCTAAAAAGGCAGCAATAACCAATATCCACACGCTTATGTACTACAGCTTTCGACCTGGAGTATCTATCAAGCAAACGCAGTATTTCTGGGAAGCTCTCGTCGAGAATTTGGTTGCGAAGTACCTCTTGACATCGCAAAACTTCATTACAGACGGATGCAACATTCTAAATGGCTTGTTTAGTGCAACGGCCAAGTGGAATGAGAATCGTGTCTTAGAAGGAACCCACATCACCTCTACGGAGTTGCCCAGACTCGATCCGAAATGGATCCGCGCAAATAGCTCCATGATATTTACAACTCTTGAAGTAGCCGTCAGGACTTGCCTAAAAATCAAAGATCAAAGCGAAATTCCTCATTTGACAACATGGAAAAAGATGATGGCGAACATCGCGGAGTCTGCTAAGAAGGAGATTCGTATATCGGCCGAGATGATGGAATTCGTCGCTAGTCTTCTGAGTTTCTTGAAGCGGTTGTGGACACGCGGATTCAACGGCAAGAAGATGACACCATATGAAGACAGCCAGTTCATGACGCACTTTGTAATCTTGGTGCAACTTGCCATACAGGAACTCGGTACTGCCTGCTTTACGGAAAAGTGGCTCGCAGAGGACGGGGCCGACAGCTTCTCCGCCATATCTACACCTTCCGGAAAATTCTCATCAACCTCGAACAACGTTGTTCAACATCAACCACTGTGGCATATCTTTCGTCTTTTCATTGACCCTTTTAAAGGAGCAAAGATTGGAGATAATTATGCTAGACCAATCTCCAATGTCCTTTCGCTATGTGTCGATGCGCAAGACTCTCGTAGGAAAAAGATCTCGCTGATTGCACAAGGAATTGCGATTCTTCCGTCTCATGATATAAGCGATATCCACCGAACCGCATGGTCCATCTTGGCGAATGCTTGTGAGCGTGCAGTTCCTAGGAAGGAGCGGGATACTTTGGCAGCTGGTGGGCTGGTCAATGGACCCGAAATCCGAGATATTTTGACGATTCTCGAATGGGGTTACCAGTAAGTAATAAGTCCAAGTTCTTTTTCCGATCATTATCTAATTCATATTTCATAGACACTGCGGGCCCGATGAGTTCGCCCATTGGAAAACATTATTCCAAATAGTATACCAGACAGTAAAAAGCGAAAGTGGGATTGCCTATCTTGGGCCGGCTCTCATTGATCCATTAGCAGGGATTATGAGGCTGCCCAAGATCGATCTGGAGTCGTATGTATCCTCCTAGATGTTACTATATCACAAAACACTAACTTTTATCAGAACCGAGGCCATTAGATACATCGTGGTTCTAGCCTTCAATCTTCAGTATCCAAACACCTCCGTTCAATACGAGCGGGTTTACAAATCTCTTTTTGGAGACCAGGCGAGAAAGTATACCCAATTGTAAGGGTTCAACATTTCGTAGTTTCAATTTCAGTCACTAACTTTATTTGATAGACCATATACCCCGTTCTTTGAAGTCATGGGCCAAGCTTTCCGCCGGACATTTGATCTCGCTCAAGTAAATCTAAGCGAACAAGGGAACTCCGATGTTCTGGAATTCTTCGATTGCATGCGTGAAGTAGTTGAGAAATTGCCGAAGGATGCAGTTCGACAGATGGTGCTTGCCATGCAGGATGGATTTGCTCTTTGGCTTACATGCGACGCACCCGCAGATACTGATATCGTCGAGCTGGTGAGTTAGCCCTTTCAGAGGTTACATATAATATATTCTAACGATGATCTGTATTAGATTGAGGAACTCCTGGATTCTGTCTGTGAAGCACTCAAACAGACTGGGTCGTTCAATTCCGAAGATTTGCGAGCATTTTCTCATCTCATCGGTGCCGGTTTTGAGAACAAGAACAAGAAAAATGTGCTCACAATGTTGAACTTCTGGAACAAAACTTTTGGTAACCAGGATACCCTTGAATATCCGTTAAGAGTCCGAAAGGCTATCAGCAAGCTTCGCCGATATGCAGATTTCAAGTTACCAACTTTCCCAGATTCCATTGAAGACGAGGTACGAGTAATAAAATCCATTCAGATTTCATATGGAGCTAACATTTGTATTAGATTCACGAGCCACCACCTGCTTTCTTAGAATCTCAAACATCGGACTTTAGTCAGCATGTTTTGTCCAGCCCACCGAGAAGCGACCCATCTCCCCTCTTCTATCGCGATATTCAGAATCCTGTTTCTTCTGCCTCGAAATCATCGAAGTTCTCATCGCACCCAAGCAAGCAAAGCCATGCCAAGCTTCGACACATGGACTCACAAATCGAATACCAGCCAGTTTACGCAAATGAGAACGACGACCCAGACGAGATGGAATCTCAGTTCATGACTGACCGTCAGAAAGAGGTTAGAGACAGACAATCGAGGGGGGCAGACTTATTTAAGGACCTAAGATCTTCCAGCCCACCGAGGAAAGAAATCACCAAGAATAGCAACCCAGTTTCACCCGTTAAACTTGACCTTAGGATGCCAAATCCATTGAGCGACGGGTCTATGCAAGCTGCATCGTCGCCCGCTATCCAGCGAGTTATGGCGATGGAGCAATCGGTGTCTTCATCTCCCGGTCTCCCTCCTCCTATTACCCCCGGCAAATTCGCGGCACTAATTAACCGTGATGTTCATTTCCCGACGTCTGACGACATCCCGTCTTCGCCCACGGCTAGGATTGCCAGGAGCTCGTTTATCCCTGAATTAGACGACATTCCATCTTCGCCGCCTTTGGCACCTGCCGACGACGTCGACAATGAAAACGAGTTACCTGTGATTGAGATCAGAGAGGAAGAAAACTTGGATACGGTTGATCCGAGTCGCGTGGAGTTGTCACAAGGATCGAGGGTTCGGATCGAAGGAGGAGAGGCTCCACCTAATCTCATGGAAGTTGTTAAGAACACACCAAGAAGTCCAAGGGAGGCAGTCGAGCTCCAGGAACACGTGCAGACCGAAGAGGCCGTTGTGGAGGTGGTGGAGGCAGCCGATCAGGAGCCCGCAGAAGCGTCTCAGGTTGAAGATATTTCAATTCACCTTGCCAGTCAAATCGACGGGATTGAGGAGATCCAAAATTCACCACTAGATCCTTCCACGACAACTAAGGGAACCTTTGGCACTGCGCCGGAGGAAGTTCAAGACGACGGTGATGAAGATAGGTCTGCTAGTTCCAATTTGCCCGATAGCCCGTCGTCGAAGGTGTCTAGCGGCAGTCGAGTTGATTCGCCTGAAGCTGTGACCTCCAACAACCATCGTAAGGGCCATAAGAGAAAGAGGAGTAAAGGTCAACCGACTGCTCCACCACCGGACCAGGACGAAGAAATGCTTGATTGTATTGTCGTGTCACAAGAGCCACAAGAAACTCCTATCCAAAACAAAGATGAACTAGAAGTCCAACAACCCCCAACAAAGAAGGCGAGGTCCCAGTCCGGAGATTCCCCAGTCCCTACTAGACAACAGCCTCCTCGAACTAGGAAATCTCTTTTCAACAGATCTGTTAGCGACAGTGGTGAGTTTCACCCCTCTTTTGAGCGTACGTTTTCATATGACTGCTATTTTACTAAGACAGAAGCTAAAGGTATACAGGAGACTCCCACAGCGAAGGAACAGACAAAACAGCCAGCGAGCAACAAGAAGGACAAGAAAACTACTCAAGCTGGTTCACTTTCCGGCGGCCGATCGCGCCCTCGAGGTCGTCTGTCAGCTGCGTCATTTCTTAACGTACCAGACAGTCAGTCGCCTAGAAAGTCGCAAAGGAGACGAGGATCCGAAGTGTCACTTACATCTGCGCAGGATGTCAGAGATGAGATTGTGGTTGTTAGCCCTGAGTCGACACCATCCAAAGAAACAAACCCTGTTACACATGACGAGCATGATTTCAATATTGTTATTCCCGCTAAAAGGGAACAGAAAGACGTGCGTCCGTCCGTGAGCTTGACGGATAGACTCGATGCCCTTCTTGAAGAAATAAAAGACACAGAGTTTACTCCGGCTGAGCTTTCCCGGATTGATGGAACAGCATTTAATATTATGCATTGGGTTAGGGAGCAGCAGCAGAAGTTGAGAGCATCTGGACTCTGATCTCGCTGCGTCTCCTTAGTCTGCCTTACGATACCATTTTGTTTAATTCTTGCTGTTTGTTTTCGGTTTATTTCTTCACTTTGCATTTCTGAGGTGTTTGGTGTTTTTTATTTATATATTGGGAGTGTTTCGAGGCGTTTTCCTGTGATAGCTTACATTTAGATATGGGTTGGGACTTGTTGCATGAAGAATTGCGTATTAATTATTAGTACTCTCAGACTGGTTTCTCTGTTCGGATTCCTTTACTTTCAATCTTTTCTGGTTTTACTTTTATTTTGTTGAGTACGACCGTTCAAGTCTTATTGATGGTTAATTTTCATAGCAATGGTCGCGTATTTGCTTCGTATTGCTTCGAGCATGAGATTGTCGACGAAAGCGAGTGAGCTTGCATATCTTACTATGTACATACATAATAGCTATGACGACGAATGATGCTTTCAAACACTTAACTTCTATTTTATTACAGTCTTGTACAGGTAATACACTATAGCTAGCTATTCAGCTCTAGCTGCTCAGAACATACCTAGTCACAGTTTTGGTGGATGGTTACACAACCTCGCCAACTCCACCTCAATTAACCAGCGGCCGACGCCGCCATCGGCCATACCGACGTCAATGCATCAATTGCATCTCGCCTCCTTCGTTCAATCACATGAATTACAATCTCTCTATCGATATAAAGGTTCCATATCAGATCTCACTAGTTAAAGCTCCCAAACCAACATTTCACGGGCCAAAAATGCCGCCTCTACAACTCCCACGCCTCCTCTCCCCAACAACCTTCGCCAAAGCCCTCCTCGCGAACCCGCACTACCTCTCCGCCTCCCGGCAAATAGTCCCCATAGACGCCACCTGGTTCATGCCCAACGACCCCAAAAAACGTACCGGCAAAGCAAACCACGCCCGACTGCGCATCCCGCACTCCCGCTTCTTCGACATCGACACCGTCAAAGATGCCTCCATAGATCTACCGCACATGCTCCCCCCCGCATCCGTCTTCGTCGACGCGATGAGGCAACTGAAAATCCGTCGGGAAGATTGGCTCGTATTCTACGATTCCTGGGAAGACGGGATCGTATCTGCCCCTCGCGCCGCGTGGACCGCACGGGTAATGGGCCACGAAGGGGTTTCGGTATTAAATAACTTTAAACTCTACGTTAAGGAGAAAGCCGGTCCTATAATCAAGGACGCGGATGCGGAGCAAGGATTATACGACTACGAAAAGCGAGAGATCGGACCGAACGAGGAATATCCGGACGATATATCCGTTGATTCGGAGCAGGTGGTCGGTTTCGAAGAGGTCGCAAGACTGACGAGGGAGAATTTACGTAGTGGCGGGGTACCCAGTACTGGAATACAGATTCTGGACGCACGGCCTGCAGGAAGGTTTACGGGGAAGGATCCGGAGCCGAGACCGGGACTGTCGAGCGGGCATGTACCGGGTTCTATTAGCGTGCCGTTTGGGAGTCTGCTGGATCCGAAGGATAAGACTATTTTACCGAGTCTTAAGCTGAGGGAGGTGTTAGAGCATGCTGGGGTTACGGATGATAAGATGATGAAGATTATTAGCTGTGGAACAGGTGTTACTGCTGCGGTTGTCGAGTTGGCGCTGGAAGACGCTGGGTATGGGTTTGGGGAAGGGGGTAGGAGGAGGAGGCTGTATGATGGGAGTTGGACGGAGTGGGCGCAGAAGGCGGATAAGGAGCTGATAATAAAGGATGCTGAATAGGATACTCCTGGAGGAAGGTCTGCGGGGTATCCGGGAGGTAATTCGGAGGACAAATGCCTTTGATGTAGATAATGATATAAAGATTAGTGTGGGAGGCATCAAATAGCTAGTCTGTGGGTAAATATTAATAAAAACGAATCGTATTGTTTAGACAGAGCATTGCAAAACCGACAGGCATTTGTCTCGTGAATCAAACGCTAGCCACGAGCAGACATTGCTTGGATGCATGTTGACTTCTTCGAGGGATGATACTCCTATTGAGGTACTGAGCTACGAAAATTTGTGTCAATATTATACTAAAATCGGTCTCGCGGCTAGTAGTAAAACTGTGTACCCAGCACCGAAACACTTCACACAAGACACTCAGGAATTGCTGGTATGGCACTACTGGAATTGCACAAGAACGGACAATTTATTTTGTGACAAAGCTGAATTAAACAAGGCTTGTGTATGATCGAGAGAGTTAAAAGCATTGCGTCGGTAAATTTACAGTCTGTAATCTAGAGATAAATTTGTATCCAAACGGCTTGAAAGTCTCATTTGACACATCCCTCAGCTCAGGTTTTTAACAAGACAAAACCTTTGACTGGAAGTTTATTACTTTTGACGCATAAACACAGGGAAATATTTATCTGAAGAATACAATATAACTGCTTTGTATGTACCTTGTCATTTATATCCAGGCAGGGACGTGGTTATGAGGTGCTTGTAGCAACCACTTATCTACAACAGCAACGCAAAGACATCGAATTAATTACATGTATCTCGATTGAAAATATACCTAGGTAACCACGCAAATGTAGCTCCACGTGCACCTACAAAGACCGTGGTAAACAAACGGGTAGCTTCTAGTCAGATTGCATTTGCTACAACAGAATCCATTCCAAGTAACTAAGATAAATATTTAATTGTTGACTTATCCATGTATCGACCAAAAACTCGAAGACCGCGGAGTCCAACAATATTACAATCCTTTGTAGTAGATCTACGTAGAGACGGAACTATAGTTATGATTTCTTGGGTTAAGAGTTATATTAAATATGCCTAGAGAGAATATTACATAAACTGGCTTGACGTCGGGGAAGTATATCGATCTAATTTTAAGCTTTCGTCCGTCTACCATCCTTCAAACTAATCCTCAAGTCCAAACTCCTCCATCTCCGTCAGTACACTAGCAAAGCCTCCCGAACCAATAAAGGAACCAACACCCTTTGAGAAACACAGTCTATCGATGCAAAATGGCGACTTCCACATGCACAGAGCTCAAGTCGCCGTTCACACCTCAACGCGAGAAACATGCCCTCATTTACTGCAAACACTTTAAAGCGATTCACGATACACGGTTCGTTAACAGTCGTGACAAGACCATCCTGCTAGCAGTACTCGAATTCACCACAAACGAGAAATTATTCCAAAATTTCACCAAGTTGAGCGTCGGCCAACTCGAGGAACTCGCTCATTTATCCGAGATTGCCTTGAAAAATCTCAGGAACAGGGCGGGACGACCAACAGATGGCATAGTCACACCCGAGGGGACAAGAATACGAGATACCCTTGGCTAGAGCCTTTAGGTTTCGACAATCATTTGGGTAGGATCAAGATTTCCACCCCCGTAACCATCCATAGCAGACAGGATTACTGACAAACATCGAAACGAAACGAATAGGTTTCAGGGTGCTTGCTTTCCTAGGACTCGAAGATACCTTCCCCGGGATACCTTCGAGCGCATTCTCAGGATATATTGATGCGCAGTTCGAGGTAGATTGTCTATCCAGACAGCAGGGTATTTGTATCATCAAGGGGGTAGAGTTTGACGATATGGTCCAGACCGCCGATCTATTCCCCGGTTCCGCGCTAGATCCAACGAATCCTGCGGCTCCGTTAACGTGGAGATTCATCCAGATATTCCTCGGAAAGGCCAATACAAAACTCCTAGTGAATGAGCTTTGGTCTGAAGAAGAAGGAATAAATACCCCCAAAAATGGAATCTGCATCTCACCCGCCGAACACGGCTTTTTCATCAAAGAAAAACTATCACTCATCCCAGTTCGTCTAACTGAAGGCGTTCACCATTATCTCGAAAACTCGGGAAATACTCATCAGATGATTTTGTATGATTCCTCGGGTCCCTTTACGAGCCTGATGTTGAAGACCAGTATACCTTCCGGGAAAGCGAAGCGCCAGAACGTAACTATTGGTCGTCACGTCGCAGCATCTGTGACGGCGATATGATCAGAATAACAACCATCGATCCGAAAAACATACCATTACCATCAGCGGTTCTTTTATACTGGCACAGATATCTCTGGAGTACTCTCACGTCCGCTGGGCTCGGCGCACCTCAATATGAGTATCAGGATAGAATAAAGATTCTAGAGATGTAAGACTATGAGACCAACGTCGCGGGTTTGGCGACGATGGTTTGGATGCGAGATTGGGCCGAGCCCCACCGGTGGGATGGGCAGGTGGCGGGAGCAGTAGCAGTGATAACGGGGATGATAATTTAGTGGGTATTCGGAACGAAACAAGGCAGAGGATCTTCGAGCAGGAGAGGGGATTTCTCGAATTCCTCCGTAGTATAGCACCAAAAGCCTTCGATTATAACCAGTGTAGGGAAAGATATATTAAGTATGGTTCCGATGACGAGTATTACTAATAAATCAGGAGCTCCTCGACTTGTTCACTTTAATTAGCAGGATCCTGGGTTATCAATGTATTAATAATAAGCAATGTTCTTTTGTTTAGCAAAGTTTATACCTGTTCCTTTGGAGCACTGGAGGCTGGAGATCGATATATCTACTCGGTGGCAGTCTCAGCAGCCGAACCTACCTCACTCTACTGAACGTTAAACCATAAAAAAACACCGATTAGCCGGTATACGGCTCTATAATCTATTTGAATACTTTATATCCTAACACAGAAGATAGCGAAATATTATTCAATTAAACCATGCATGCTTTTGCTTTGCTGATAAAGTTGATCAAGTTCAACTCTATCCTGCACGCCACGACGCTCATATGGTAAAAATTACAAAATTTAAAAGACAGATAAATGCAAATAGGCATCCTTGAACGCCAGAACAGAAAAAACAGCCCAGGTCATAGTTTACAGAGGACGGCTCCACGATTAAAAATATAACAAAATAAAATTCTATATACAACAAATAAAATAAAATAAATAAAAAGAGAGGGGAAGAGAGGAAGGGATGGAGGGAGAGAGGAAGAGAGAACCACGCCGAACCCCAGAAACGCCTTGCTTGTAGATACTTGGGGAAAACAAAAAACCAAAGACAAAAAACAAAAAACAAAAAAACAAAAAACAAAAAAGAAAGAAAATATTACAGACCCCGCCTGCAACAGCAGCCTACTGCTGCTGTTGCCCCCGCCTTGGTCGAGGATTACCAAGGTTCAAATTCTCCCTACCAAAGGCCGACGCGCCACTAACACGTCGGCCTGGGTGAGAGGATCCAAACCTGGTAATCCTCGACTCCACCATCCTCTTCTTGGCTGGTGGCGGGCTCATGGCTGCATCGACCTCAGCCGGTGACTGAGGTTTCGATGCCGCTGGCGTGGGTGCCAGCTGGACCATGCTGACATCGTCCTCGTCCTCGTCCTCGCTCTTCTTGACCACCCCGGCCTCTTTGGCAAGGGTGGTCGAAAGGGGCAGGACGGCAATGTTCGAGTCGATGATCAAGGCACCCAACGGGACTCTATCCCGCTGGGTGCCTGTCATCTCGCTCCCTGTGACGGGAGCGGCCCTTTCGGGCGACATTGCCTTGAAGGACTTTTGGATGTTGGCCGAGAGGATCTGTTCCCGAGTGGCGGTCCTCGGGATATCCGTTGAGAACGGATACTCCCTCTTCTTGGGGCTCCGTTGGGTTGGCACGTAGTCTCTGTATACGGCCATCTCGACTTGTCCGCGGAGCCCGCTCAACAATCTCGATCCGTGGACGTTGAACGGCTCAAGGGCATTCTTGGCCTTGAGGTTGGTAGCAAGAACATCGGTATTAACATCTTCGACGGATTGTTTGACATCGTCGATGTTGTCTCTGACGGTTGATGTTGATGTCTTGACCTGCTCTGCGACGGATTCCAGGCTGGTGACTCTCAGCTTATGATGGCGCTCATTCTGCTCTCTGGCTCTGGTCACAAACTCATCCAGAGTTTGCATGTTGACAGCAACTGACTTCATTTGTGCGTTAACGAGCTGGATGGTTTCTGCATGGATGCTTTTTGCTGTGTTCTGGATGTTGCTCGTCCTATTTTCGGCGGCCCTGGCATCACCTTGGAGCTTTTTCTTGATGTTATCACGAGTGGTGGACAATTCCTGTTTGAATGACTCCTCGGTTTCGGCCCATTGGTTCATGGTATTGCACATTGTCGAGGTTGAAGAAGATAACTTGTCTCCGGACAAGGTAAGACTGGTTTGGACTGATCCCATCTTCTGGGCAAGACGTCGGTCCTGTTCGAGGGCGTTGGTAGTGATCATTTGGGTGATTTGGTTGAGTAATTGTTGTCTTTCCTGTGCTGCCTTTTGGCTCTCTTCGGCTAGGACAGCTGCCATAGTATCGGAGGCTGAATTCTGAGCTGCAATTGCTGCCTTATTTGCTGCTTCGACCTCAACTTTAAGCTCATTGGCTTTCTGAGTCTGGTTTGCGAGATGTTTGCTGCAAGAGTCGAACATGCTCTTGAAGTCTCTTCCAAGAGATACATATGATGCTCTAGCTTCTTCTTTAAAGCTCTCCAACTCTCGTACGATGTCTCCGGCGATTTTCTCTGCCGCGGCTGTCATACTCTTCATTCCTTCACCAACCTTCTCCTTTACATCATCACGGAGAACTTTGATCTCTTCCAAAACAAGATTCATCTCGTCGGCAGCTTCCCGTGCAGTGCCGGTTGCGGATTGTTTAACGTCCTCCAACTTTGAGATACCCTCATCGAGACTCGTATAGGCTTTGGATAACTTGTCCATTTGAACCTGGATGAACGATTCCATGCGAGAGGCAACGGCATCTTGAAGACGACCTTGTTGCTCAACGAATTTTTCGATTTCGCTTTCAACGAGTTTGGTAACATCACACGTTTGCTGTTTCGTAGAAATCCAAGTCGCTTTGTTTTGCGATTCCAGTTCATTCTTCCTGCCAATCTGTGCGTGCAGGCCGTCGATATCCCGAACGCTAGCGCTAATGGTTGAAACCAGGTCTTGTGCTCTAGCCGATAAGTCCTGTTCGGTGAGTTGGTGGGCTTTCGTGATAAGTTGCTCATCCGATAACTCCTGCTTGGTAATAACAAGTGACGTTTCAGTGCTGAACAAGGTGTCGCGGGTTTCCTCCAGAGTAAGCGTCTGACTATCATAATCCCTCTTCAGGTCCTGGAATGACTTCAGCGTCTTTTCAAGATTTTCTCTTGTGTTTCGAAGCTGGTTTTCCAAAGCCGCAATCTTCCGTTCGTGTTCTTCTAATAGAACTTTTCGAGATTCGTTTTCATCCGTGAGCGACTTGTAGTGCTCTTCCGTTAGAAAGACACCATGTTTTTGCCTTGTGGCAGCCAAATCGGCTTTCAAGTGCTCTATTTCGGCAATATATTCCTTAATAAGAGCTCGCTTTGTCATCATCTGGTTGATCTGCGGCTTGTTCTCAATGTTTTTCGCTGTTGCAGCATAATTTAAGGTGGAAATCGTCTCCTCGAGATTTACCTTTGCTGGCGAGACAGTGGCAATGATACAAGTTTTGGTTCGACCGCCGAGCGAGTCCTGGAGAAGACGCGTGAGCTTCGATTCTCTATGCTTCAAGTCAGTAACATAAACTATTGATATTAGGGAAGTCGATGAGGCTAACCTGTAAGGAATATAACTGTTCTTTTCAACCAATGCAGTGATGACTCTGCCCAAGCTAAGCAAGCTCTGGTTGATCATTCCGGCTTCTTTGGCCCGTTTGTTTTCCGCCCCGGACCTTCCTACACTTTCCGAACCAGCCAAGTCGACAAGATTCAATTTGCCGCTTCTGAGCAGTTCTTCGCCATCGTCTGAGACCTCTTTGACATGGACGGTGATTGTGAAAACGGTATGACTTCGACTGCTGAGGTCGTTACATTTGGTTGCTGCCACCTGGCGCTTCTTGCTGCCTCCTTGAAGCAAGGATACACCTTCAGCTGCATTCTTGATATAACTTTCCTCCATACCGTGGATGAGAACGCCGCCTTTTTTCGTAGAATCTTCAAAGATCTTCACCTTGACAGCGTCATCTATCGAAAGGAGATCTCGTAATTCTTCGTTATAAAGTTCGATGAAAGAGCATTTGACACTGTACTCCGAAGCCTCGGCTTCCAAGCTTCCGAAGAGTTTGTGGAGAGTACGCGGTATGATACCGGCGCCATCGGAAAATGTGCCAAAATAGTCCGCCATGTCGCCAGACATGGTATATGTTTTCCCCGTTCCGGTCTGGCCGTAAGCAAAGATGGTACAGTTAAAACCCGAGAGCATCTCCTCGACGACGGGTGCAACGACATCATCATAGATCATACTTTGATCTGCTTCGGGCCCAAACACCCGGTCGAACATATAGCTTTTATTGGCAATTGGTCCCATCGAGATTTGTACTTCGTTACCTCGGGGTCCACCAGGAGTCGACAGGATTACCTGGCTGTTTTCTTTGATTTCTCGCTCATTTCGACCACGACATCGGACGACAACTTGGACGTTTGTCTCGTCGGGAGAGCGGTTGCGATGACGCGTAGCAGACGATGCTATCGATTCTGTAGGCGAGCCCGGTCGTGCGAGCGCTTGAACTGCGGGGTTCATGTATGCGGGACGCGATGAATGGTTTGCATTACGCGAAGCTGGTCTTACTATTCCGGTTGCATTGCCACGGATGGCTCCTGTGCTTTGTTTTCGTTTTAGACCACGAGTTCCAGGTCTCATTTTGACGGGTTTGGGGGGTCCGTAGGACCTATTGACGGAAACCGAGGTGACGAGAGAAGATGAAAAATTGAATTTCGATTACGGGAGATGAAATTTAATTTGATGAGAAGCTGAGACAATTGTTCTCGACGAGAAGAAAACTGATGATCGGGTTTGATGTGAGGAGACGAAAGTTCGACTTTTGATGTGGGGAGATGAAAAAAAAAATCGAATTTTGAAGAAAAAGTTGAGATTGATCAAATTCGATGTAGGAGGCGATTGTGGTCTGATTAGATCGAAGGAAAAGACAAATCGATGATGGGAGATCGATGGAGAAGAAAATTCGAGGTAAAATAGATATCGATGAACAAGAGAAATCAATGAAGGGGAGTTGGATGCAAACCAATCGATGAATTGAGCTCGGTGCGATGAAGAATGAAGTTCTGATGATGTGAATTGAACGAACTCGAGGTAGACGAAGTCGTAAAGATCAATTGAGGTCGAGGAAGAAGAAACGTGATGATGCGTCGGGAGGAAGAAGAGAAGATGGTACGTGACGAAAAGAACAATATCAATAAATCTCCGGCGGATGAGAAAGCTCCAGGGTCCGATTGATAAGTAGCATGGATGGAGGAGGGATTATTTTTGGGAGGATAAGCTGCGGAGAGGTACGAAGAATTGCTTGCGGCCGCTTGCTGCTCGAAACACGCTTTGTTGTTGTTCCGGTGTTGTGTTGTGAAAATGTAAACAAAAACGTCAACATGCTTCCGAAAGAGGAAAGATGCGGTCACGGGACCATCACTAGCGTCGCTCGCTTAGATCACCGCATGTGCAACACATCCGATTATTTCTTTTTTCCGGCTCAATTCATGGAAATAAAAAATAAATAAATAAAATTAAAAAAGTCAAACCACAGTTGGAGTTGACGAGCAAGCTTAAGAGACACAGGCATTCCGAACCCCGCCATGCGCATACCAGGCATGGAAGATCGTATATAATACACCCCCAATCCAGATTCGGGTCGCCCGTACCAGAGATACCGCGTATCAGGTTCCAGCGGCGCCAATGGACGCCGCTGCGTCGTCTTCCCTCCAGTTTCGCAATGCGCTTGTCTTCCTCCGTCACCAGCTTCGAGGAACCTACGCACTGCGCCCGAGACTACAATACCGAACGAACGTCAATACGACCCAATCGCCGGTCCGGAAGAATTTTGGCAAGGACTGCATTGCCAAATTTATAAATCAGGGATATGGCGATATGAAGCGTATCAGCGAGCCTATCAAAGGTCTCGTCGAAACGCTCGAGTCACGAGGATTTCTTGGCCAGTTCCACGGGTACGTATAGTAATTTTTTGTTATAGAATGTTTTTGCAATCTACGATGAGCAGGTAGAGCTAATTGGTTATTTCTATATAGAGACAAAACGGAGTTCGACAAACTCTCCAGTCAAGAAGTCCTCCACGTGTACGCCGGTGCAGATGCCACAGCACCCTCCCTCCACCTCGGCCACCTGATGGTTCTCATGCCAATGATACATTGCATGCTACACGGTCACCGAGCCACATTCCTGGTAACCATCCTTGTTGACAGTTAATATATAAACCATCACTAATAAGCTCATGGAATAGGTCGGTATCGCCACAGCCCGCATCGGTGACCCCTCGGGTCGTGCTACCGAACGTGACGGCATGAGGGACAAAAGCTTAGGCGAGCGCACGTTCCGCAACGGCACAGAAATCACAAGCCAACTCTCCATGATTTTGAAGCATGCTATCAATCATGCTGGTCTGCGGGGGTACAATAAGGATATGATTGGTAGACGACACATCTCGTCTAATTTACAGTGGCATCGGAATGTTAGTATGATCGACTTTTTACAAATCGCAGGGCATAGATCACGGATTGGTGAGATGATGTTGAGGAAAAGGTATATGCCTCTCTGCTGCTTACCCGTATAACGATATGATACTAATATATGTTCAGTGTGAGCGAGCGGATAAAATCGAAAGAAGGCTTGAGCTTCAGTGAATTTACGTACCAATTAATCCAAGCAATGGACTACTGGCATTTATTCTCCAATCTCGGATGTAGACTTCAGGTATAACTCACCGCGACTGTTCCCTCACCAGATATATATATCGATACTAACCGTCTAAAAGATCGGAGGCTCGGACCAATGGGGCAACATCACCGCCGGTTGCGATTTAATAAACCGCCAGGTCAACGAAGCATCCTGGATAGAAGAGCAACCGACCCCAAGCCTAATCCGCAACATGGCAAAACCCTACGGCCTCACCGTCCCGCTGCTAACCAACGCCAATGGCGAAAAACTCTCCAAATCCACCGGCGGTGACAACATCTGGCTCTCCCCCGCGCAAACCCCACCGTTCACCCTCTACCAATTCCTCCTCAACAGACCGGACGACGTGATGGAACAATGGCTGAAATATTTCACCCTCCTGCCCATCCCCGAAATCGAAAAACTAATGCTCGAACAAAAAGAAGACCCCGGCAAACGCCCCGCGCAGAAGAAACTAGCCTTCGAGGTCGTCTCCCTAGTCCACAGCGAAGAAGTAGCGAAGAAGTGCGTACGCACAACCACCACTTTCTTCGGACCACCCACCGATAGCTACCGCGCCAGTAAGCTAGAAACTGGCCTAACCTACGACGACCTCCTCGGGGTCAGCAACCGTCTATTCTGGAAACCGGTCCTCGGATCCGCCGTCCTCCGGGAACCCTTAGAAACGATCCTAGTGGAAGGAGGAGTCGCCCCTTCGAAAAGTCAAGCAAGACAACTCCTCCTATCTGGCGGAGTATCGATAGGACCGCACCTTACACCCCTAAAACTCGGCCGGAAAGAAATCAGAACCTTAACCGACGACGACGTGATCCAGCCCAACATGGTCGTGTTCAAGATCGGTAAGAATAACGTGCACATTATCCGTCTGGAATCCGAAGAAACCCTCGACGCAGCCAAGGAGGAAAAATCCGATCCCTTCGTTGCGCTTGAGAAGGAAAGGCCGGTGCCGCCAATCACGCGCGGGCAGAAACATAGTCTTAAACGCCGGGAAAAGAAAGCGAACACGCAGGTCCGTAAGGCGCGGTTGGCGGAAGAGAAGCGGGTGGCGCGGCTAATGGAGGTCGAGAAGGTGATGCGGGGTATTCAATCGCCTGCGCCGGAGGAGCCGGTGAAGACGATGCAGATTGCCGGGTGGCGGAGGGAGGATGTTGAGGCGGCTGGTGTGAAGGTTGAAGAGGTGGAGGGGGCTCCTGTTTCGAAGTTTTCGCATATTGTGACGAGGTCGAAGATTAAGGAGTTTTCGGCGGCGAAGAGGGAGGTGAGGAAGAGGGGTGGCGGTGACGCGGCGGAGTTGGATTGGAGGAAGCCGGGGTTTTTTAGGTTGCCTCGTAGGTAATGCGATGGGAAATTTGGCTGTCTGTTGAAGACGCCGTGCGGTTGTTCGTGGAACAAGGCTCGATCGAGTATCGTGTAGTTTACCCTTCGATGTATATATACTTGTGATTCCGTAGATGTACATAAATTACATTTTGGTGCTGTTAACAAAAAGAGGATGTGGTTGGGAATCGAGGGTGTGTTATTCTCGATTCCATGCATAAGAAATATATTATTCTTCCACCATCATAATCATCAGCAATGTACACGACGATGGCTCAATCCCCTAAAAAATGCCGGCCTCCCCACTCCTGTTGAAAATACTCGCTAATGTACTGAATAATAAAGAAAAAGCCACTCCGAACATCATCTGTTCACGTTAACTTATGTCATAGCGAACGTAAACATGCATGAAGAAAACAATATAAAACAAGAAATAAAAACGCCCCCCCCCCCCGTAATCTCATCACGACGGTGCTCTTAGGCAACCGTCTGCTTCTCATACATGAGAATATACGCCTCCTGTCTCGCCACCTCCTCCTCGGTGACCCGCTGGACCTTCAAATCGTCAAATCGCAGCCAGGTCCCATTCTCCTTCGCATAGGAAATGTAGTGACCGGTAGTGGACCTATCACCCATATGTACCACGACAGCGTACAAATTGTACAGCGTGGGCTTACCCACCGACTTGCCCTCGCACTCCGTCTCCGCCACCTCCAGAAGGTTCTCGCGGCCGTTCATGGCGTCCGGAACTGCCGGGGTTTCGTCGACTATTGCTTCCTCGCCGCAAACACCCAGATTCAAATCCCGCATGGGGAACGAAACGTGCCCGCGGACTTTCCGATTCTCACCGTCCTCCCAAAGGAACCGCTTGAGTTCGATGCAGACGTTATCGCCTTTCGGCTTTATATTGTGTCGCATCGTTCTCCCGCTGTCGACGGCGCATTTCGGGCACGCTTTCACGCGGACCCCTTCCGCGGTGGTGAACGAGTCCGACGCCCACTCGTTTTGCTCGGGGAGGGTGTAGTTTTTCAAATGCGATTCGAGGGTCGAGGCTCCGAGTTCCCCTGCAGCTGGCATGCTCTTGCAAATGGGCACTTCGATCTCCATGCATTTGTCTTCGCGGGTGGTCGTTTCGTGGCAGTTGTTGCACTCGAAGGTGGTCGAGTGGACGCCCGCGAAAGCAGTGTCAATGATCTCCGGGAGGGCGTGCCCGTCGACAGAGGGGGATGGTTCGGCGGCGAGTGCGTCGAGGATCAGGATGAGGAATTCATGAGCGTCCTGGACGAGGTTGGGGTCCATCATTGGATCCCCGTCCTTTTCGAGATTGGCGCGCAGGGCAGCCCAGAAGTGGTCGGATGCGACACCGGTCTTCTTACCCTCACCTTCATTGAAGATCAATTCGCGGAGAAGAGTTCCGAATTCTTCCCCGAGTTTTCTATATAAAAAAATATTTATTAGCAAACTTCCATTTAAATAATGGAATATATGAGAATAATGGAACTCACCCTCTCAACGTCGGTAAGAGCATTTTGGCTTCCCTCTCAGAAGCCCGGGTCTGGCGCAGACAGTACTTCTTACGCTTCGGAATCGACATCAATTGCCGTTGATTTCTAACGGGTGAACGTGAGAAATCGCAGGCGAGAAAGTAATCCCTGACCGCTTTGGTGTGGGCGAGCAACTGGACGACAACATTGATATAGCACGTTGCGCCCAGGTTGGAGAGTCCGAGACTGTGCTCGTGCTTCGAGGGCCTGGGGAACTTCTCATCCTCCGTCGAAACCGTCTTTTGTTTCCGGTTGACGTGAGGATAGAAAGTCGGTTCTTCAACCGATTTTCTCTTCTTGGAGGTCGTGGAGTCGGGATGGGTTTCGAGGGGGGCGGGGACATCGGGGAGTAACGCATGTAACTCCTGTAGGAAATCGAGCGTCTCCTGCTTAAGTTTGATGGCGTTACCAGTAGAAGATTTGCGCCGTTTGATGATGGGGATGTCGCCGTTGGCTTGTGTTTTTTTGATCTTCTTCGCGAGGGGCTCGCCCGTTAATGGGTCGAGTTTTCGGGGTCTCCCTCTACCTCGTTTTACGGGAAGCTGATTCGCACGGGAGGTCATCTCTTCCATTGACGGGGTCTTGAATTTCAACCGGATCATTTTTGGTTGAAGTTCTGTCGGTCTTTCTAATATCTCTGCCTTTGTTGTAGACATCGTTGTTGAGAATGAAGATGATGGGGTTGATTTTAACGGTGCGAAGATTGATGGTGAGAAAGAAAAGGAAGATGATGAGGTGAAAGATGGTTGTGAGGAAGACGGAGCGATCAGCTTGAGCTTCTCTGATTTTATAGCCTCCGGGGACGTGCTGTGGGAAAGTCTCGTCGACAGACGTCTTTTCGATGGGGAGTGAGTGGTGACTTTTATAACAGTCTCGACTTTCTCTACAGGATAGGTAGTAGCAGCAGCAGCTACTGCTTGTTTTGATTGCTGTTGCATTTGCACAACATGATTTTGCTCTTCGAATTTTGCCATCTCCCTCTCGAGGGTTTCCTTGAGCCTCTCTTGATGTAGCTCATGGTGAGATTTATATCTCACCTGAGGTGGAGTCTGCGGCGGGGAAGCTGGTTTCTCTTCTTCCGGAGCAGGAGAATCCGAGGTTCCATCAAATGAATTGAATACAGGTATCTCCGAAGTTTGAGATACAGAGTCCGGTGGGGTGCTCGACGGTGCGTTCAGCACTGCGGATAGAGACATGGAAGATCGAATCTTTCTGAAAGAATCGTCCGCGGAAGATGTATACAGATCGCTCCTCAAAGTTACCAATCCATTAAACCTGTAGTCCTCCATCGTGGAGACGGAATCTAAGAAAAAGTGGGGAGTACTTTTGATGGAAGATATAGAGGAGGGTTGGGGGTAGAAGTATGTGAAAGAAGATGAGGAGCCCGAA
This sequence comes from Orbilia quercus, assembly GCA_036971405.1. Classification (NCBI taxonomy): domain Eukaryota; kingdom Fungi; phylum Ascomycota; class Orbiliomycetes; order Orbiliales; family Orbiliaceae; genus Orbilia; species Orbilia quercus. Next base: position 1,402,229 of record JAJTUE010000002.1, on the reverse strand, counting down.
GATTGGGATGTAGGAGAGACGGGAGGCTCAGTGGGAGGCGGGGATGGGAACGGGTAGAGCTGTAGAGAGGAAGAAGACGGTTGAGTAAAATATCTTCTTCGAAACTTTGGAAAGGCCATTGATCGAGTCTGTAGATGTGATGTTAGGATATTTATTTTCCCTTGATAGCAATAGTATAACAGCGGACAGTGAGTTATGTGCTAAGAGGATGGGGATGAGAGCCAGGGACTGTTTTTTATACAAAGAACGAATACATGACAAGTAGTCCACAGATGCACATGAGGGATATATCGATTATCAATAAAGACAATGGAAGATATACAGATGGGAGACGAGGGGATCTTTGGGAAGTATTTAAGGACGTGCGGTAGATCAATGGGGCACTTTTTCAAAGATTGGCATGAACTTACAGAAGTTGCAGATGTCATAATTCTTTAATCTTCGGTAACGTAACTCGCACGACGTATATGAGAAATATACGTCTCTGCTGTGGTAATGTCTCCCAGCGATGGTATTCCTATATAGACTTATTGTCGAAATGCTCTATGCCGCCAGCGGGAAAAATAAAATAAACCAGTGACTCGGTTTCGGTGGTCGGTGGAACTTTGTTGTCTACAAAATCTCGGGATCAAAAATTGAAATCTAGAAAGAAGATTCGAGGTGATCGATCTGGTGTATTGATATCGGTAAAAGAATAAAAGAAATGCTGTTTGGGTATCGATGCGTGTCTTTTGGTCCGTCGACGTGGAGGGGTCGTGAATATTTTTGAGAACTCGAAAGGAAACTCGTAGGTCGTTACAAGCGATGGAAAATATTTACTAGAAGACATCAAAGGGGCATAATATGTATATAGATCGAATTTCTCGTTATTGCCAGATAGATGATATCGTGAAGACGAGAACTAGAAGATCTTTCGTAGAGAAATTTCAAGAGGGCGACGACGATTAAATTAGCATTGCGGTGCACTTGAATGTGACGGCAGATCTTTGGGATCTCGCGGAGAACCTAGGTTTTTTCGGTCAGACGGTGTAACTCACCTAGGGAATAGCAGCCGGCAGGGTCTAAAGGAGCGAAGACGTTGTGATAAAATATTTGTACAAGTATAAACAAGTAAATGATATATTATTTAAGTATTATCTTGTTTATTTTATGATTTTTAAGATTTGTTCTCTCTGCCCCGCGTGGAGGACAGGACAGGACAGGACAGACAGGCCTGACCGGTGGACTGGAATTTGGCGGTGTTGGGAGCGAGTAATGAGCGCACACGAGCCTTGCGTCGATTGATCAAAAGAGAAAAAAAACCGACCGAGGAAAAGAAGAAGAAGAAGAAGACTAGGCCGTTGCGGACGAGAGGAAGGAAGGAAGGTCGGAGAGAGGCCTATTGGGTATTCAGCTATGCCAATTGGCAGCTGGCATGCTGTTTTTTGAGAGCGGAAAAAGAAAAGGAAGGAAGGAATGATAGAAGTTAGAGTATATTATCTCCAGCCTGGTTCTGTCTGTCTGGTACAGGAGTAGAACACCGTCTAAACGTATACTAACTTTTTGGTGTTCCAAATGAGAGACCACCAAACGAGAAACAGAAGAAAAAAAACTTAAAAGCCTCTTTTTTTTCCCTCTCTCCAAGCTAGACGTCACAAGAGGGTTAGGTGGAGAAATGCTGCTTCGACGTCGGCGGGAAAGAAAAAAGGTGTCGGTGTGTGCAGGGAGGTCAGTTGGTGCAGACGGAGTGTGGAGAGGAGCAAGCAGCAAGCAAGCAAGCAATCCCAAGGTTGAGATTTTTCACGAAACTTGCCTTGAATAGAAGGAAGGCCGCAGCCACTGGCAACCCCGTTTGATTATTGATTTGCCGGGGAGCTACGGAAGGCGGGTCTTCGTCAGAATCCGGTCGGAAGCCAGACCAGATATTATAGAAGCAAGTTCTGAGTGGACGCGAGCACTGGAGCAGGAGTAGGAAAGAAAGAAGACGAGCCCGGGGCTTCTGTCGTTGGGACCCGCGGTGGCTCGTCGAGGAGTTTGAGGAATTGGATTCAAGGAGAGAATTTAAGAGCTCAGACAGATCAGGCGAGATTGTGGATTTTTGCGGCCAGATTCTCAAACACGACCCAAAAAGTTGGATCCTCGTTTCTCGTTTGCGGGTGATAGCTTATTATTATTAATCTTGCTACTATTACAATAGCATTCGAGATACTGGATGATTCAAAGGCTGAACGGTGGCGGATTATTAACTTTGGTATCGATTAAAGCCCTAAAGTCCACGGTTTATCCACCAACTTATTATTATACATTATGAATAATAATGTAACAAAGGCAAATATTTAAATGCGTATCGATATCGAATCGATTGCGCGTCAGTTCAAAAGCGAAAGACAATTGGAAGGATCTAGTAGTGTCTCTGTATTCATTCTGCAAGCTGCACGGATGACAGTGCAAACGCCGGTTTCAGCCTGCCTTAAACATGAGCCTCCGAGTCAGCAATGATATCCGATGCAATCGTATTCTCAGCTCGTGATAAAATCTACAGAGAGAACTAGGAGAACTAGAAACTCCCAAACAGGGAAAATAAAATAAAATAAAATAAAATACAGAATAAAGAATAAAATTTTACAAACCTCGTCTCGACTCCGAATAAGCTCATGTTCACTGGCTGGGAAGGGCTGCATGGCCTGTTACATGCATCATGCAGATTTCATATTTTCCACTTTTCTTTGCAATCCAGCGAATTGCACACCGTTAAATTTGCCATCGAAAAGGTTGACCTCCAAGCTAAGTTTCAGGTTCATCATGCACTACTCCGACCTGAACACGAGCATGCCCTTCCTCCGCCTTACCGTCAAGGACTTGGCGTTGCGTCAGAGCACAGCGCATCGGTAAATCAGAAAACCACAGCTCGTGCTCTTGCTCTTACTCGTGTGCTACGGGTCAACAAGCAAGCTTAGCTTCAAGCTTCCAATGACAGACCTCTAACCGCCGTAATCGCAAGGTCGATTAACCTGATTCGAGCCTTGCATCGCCGTATCGTATCGAATCAGACAAGGGTCTCGACCGATCATTCGCAAGCGATCTGACAGCATCTTCCAAGTAATAGCTCGATTGTCACAGCTACTCCGCATATATAAGCTAAGCGTCTGAAGCTGTCTATCGATCATAGGCGCCTACGCCGCATCGCCGCACAGACTCCATTCGCTTTTCTCCACCACACTGCGCACCGTCTCTCCGTCCGCATCGCGTGCACATGCTCGGTCATGTGAGAAGGGTTGGTTCGAAACGGTATTGATCCGGAGGCGAGATCTTCTGTCCCGACGGCAGCGCACTGATCCCTGTCGTATGTGGAACAACCCCATCATCGTGAAATTTCCAATTGATCCGGTCGCCAGCCTGGCGTTTTCTAGAATTATTAAGAAATTGACTGGACGATGGGGTATCTTTACGGGTATATAAAGAACCTTTCCCGGCTCCCGAAAAGTCATGGATTGCATTTATAATATTTATTTTTCGCAGTTCTCTTTTATATCGTCGATATAAATATAAAATATCCAGGTCAAAAATTCAGAAATCGTCTTATCTTTACTTTATAGTAAAAAGACCCCAATTTTAATAGATAATATATTTGGAAATTAATCAAGCAATTTCTTCAAAATGCGATTCAATACCCTCGCTTTCGCCGCCCTCATCGGTCTTGCCGCCGCCGGTAAAAATGCCGTCAAGAACCCCAGAGAAGAGCGCGAAGCCATCCTGCTCGCCAAAGACGGCCCGCAAGGAGACGACATCGCCGAACTCAGAATCGAACAGATCAGAAAAGTGCTCCCGCAGGAATGTCGAGTCAAGAGTGGACCGGGGTCTGTCGTTATCGCTCTTTACAACGGAAAACTACTTAACGGCAAGGTTATCGACAACTCTTGGGATAAAATGGATCCGTAAGCATTCTCTCTTCGATCTTATACATCACAAATATTTCAATTTACTTAGAAAGTTCGTCTGTGTGCGTGTGACCTAATGAAATGTATACGAACAGACATCAATTCCAACTCGGTACGCCGCTCGTCATCGAAGGATTACAGAGCGCCGTTGAGGATATGTGTGTAGGCGGTAAGTTTAATCTATTCGCAATACCCTCTTATAGAATACCATGCTCATGAAATTATTACAGACATCCGTCGAGTCGTCGTTCCCTCGAAATTAGCCCACGGAGCCAAATGGAGCGGTAACGGTCTCGTCCCACCAAACTCCGCTATCAGTCAGTACATTCTCGAATGAAATGATATACCGTGTATCGTTGCTAATACCTCAACTGTAGTTTACGACATCACCCTCATCGGACTCAAGCCTCCATTCTACCCGAATCCCGAATGGTCCCAACCCGTTGTAATCGCGGAATCAACAACAATGGTGGCACCAGAGGAAGCCGAGGTGACCGATGAACCATCGGTGAAGGATGAATTATAAATATAAATGTGGTAGCACAGGGTCGTTTAAATTACTTCAATCGTGGAAGATATTATTATATCCCGTCTTCACGCCTTTGTACATAATTAGCTCGGAACCGTGGAAAGTGGATGTGCTACATATGTACATTTGCCTTTTCGTTGTATATACATTTTTTAATGTACCAGCCGTTATAGTTACCAGTACACCATCAGTTCGAATTCTGTTTCTTCTTAAACATCAATCTCTTCCTCTTGGGTATATCCTTCGCAGCATCTGCCATAACAGACGTCGATGTCTTCCCACTCCTCGCTTTAACCCCATCCACACTTCTCGTCTGCCGCTCCACCATCCCCATAATCTCATAAAACGCATCATGCCCCACCCGCCCCGCACCGATCTTCCGCTCGATATAAAAATCCGACACCCTAGGCTTCTCCCGCTGCGTATACCGCCACTCCATATTAACACACCCAAACCGCTTCCTACAAAACCGCAACTCCCCCAACGGGACCTCGACCAGTTTCGGCCGTCCCAGCCACCGCATGGTAAATATACGTAGTTTGGTATCCGGTGTTACGGTCTTAACCCACGTCATCACCGCAGCTTTACTGACACGCGCGTACGGCGGGATCCGGACGTACATGTGCGTTATGTATGGCGCGGCGAGGTAGAACATGCCCATTGGTAGTGCGGTGATGGTTGCGATCGCGATGGCGGTGAGTTGCGGGTGTTGGGATGCGAAGGGGAAGGTGAACAGCGAGGGCCATTTTTGTTGGATGTTGGGGCCTAGGTAGAAGATTGTCATGAGGAATGGGTAGCAGGATATGAGTTTCATGCAGCCGACCCAGATTGTGCGACGGCCGGCGGAGTAGAGGCATAGAGAGCTCGGGTAGAGGACTGTTATATTTCACATTTCTTAGCTAAGTTCTGCGATGGGTAGTGGTGATTTCAATTGAGGGATCGTACATTTTGCTTCCTCCGAGTCGATGGGTTTAGCATCCTTCTTTTTGCCGAATAGTTTCGACCAGAAGTTGCGACGGGACTGCAGAAGGTGGACCTGGTTGCTGCGAGGTAGTCGATACAGGATCGAAGCTGCTCGTGCTGTCGTCGTCGATGTCGTCCATTGTCGGGCGCCTACGCTCAGCGAGCGAAGCACATGGCTCATCACTGCTCCCTGTCGAACCAAGAAAAAAATCGGCAAGTTGTGAATCGAAGGAGTTTACATCTGCGAGAAGGTTTTGTCGAGATAGTTTTTCTTGTCGAATCGGAATGCAGCCCTGAGGCTCAACCGGAAACCTCATGCCAAGACCGAGGGGCCTGATAACGTGGGTTGGCGCTGAACCGTCCGAGTCACACACGTCTTCTCCTCCCACTTTTCTCAACCAAAACATCCTCTCCGTCCTTCCAGCAGCTCATCTGTCTTGCTTGCGTTTTGGAATCCCCCGCTGCTGGTCGCTCGTTCTTTCATAAAACCGTATCCTTGCGACCGCATTCCCTTTACGACCTTGGCGATGCTCAACCCCGTCAGCCGACCTTCGTTTCAATAACTCGATCTGTGCGCCGTTGGATTTTGAAGATGTGGATCCTGGATACGGATACGGATGTGCTGCAAGGTGAATAAAAAGTCTATCCTCGATATAATCGCTTTGCTAACTCTGCTTTGATGTTGATAGGGAGGAGAGTATGGCTACGTCCTGGTTCGGAATCGATCCTTGGTCGCACCAACTTTGAGGGGCCCAGTGAGTTGAAACTGAGAGATATACTACCCGTTGGCGGTTATGCTGATACAATACAACCTTCTACCAGCTCAAAAGGCGATCTCGCGACGGCATATTGTGCTGGCGGTGGAAAAGGTCCCAAAGGATGAAGGGGTAAGCTGCGCTTTCCCCCATAAGTCGCGATTGCGGACGATGTACTGATACGAGGGCGTGCGATTAGCTCAGTATACGTTACTACTCGAAACTTACCTTGAAAGATGAATCGAAGAAGGGCTCGATCGTCGACGACGAGTTTATCAACGGTGCATCGGTGGTGTTGGATCCCACGGTCGAACACTCATTTCACATGGCTTCGGCGCCGCAGAAGTTCAGGTACTTCACTCTAAATACACTCTCTATAAAATCTCTCTCTAACCGACCTTTTATTCAGAATAAAATACGAACCCCAAGTCTTCACGATCCACGTCAGCGGGAAGAAAAAGACAAACCTAAAATCAAGTCTAAAAGACTACCTCGACAAACTCGAACAGCTAGACATCAAATGCGTCGCCGAATTCCTCCCGAACACCACCACCGTCGTCGTCGTCTCGAAAAGAAACTTACCCGTCAGCCTACGCGCGCTCATCAACGGCGCATGGATCGTTACATCCGCCTTCGTCGACGCCATCGTTACCGCAGCGAAACAACCGAAAGCCGACAACGGCGAGGATATGGATAGTCCCCTGCAGCTCGACATCGCGCAAAACTGGCCAAGTCCGATAGATTACCTGCCAGCACCGGGCCACGAACCGAACCCGAAATCACCGGACTTTTTCAAACCGAATCCCGCGCGGAAAACCATGTTTGACAAGTGGGCTGTCGTCTGCTGTACCGCGCAGCACATGGACATCTTTACCGGTGTCATAACGGACGCGGGCGGCAAGATCGAATTGTTCGAGCTGAGGGAGGGGAAAACTAAACCGGCGGAGTTGATGGTACATCTGGAACGGCTGGGGAGGAAATGGGTCATGCTGGCGCCGAATACGGATGATGCGTGGCATGCGAAGTTTCGGAGAGATGTAGAGGAGCGCACTGGGGTACGGTTCGCTGAGCAGAACGAGTTTTTGGACGCAATTCTTAATGCGGATGCGACTGCGCTCGCTCGCGCTTATGAGCCTGGCTCTCAGATGTCGGTGCACAAATCCATTGAGATTCCTATAGCGCCGTCACGGACTGAAAGTATATAATATGATATTCATATTCTATATATCTAACCGTTGAAAGCTAATTTTGTTTTATTTTATTTTTACAGGTCTTAGTGAATCGATAGCCGGAAGGAGAACACGAGGGCAAGAAAACCCGGAGAATAAAGATGAGACGTCACAGTTGCCGGAGCTACCAAAACCCTCCGCAGAGGGCAGCAGGAGAACGCAGACGCAGACACGAACATCTCGTTACGTGAGTCAAATAAAAATCGATGACTCGGACGATGATAATTTCGTGCCGTTGCCCGCTCCGTCTGCTACCGTGAGCGCTAAGGCCACCAGCGCCGGTAGCAGTCAGACTCTTAAGGCAGGGTCGAGGGGGGTATCGTTCTCCCAGGCGGGAAAGGGGACGCAGCTGTCGGTTATATCGGAGACGCAAGGAACAAGTCAGCGGATGAAACGGAGGAGTATGCCGTCCGATGATGAGGATGATGACGATATCATGGATAGGATGTTGACCGGTCAGGCGGCATTGAAGAAGAGGAAGATAGAAGAGGAGGCGAAGCAGACTAGTGAGGTTACCAAACCGGTGAAGCAGTTACCCTCTTTTCAGAAGAAGGCGGAGGTACCCCCGCCGCCACCGATCAAACCGGAGCCAGGACAAGATGAAGATGAGGATATGGACGTGAAACCCGTAAAGGGGAAAAAGAAGGCGGTGGACAGTAAAGTTATCAAGACGGCGCAAGAGATCCGGAGAAAGGAAGAAGCGGAGGCAGCAATCGAAAGTGCAGCGAACGAGATGAGTCCCGATGAGATCGCGGCCGTCGCACAAATGCGAGATCTAGCAATCGTCGAAGTCTTCGATGTGGTCGCGCGTACCGATCGGCCCGCGACACGATCGCAAGCGTACGGCGACGAAAGCGCCAGATGGGACGAACGCTGGAACGGGCGGAAGAATTTTAAAAAATTCAAGAGACGGACGCGGGATTGCGGGGAGACGGAGGGGCCGATGCGTCGGATGGGCGGGCAGATTATGGTACCGCTTGTGGAGCATAAAGCGAAGGATTATGGTATCGGGGAAAGTTACTGGCTCGAAGAATCGACGGGGTCAAGTAAGAAACGGAGTAATCAGCAGCAACCGCCGCAGTCTAATATTTCCCACGTGTCGGAGACTCAGATCCTCATGGCGCCCGCGCCGAAGGTATCCAAGAAGGTTTCTAACATTCGGGAAATCAGCGACGACGATGATGATGATGGAGTCGAGTTCCTGGAGGAGGAAGAGACGGCGAAGGATGATTCGCTGATTCTTAAGCGCGGGGTACCTAGGTCGCAGCAGGTGATGCAGAATACGCAGTCGTCGGTGAGGGGTGGAACGAGGTCGAATATTGCTGCTAGAAATGTGGTGGTGGAGACGCAGACGTCGACAGGTGTGACAGGTGTGAGGTCTAGCGGGAGGGGGAAGAGGACGACGAGTAATCGGAATAGTGTGAGCGAGGGGCCGGCGAAGAAGAAGGCTAAGACGGCGAGTTTGATATTTAATGATAGCGAAGAGGATAGTGATGATGATGAGCTGAAGTTCAAGTTCAAGTAGATTTGGTTTCTATATTTCTCTGGCGGTGTTATTTCTTTGGAATTTTTGCATGCGTATTTCATTGCATTCGAAGCTTTCAGTCATTGCTTTCGCTGTTACTTTGCTCGTTGGAAAGCCGGCGTCCAGGATTCATTTATTTCTAACTTTCCTTATAATATTATGCTTATCGTACAAAATCGTCCTATATCTACAATTCCCACCAAGTCCAGACCGAGTGTATTCTATATTCCTCAGTCTTATACCTGGGTATGTATCAAGCTCAATCCTTCAAAACCTTAACTTTAGCTTCCAACTTGCGTATTTTATCCCCAAAACGCTTTTCAATCAACTCACGCTCCGGCCACGTCGCCAAAGCTTTATTGTAGAATGTTTTCAATAATTTAAGCGCATCTCGGGTGTCCTGTCGATATCCTGCCGCGGAGTCACTTTTTTCTTCGGCTCTGAGAACCGCAAGGTCGTACCACATCTCGATTTTAAGAAAAGTTTAGAATATATACCTCTGAAGTGAGTCTCGGACTAGACAAAGTCCAGACAATTGAAACCTTAATGTATTATATTATTATAAAACTTTTGGTGGTGGATTGTCAACCTTTTTTTTTTTTTTTCGCCCTGATGCAAAACGAAAATATACGTACATAGCCTTCAGTCATGTTGTAACTCATGTTTATTTTGCTAACGAGATTATCAATATCCGGCGGTGGCACCCCTTTGTGCCATGCCGGATACGATTCGGGTTCCTCTGGAGGGGAGCGTTTTCTCAAGTACGCATTCGAGAGTATTTGGCCGGGACGGTAGAGGGGTAGCCGTGGTCGAGGCGGGGTTAAGATGAAACGTGTCTGGGTTAAGATCAATCTTCGAGATATCCGGGTGAACATGTTGATAGAGCTAAGGTTGTTAGCTTAGTGGTCGAGATGTAATCGTGATGCTAAGGAAGAAGTAGTTTGGGGTGACATCGGCTGGCCGCGAGATGCGAAACACGACCGAGTCCCAGAGCCCCGGTTTGTGGTCGTCGCAATTGTGGGATCACCAACCCACGCAACCATACGCGCGTTATCCTCTGTCGGATCGCAAGTACAAAATGGTTTCCGTTCGCCCGCATTTAACTTAACTTCCGCATGATACTATCAATACTCCATTCCGACTTCAACACCAGTTCGAGCTCGAACACAATTGCAAAAGCTCCCGAGCTATGGGACAAACCTTATCCGATGAGAGCGCCGGGCAGCTCTCGCCTGGTCAGTACCGACAACCACACCCTCAACACACTCAATCCGGCCGATATACCCAATATTATATACTCGACAATTATACTTAGCTAACGGATTCAATATGTTTGATATACAGAAGAACTAACTCACCAACTAACCCTCCGTCTCCAAAAACGCACCTTCACAGACCTCGAACTCTTCTCCTTCCGAGACGTCTTTCGGTCTCTCGCCGAACACTCAAACGACGGCGTCGCCTTCTGGTCAGAAGACACCCTCACCCGTTTCCTCGAACTACCGGACGCCCTCGACGTCGGCGCACTGGTATACCATGCCTCCACCTGCGCTGCCAGTTTCCCGTTTTTAAGCCAGGGACCGGGCATATTAGAATGGGAGGGGATGGTTAGAGTCGTCTGCGTGTTCACGGGGAGGTATAAACGTGTGCTGAGGAAGAGCGGGGGGGATGTCGTACGGCTGTGGTTCAGGATATTTTCTGCCTACGATCGAGGGAAGGCTGAAGATAGAGCTATAGAGCGGATGAAGCAGGATGACGGTGGTAGTAAAGATACCAACAGAGAAAGAATGGAAGATAGCGGGTATGCGCCCCCGCCGTCTGCGACCGATAGTTTGTTCGCCATCGCGGATCCGGAGGATATGTCTGACGATGACGACGACGAATTGGCACTCGCCGCGCTGGACGCGCTGGACGGCATACGGGTGTTTCATCAGGCTGAGAAACCCGCGGTGCGGTATGTGCGACGGCTGGATCCGGAAAAGATGGTGAAACTCGTCATGTTGCTGCTCGTGGTGGCGCCGATTGGTCCGCAGGAGTCGCTGGCGACGTATGTGGAGCGGTACTCCGGGGAGGCGTTTACGGATCTTAAGCGGACGGCGGAGTGTATCGTTCGGAGTATGAGCGCGGATGGCAAACCGATACTCTGGACGGCGTTTAGCAAGAGTATTCGACGGTCGTTGGTATGTATTCATTTTTCCAATTGCACTGTTCTCCGCTAACGGTAAATGGGTAGCCGTATATGCTCGACGGCTTCAAACCCCTCTTCGAACACTTCCTCTTCAGCAAACGGTTAAACATGTCCAAAACGCCGCGGGTGCAATCTACCCTCGCCCTCCCGCTTCTCTTCACCATGGGGACTATAATGAACAATAACATCTTGAACCAGCTGGGGTTCTTCCTAGGTGGTGATAATCTGTGGAGGAAGTTGAGGAGGTTATATATCGGTTCCGAGGCCGGGTTCTCAATGGGCTCCTTCGAACAAAAAGTGTTCAAATGGCGGGCACCGACGATACTGCTCGTCAGCGGATCACGAATGCCCGCTCGTCCGGAAACTTCGAGGGAGAAATCGTTCACGGAGTCGTTGGCCCCGAAGCGGTTCACGGATAGTATCGATTCGGATAGACGGGTGGTGTTTGGCGCGTACGTTGATATTCCGTGGAAGATTACACATAAAGGTACTTGTTTCCCATCAACTCCATCCTCATAATTAACGAGTATCAGAATGAGTACCAGAATAAGTATCAGGACAACTATCAGAAGTATTAGAAATATTCGAAGTATCGGAGCATGATGCTGATAATTATGGTTGACTATTTATATAGAATGCTTCGGCTCCGCCAGCACAAAAATCTTCCAACTCCACCCCATCCACGAAGTCTTCGAACCCTCGCAGTCGCATTCGGACTACATCTACTGGAATAAATCCGCAGGAATAGGCTTCGGAGCTCCCTTACCGAGAATCAAATCCGGCGATCCGGTGTTACACATGAACCTCGGAGCTGTTTCCCTCGTCCTCGACGAATCTTTGGAGTTCGGTGTCTTCACGCATAGTTCGGCCGGCGGGGGTGCTTTTCATACCAGTGATTTGGCCGTAGGCGGGAGGAGGGACGATTGGCAGGATAGGTTTGAGATTGAGGAGATCGAAGTGTGGGGGTTGGGTGGTGAGGAGGAGGCGGCGGAACAGGCGAGACAGTGGGCGTGGGATGAGGCGGAGGCGTTGAGGAGACGGAATGTGAATTTGGGGAAGGATTTGGATGCTAATCGGGTGTGTGATCTTTTACAGTTTATAATTACTTAGTACTGATGGCTAACGGTGGTTTTATGTAGGCGTTATTGGAGATGGCGGGGATAATTGGTGGGAATAGGAGCGGTGGGAGTGTTTAATGGAGGTTTTTTTGGTATCTTTGAATATACATGGTTTTTAATTCAGTTCTATCATGGGTTTAATGGGTGGAAATGTTCTTCTTAAATAGCTTCACTTGTAATAAGATGCATTAATATGATCGTATGGGATTTCATTATTCGAAGATGCAATATTGACTGATTCTCATTATCCGGATATCTCCAAACCAACGTGCCTCCAAACCAAAGAATCCCCCGATATCAATATGTCGTAAGCCCATAGGTAATTAGGCAGTTCCGACAACAGGACAGTTATCCTTCTGAGCAGAGGTGACTTTGAGTTCCTTCACCTGGCTCTCCTGGGCCGATGTGGTTGTACCGGATTTTGTTTGAATAGTGTATGTACCGCCCTTGAATATTCGGAAAAATCACACATTAGAACGAATAAGAAATCTTGAAGAGATGTGCTATCCGGTGGAATATTATATGCCAACTTACGGAATAACTTTTGACGACGCCGACTTCCTCGCCGCCGGTGGAGTTTGTGAATGTGACGTGGGTGCCCTGCGTTATATTAGTGATCGTATTCAACGGGAGGGTGTAACTTTTCATCGGGGTTTTCATATCGAGATGCGAGCGAGCGAACGTACTTCCTATAGTTTGAGAAAGGGAGAGGTTAGCCTTTAGTTTTTTATTCCGTTCCGCCTGGTTGATACGTATGATGTGTGTTGCCCCGCATCGTATGATACCGTGATGTCATGCCGTCGGGCTATCACCGTAGAACTAACTCTGAGTGAAGAGCAGGAGAGGAGAGGGAACATACGGAGTAAGTCATCTTGAATATCTTGTATTATATTAATATCTGAAATATAATAGTCTCGTTTGGAAGTAAAGTTGAAGTTTATGTAATTTGTAGTTAACGTTCTGAAGTAGTTTAAAATTAAAGTGAAAGACGAGCTAACAGCGGGGCAGCCTTTATATATATACACCTTCCCCACTGCACTTGTACTACACGTATGTACACCTGTTACGCAGTAAACAATGAGCTAGTTTACAAACTACGTACACTACGTGCTTGCCGAAAAGCAAGGCCCCGAGAATTATTAAATTTACGTCGACGGCCAGGGTATAGCACAGTCGACCAATCAGATGGTTGGCAATTCCAAGCTTTTTTTGTGCAGGGCGGACTTTCGATGCAATGGCCATTGCATCGCGCTAATCTTTAGCGGGGGCGGGTCAGATGTGGATATCTTGTTCCATATGCGGGTTTGGCGGGCAGCCTTGCAAGTGTGTCTAATCTCGAGCCTTTGTGTCGGCAGATCGAGTATTGGATGAGATTTGCTTCCTGGTCCGGCATTTGATTCAAAAAATTATTTTATCGGGATAGAAGGGATAGCTGTTTTTGTTTCTGAGGTTTACTGAATATTGATCCTGCGGCGCTGCATGTTGTGCGAGTGTAAGTATTTGCGGTTGGCTCAGTCAACCGATTTATCTCTTTAAGTGCATCGAGTAGGATAGACGGGATAGAACGAACACCCCGCAGCCTTGTTCGCCTTTTGAATATAATTCTATCTTTCTATACCCGCCCGTTACCAAAAGTTTGGACCACTGGGATTAAATGCCGTTACGCTCATATGAATCGGCAGGTGACATCATGCGTACTGTTACACTCGAATCTTCTTGTGCACCCACAAGCTTGCAAGCTTGAAGATTAATAGTATAGTATCTGTTTATTCGATATTTTATTTACACGGAATACCACTGGCAACCCAATCGATCCAAAAACGTATACACTATCATGTTGATAATTCTATGCAGAGATGTGCCCGCTATAATCAATATAGCCAGCTAACCGCTCGAGTAGTGTTCAATCTGTCGTTTTTTCTTTTTACCTCTCCCAGAGAGAATAATACTCCACTGCAGGTTCCGATAATATTATTACCGCCTAGCCATCAAATCCCGAACAATATCCCCCTGCACCCTCACCACCTCCCTCCTCCACACCTGCACGATCTCCCAAACAGTCCTATACCACCCTTTCCTCCAAACGAGCACACCCCCCGCACCAACAATAGCAATCATCACCCCCGTCCCAACACTTCCCAACACCTTCTCCTGGCGCTTCACCCGCCTCACAACCTCCGAGTAAGGAATATTACTGAAACTGACCATAGAGTACAATGTGCGCACGCCCATCCAGGGGAACCAGCTGTAGAGGAATTCTTGAAAGTGTTTTTTGATCAGATAGGACGTGGAGGTCACGGAGGCTCGCATCTCAGTGTAGTTGTTCATCGCTAGGTCGTTGATTACCGCGCAGTCGGCGTGGCGGGTGGCGGTGTAAGCGGATAGCGCGTCCGTGAGGGATTCGTTGGCCGCGATGTGTTCCCAGAGGAGGCGGACGTCTTCGAAGCCGCAGTTCATGCCTTGGCCGTAGAAAGGGACCATCTGTGTATTTATCAGCATATGAATCAGCTGCAGTAGCTATAAGAGAGGAGGATGGTGGGAATCAGTAGAACGTACGGCGTGGGATGCGTCTCCGAGGATTACGCATTTACCTCGGTAGTGGTATGGGTTACACTATTCTTATTAGCATATATATATCCTTTATTGTGTATTGGAAGAAATATACTTTGACAGAGATCAACGGCAGCTTTTGGTTCTTAAGATAGTCGGCGACCAGTTTATCCTCCCCGATCAGGGTAACCACGTCCGGGAACTCCCTGTTAAAGAACTCGAGCAGCGGCTCGGGTCCCACAATCTCCTTGAACATGTCTTCGGGCATGAACAGCGTGCAGGTGAACGATTTATCCTGGTTCGGGAGGGCGATGAACATGAACGTCTGCCGAGGCCAGATGTGCAGATGGTTTGGATCGAGTTGGAAGTCGCCGGTGATCGGGTCCGGGGGCATTTGGAACTCGCACCACAGGGAGTCGATGTATTCTTGGGAGTAGTTCAGGCGGACGAAGCGCATCATTTGGCGGCGGGTTTGGGAGTGTGCACCGTCGGCGCCGACGAAGAGGTCTGCATCTACGCGGACGTTTTCGGAGGTACCGTTACTGTTATTATCGTTGTTAGGATGATGAAATTTTGAAGGAAATAGGATATACGGAATACCTGAGCTTCCTTTCAAAGATGGCTTCGCCTTTCTCGAGGGAGAGCTGTTTGAGGTTGTGGTTGAACTTGAGTTCCACGTTGGTCAACCGTTCGAGCTCGTCGAGCAGTTGTTCGTTGAGTCTTCCTCGGTCGATGGATCTTATGAACTGCACATTCAGACGGTTTAGCAGTATTCTTTATGATAGCTGGAATGAATATATTAGAAATTACCCTCCCGTGAACGTCATATCTCTGACCAGACTGTCTTCCCTTCTTGTCATGTATCATTCGGCCGGTCATGGGAATGGCTTCTTCCAAGATCGATTCCGCGAGTTCGGGGTCCGCGGTTCGCAGGCCATTGATGCCTCGCTCCGAAATCGCCAAGTTGATAGATTTAGTAAAATTCAAGCTTCGATTTTCAGGATTACGAAGGTCTGATCAGATATCATTAGTGTCTATTCTATCGATATATAGGTTGGCGGATGCTGTTCTCACCCCCTCTGAGCTCGTAAAGAGTAACCTGCCATCCGCCCTTGGCGAAATAAAGAGCGGCAAGGGCACCGACGGGACCGGCACCGATGATAGCAACCTTGTGAGGTTCGTAGACGGTTTTGGATTCATCTGAGGAGCCGGAAATCGTGGTGGGAGCTATGCTAGCTGATCTGGAGTTTTGCCGACGATATCAGATTCCAGTATATATATTATATTCGATATGGGAAGAACAACTGTGAGAAGTAAAGTGTAGACGAACTAACGAGCCGCACGGAGACAGGGTTTACCTCCTAGACTTCTTGGAGCGCCTGAAGATGTTCTTGCCTTTGGACTTCGCATTCGCAATCGGATTCTGCAGGTCGCTGCCGGCGGAACTGGACGGTCTGCGCGGTGCGGATTGTTCGTTCCCCATGTTGTGTTGGATGGGATGGCGATGCAGGATGATGCAGGAGATATGCAGTGCAAGATGGATCCTGGTTCGGTGGCCCACCGGTGCTAACTCTGGGATATATATATTATTTTATACTGCTGCCTGTAAATCTGGCCTGCCGAGGGGTTTTAAGAGAACGAAAGGCAGATTGGAAGAGAGAGCGGTCCAAGGTTGGCAGGCAGGGGGAAAGTATTGGGGATTTAATTTAACGACGCTGCTTAATGTTGGGCCGGAAGGGACATGGTCAGGCGTCGAGCTCTGCATAGACTCTTTAATCTTAATTAAGCAAATGCTTTATAATTATCGGTGATGGCCACCTGGTATTTGGTTATAAAGCTAGCTGGGGGACAAAGCTGGTTGAGCTTGCTATGGATGTTGGAGGTAAGCAGGGCTCCTCCTTTATACGGTCACGCGGAATACAATAATAGGATCGATGAATCGGTCGACCGTCGACATCAATTGAAAGATATATCAAATTCAAATAGGAATGTCCTGACTAATAGTTAAGTAAATATTTGTGGCGGTAGCAGATGCTCTAATTGAGACGCTGCTGGCGCCAGGGCTGTTCTAGCTGATAACATCTTACACCGCTTACTCTCCTTATTATTCGAATTCTCCATCCGGATAGCGTGTCTCTGCTACCCATCACCACCACTGCCATCCGTTCCATTCAACCATCATGTCCAATCCAATCCGCGCTGACTAACACCAACATACGAGGTACCTACTTACTAAGTACCCATACAATATCCGCTCTTTTTATTTGCAGAATCATCTTCTGTCGTTGTTCCTGTTCTGTCTTTTCGGTAGAAAAAGGGGAGGATCTCATGTACCCCGGTTGGGAAGGGATATCACCACCAAACAAACCGTCACCACGGGACCCCATCAACACTTAACCTCACCCGAGCCTCTCCTCTCCCATCCGTGAGAGCGATGAGTGAAGAAAAAGAGGCCTTTCGCCTGCGGGAGCGCCTCGCCCTCCCGCCTGGTTACGAAGAAGCAATCGCCGGCTCCTCCTCCCGCAGCGACGTCAGCGATAACGAAGACGAAACTCACGAAGGCCAACGGCTCCTCTTCTCTTCCGACACCGCTCACGACGGTGATTCCGGTGCGGCTGTTGCAGGCAGCAGCACCACCGCCATCGCCGCCTCCCGGTCGCGAACTACCAACAACGCAACCCGGCCGGATGGATATCGCCAACCGACCGTACAGTCCGTACGCTCGTCATTCGACAGTAACTCCGACTTTTTACCCTCCTCGAGCAGCAGTTCCGACTCTGGGGGTGACAATGATCGCAGGCGTTCGACCGAGTCCCTGAGGAGGATCCTGGAGGTTATGGACGTCGAGGAGCCAGAGTACGACGGTCGATCGTCAAGAATACGGGAACGGATATCGAAACCATTTTCGATCATCGGGGGAGCCATCTCGTCGTTGGGCAGCAGGGTCGGTTCGAGGTTCGGTTGGTTCACGAGCAGGTTACCGCGGATGCCCAGGATGCCTTCCTGGCTGAGGTTTCCGTCAGATGAGGACGGAGTTATCAACTTGCAGCGGTTCATCGGTGTCATTATTGTCATTGTTATAGTAAGGATATCTCTATTTGGGAAGTTAATTGTTTTGGAGTAATGCTGACGGGATGTTAGGTATATGCGATCTTTGCGACGGACATTTTCACCATGCGGATGGCACAGGGACACCAGTACGATCCGGACTCGGTAAAACGGTATCTTATCGATAATATCGATTCCCAAAACATCAAACACATGCTCAAATACCTGTCGAGTTTCGATCACCTGGCTGGAACGGAGGGAGACTACCAGCTGGCCCAGTATGTTGCCGGCAAGTTTAAAGAAGCCGGCATGAAGGACGTGCGGACGGAAGAGTTAGTATTCCGCTTACATCAATTTTTGAAATAGTAGTGCTTATAATGAATAGGTACGAGGTCTATCTCAACTATCCATCCCACGACGGCAAAGGTCGCCGAGTAGCGATAATAGACCCTCCGAATCTCCGATGGGAAGCCGTTCTCGAGGAACAGCACTTCGATACCACGAAACACCCCGGCAAGATCACCCCGGTATTTCACGGCTACTCGAAGGCAGGCAACGTGACCGGTCATCTGGTATACGCGAACTACGGATCACGGCTGGATTTCGAATTTCTCAAGTCTAAAAAGGTCGATTTGGAGGGTGCTATCATTCTGATGAGATATTTTGGCACGGAAAGCGACCCGGCGATAAAAGTCAAGATGGCGCAGGATGCCGGTGCTGCAGGAGCTATTCTTTATAGCGATCCGAAGGAGAACGGTATTGGCCGTGGGAAGGTTTGGCCGGATGGGAGATGGTGTGCCGATGACTGCGTTCAGAGAGCTTCTGTTGGGTTGACGAGATACGCACCTGGAGATCCGCTGTCACCCGGTGTGCCGAGCAACTTCAAATCGAAGAGAATATCAAAAGAAGAGGCGATGTTGAGCAAGATCCCAAGCTTGCCGTTGGTACGATATCTCGATTGGATGAAGACCTAATAACTCAGCTAATGGAAATACAGGCCTGGAGAGATGCCCAAAAGCTTATTCAATCTTTGAAGGGGCACGGTTCTGCTGTCAAAGACGACTGGAAGGGTGGTATTCCGGATACAGAATGGTGGACTGGTGATAAAAACAGCCCGAAGGTCCATTTGATGAACGAGCAAGTCGAACATGACAAGCAAAAGATTTGGAACAGTAAGTTACTTTCAGTTGAAACTAAGCTAGAATATATTCTAATCATTTCTTAGTTCTCGGTACCATCGAAGGGTTTGAGCAGCCTAGGAAATCGATCATTATTGGCAGCCGACGAGATTCGTGGGCTTATGGTGCCACGTCCATGACAGGAACAGCTATAATGCTTGAAATGATGAGAGTTTTCGGCTCAATGTATGATATTGGCTGGCGGCCCGCCCGAACGATCCACTTTGCTAGTTGGGACGGCGGGCAATACGGCATGGTTGGTTCAACGTGAGTATCTTCGCACATCCTACAACGAGTCTACCAGCTAATATATATCAGGGAATGGGTTGAGCAATATGCGAACGATCTCCGGATGGACGGTGTCACTTATATCAATGTCGGCACGGCTGTCACTGGACCAGAATTTAAAGCTCGAGGATCTCCGGCTCTCCAGCAGGCCCTCAACACCGCTCTGGGCTGGTTTCTGGACCCTTCGACTAACGACACTATGATCCAGCGATGGGGCAAGCAGATGCTAACCGCTCCAGCGATCAACACCGACAGTTTGGCATTCACGAATTTCGCAGGCATGGCATCTATAGATCTCGGCTTCCAAACCAAAGATGGCGATATGGACATTCCCTTACATTCCGCCTACGACAGCTACGAATGGATGACAAAGTTCGGCGATCCGAAGTGGGAATTCGTCCCTTTGCTCGCTCGGGTCTGGGGTGTGCTCGCAATTGTGATGAGCGATACCCTTGTTATCCCGCTCAACTACGTAGATTATGCACAAGCGCTTAACAAGCATCTTGACGAATTGAGGAAATGGATTGATGAGAAGAGAGGCGGTCCGGCGGACTCTAAAACTTCAATGGACTGGAAACCCATGAAAGATACGATTAAGAAGCTTCAAGACAACAGCGCCAATTTCAATCAATTCGTCTCGCATCTCGACGATACGTTGCTCCAACTCGACGGGGTAGAACCGCCTGGGCTGAATATCGAGCGATTAGAGCATAATAACAAGCTGGCTCTTTTTGAGACCCACATGCTCGATATGGTCGCCGTTCCGGGGAGAGAATGGTTCAAGAATACCATTTTTGCACCTCAGGTTGGTCTTCCACTTAAGATGGCGTCGATATCGGTTTGCTAACGTATTCATATAGGTTCGGAGCGAACTCGATCACTTGTGGTTTCCAGCTATTGTCGATGCCGTCGAAGCTGGGGACTGGGAAAAGGCCCGGTTCCAGCTCGAACGAATCCGACAAATACTTGACAGCGCGTCAAGTTGGATGAAGGATCAGTAACATTTCTGTTTATATTCTATTGGCACTTCTACCCCAGTTTTATGCTTTCTTAATTAGCGGGTCATTACGATCAATACCTTTCTAGCAACGTTTTTCTTTCCTTACTCATTCCCTCCTTTTTTCCCTTTTGCAGCGGGTTTATATCTTTCGGGATTTTGGCTTATTTCGTTTTATATCTTGACTATATCCTATTTAATATGCGGAGCGACATGGCGGTTGACCATTTATCTGTCTATCTACCCTTGGTTTTTCTGTTTTGTATTTCCTTTGTCAGAGCTGAAGGATATGGGTAGCATTTACGGCGTTTTTTGAAAGGCGAAGTATCCGATGGACCTTTTTTATCGTTTCTTGTACTTAAACTAGAGGCCGGGAATTGTATATAAAATTATGTATTCGATTGACATCAGGATATTCAGCTACTTCACGACCATGTATCTTTCACAACATCGGCGACTTTTAGCTAGCTCCTTTTAGCGTCGGAGCTACTTTGGGGCCGGAAAGTCCGGGTTGCCCAGGATTTGACTCGAACGACCATGCATGCATGATATCAGACCACACCAACACCATCCAACCGCATTTGCGTGCGTTGAATCGGTCCTTTCATCCTCTTTCAACCTCCCGCCAGTCGCTGTTGCAGCTGCATGAGGCCCCATCGCCATCGAACGCAATGGCATCCAGACGTACAGCTGCGATCGCGCGGTCTTTGTCTGCCGGCTTGACCAGGTTTGTCTTTTTTTTCCTCCTTCGCTCGCACTGAAACACCTCCACTGATTTTTACGAATTACCACACAGACGACCGATTATCTGCCAGCACTCTCGTAACCCGTGGAGAGACGCCATTCGCGCAATCTCCACCTCGCCGGCCGCAACGGCCCCTCCTCCCCCTCCTACTGCAACGACGGCGGAAACTCCCGTGCCCGTAGCAACGGTGATAAATAAAAAGCGTACCTTCAACGTGACCAAAGCGGATGCGCAACCCACGATCTCCAAACACCACAAGATAACGTTCGATCCGAAGAAAGTCTCGATTCCTTGGGAGGAAGGCAAAACCAGCATCTTCCAGCACATCTGGCTCCGAGACCACTGTCAGTGTTCGGAGTGCATGCACCCGCAAACCAAACAGCGCACGCTCGACACTTTTTCTTTACCGCTCAATATACGTCCGTCGATAGTCGAACCGAACGACGAAGGGCTATACGTCAAATGGCACGGCGATCACGAGAGTACCTACAGCTGGGAATGGTTACACCGCCACTCTTACTCTCCGCGGTTGGAGAAATATATCTCCGTGCAGCGGAAACTGTGGAGTAAGACTGATCTGGAAACGGATATGCCGGTGGTAAAGTACGATGATGTGATGAAGTCCGACGCCGGGGTGGCGGACTGGACGTCCAAGATTGAGATTTATGGGTTCTGTTTCGTCGAGGGGGTGCCAGTATCACCCGAGGCGACGAAAGGGGTGGTCGAGCGTATCGCGCATATACGGCACACGCACTACGGCGGCTTCTGGGACTTCACCGCCGATCTGGAAAAGAAGGATATGGCGTATACTAACCTCGCGTTACCGGCACACACGGACACGACGTATTTTACCGAACCGTGTGGGTTGCAGATGTTTCATCTGTTGGAGTTCGACGGACGGGGCGGGGAGTCGTTGCTCGTGGATGGGTTTAGAGCCGCGAGAGTGCTGAGGGATGAGAAGCCGGAGTCGTTTAGGACGTTGTCGACTGTTAGGGTGCCCACGCACGCGAGCGGGAATGAAGATGTGAGTGTGGAGCCGTACACACCGTTTCCGGTGTTCAATCATCATCCTGTGACGGGGGAGTTGGTGCAGGTGAGGTGGAATAATGAGGATCGGGCGACGATGGATCGGTGGGGGGATCCGGAGGATGTGGAGAAGTTTTATCAGGCAATTTTTGATTGGAATGAGGTTTTGAAGAGGGGGGATGGGGAGTTTAGGGAGCAGTTGGTGCCGGGGAGGGCTTTGAGTATGTTATTCCCAGGTTGCAGTCTTGATGATTTCTCTTGGAGATGAGCTAATGATGTTGGTAGTATTTGATAATTGGAGGGTTTTACACGGGAGAGGGGCCTTTTCGGGGCATAGACGGCTTTGTGGAGCTTATAGTGAGTTGTCCTTTCCGAGCTGCTGTTATATATCGTCAATTTAATATGGTGATGCTAATTTTTTGTAGTTGGTCGAGACGATTGGCATTCGAGATTGAGGATGACCAATTATGGACGACAGGAGATCCTCATGGGTCTGTAAATACTAGTAATTCTGTAACTTTTAACCTAGTAGCGATAAATCACGATGGTGTATATATTTTATATTTCAGTCTTTTATACGAACTATTCTTTTCGGTTTGACTAATCGATATGTAAAATAGTCGAAGCTGTGACTGCGCTGCAAGGTGGTTGCTAAGAGAGTGTGTTGTGGTGCAACAGCTTTGTTTACCCGCTGCGCTTAACAAAACACAACGCTGCTGTCACCATCCCTCCATCCCACCTTTGATGCTACCTGGAAAGAACTTCACTCCATCTAGCATCTAGCCTCGAATACAGCTCTCCGTTCAGGTAGCCATACGAAAGCTACCCGACACATATTACATTAAATACAATTCAAGCTGTAGAAGCTCAAACACCATCCGACAGAGCTCGTCCGACAAGCTTGCACAATGTCGCAAGACACACATCTCTTCAGCGCGTTCAAGCGTCCCAGAGAGGTAACCAACCTCAATCCTTCATTCCCATACTCTCGACATCAATCCATCAATCTAACATCTCACAGACACTCTCTGGGGCCAACAACGTCAGCTCGATCCCTCAACCGACCTCCGCCCTGAAGCGATCCGCATCAAACCAAGGCCTCCAGGGTCCCCGCCCGAACCAACCCAACTTTCGGCACTCGATGCTCCCTCCGAGAACGGGAGGTAGTCTCGCCAGAACCTCCAGCGGGGGCAACCTCGTCGACATGGGCAACCAAGGCGGCAACCGTCGCGACTCCCGAATCGGCGGCGGCTTCGGCAACATGCCATCCTCTCGAAAATCGTACGCGCCCTCATCATCCACGCCGCAAGTCACTGATCAACGACGGAGCAGCATGTACTCCCGTCCGTCTATGGGCGCGGGAATCGGCGGTGCGGGAAGTTTCTTCGGTTCATCCAGCACGAGTGCGATCACTGGTGCGGGAAGTGGGAAAGTCACCGATCCGCGACCGTTACGGGATCCTGGGTTTCGGAATAAAATGGTGCAGGATATACAGGAGTACCTCCTCCGATACAACTTTGAGATGGAGACGAAACACAGTCTCGGGCAGAAAACGCTGCTGTCGCCGATGCAGAAGGATTTTGTGATGATCTTTCAGTGGTTGTATCATCGTATTGATCCTGATTTTAAATTTTCGCTGAAGGGATTGGAGACGGAAGCTATACCGTTACTCAAAGCGATCAAGTACCCTTATTTGGGGAATATTACAAAGGCGCAGCTCGGGGCTGTGGGTGGAGCGAATAATTGGCCGACGTATCTTGGTTTACTGCATTGGATGGTGCAGTTGATTCAGGCTGTAGATAATTTTGAAGAAGGGCACTACGATGATGCTATAGAACAGCATAATTTGGATATTGGGACTTCGAAGGTCGGGTTTAGATATCTTTCGCAGTGTTATACGACCTGGTTGAACGATGAGGATGATTTCTCTCCGTTCAAGGATGAGATGATACACGAATTTGAGGCTAGATCCGCGCAGGATCAAGAGAGCTTGGTGGTCTTACAGGCTGACTATGATGAGCTTGTGAAAGCGATATCCGAGCTCGAGGATGAGAGCGGGAAGTCGCCGTTGGACCGGCTGAAGAGCGAGGGGGAGACTCTGCGGAATGATCAAGAGAAATTTAGGAAATATATCGAGCATCAGAGGGAGAAGACCACGCAGATTAAAACTGTTATCGCAGCATTGAAGGAGGAAGGCGAGGCTGCGAAAGCGGAGATTGCGAGGCTGGAGGTTGAAAAGGCGGAGTTACAGCAAGCGGTTGACCGGCAGGGTCTGTCGACGGGCGATATCGATCGAATGAACACGGAGCGGGAGAAGCTCATCAAGGGTCTAGAGGCTACGGAGGCCAAACTCGAGGAAGCGAGTGCGATCGCTGCTAATAGGGAAGCGGATGCGCTGAAGAAGCTCGAACTTCTCGAGCATGCGGTCAAACGCTACAACGAGCTCGGCTACAAGATCGGTGTTACTTCCACCGGTATTAACGGCCAGACTTACGAGATTGAGATTATTCCGCTCAACAAGGCCGCGCAGTCCGCACCTGAGGGAAGCAGCGGGGACGATGAGAGGTTGCTGTATGATGTTGGTATCGGGTATAATCCGCGACAGGTGTTGAATCTGGATTTACGACACGATGTCAAGCCGACGCTGAACACCTTCAGGAATGATATTGCGACGAGGATTCATACTGCGCAGGATGTCAGTATCAGGAATCAGGATAAGTTGGATACTATCCAGGAGACGTTGAAAGATAAGGCGGACGAGTTGGAGACGCTGGAAGCGAAGCTTTCGGCTGTCCATGACGAGTACAGCGAAATCAAGGAGGTGAGCATTTTTATCCATTTATTTTTCATAAAGGAGTTACGATGAGAGGGGTGACTAATTGGTTTTTATAGACTTCTGCTACCGAAACGTCTGCCTCGAACGCCGAAATCGAAAAACTTGAGCGAGAACTCCAATCTATGCGTATTAACGCACAAAGCGGCCTGTTGGCGCTCGAGCAGCGTCTTCAATCGGTCAATATCGAGTACGATCAACTGACGCATGGCGCTAACGTCCTAAGAGAATGGTATCACGCTGAAGTCGAGAGGATGTTGCAAACAATTATTCAGTTGAAGATGCACGTGCAGGATTCTTTGGCTGCGTGGGATAATGAGGTTGTCACGGAGTTGGAGGCTTATAAGGAGGGCTTGGACAAGAAGATGAGCAGATTGAGGATATAGAAACAGGCCTCGGCGGCTACATTTTAGTTCTTTCCTGGAGGAAGGATTTTTATCTTGTTTGGGGGTCTTCTTATTTTAAAGAGATGATGGTTAGGGTAAGGATATTTTTGACTCGAATTCTGTCGGTGACGTTTTTGAGCTAGGCATTCTCGTTTTGAACGAAGCTTTTGCATTACATTGTATGTCGTGCGATCGATCTTGATGTCGCTTTAATTTCTAGCTCGAGCGTTACATTCGTTTGCTGTTGTCATTTCACATCATCTACATTGCGGGAAAGGTATTGGAGTTGGATGGATTTATCTCAGATGATATTATTGAATGAATTCTATTGATGTTTAATTCTCATACATTTTATCATACGGTATCGCCCGATCGTGGTCCGAGTTTAATTTGATTCGAGGAGTTCCAAGCCGCCAACACTACTGACGTCGGTCCAAGTCAAACCTATTCTCATCCCTTCTAATTCCATCTCGCTCACCTCCAACCCCGGCATTCATCCTTCTGGGCTTCGTTGGCCGTATACTTCGGATAGCTTTTATCTTATCTTACCCCCTGCTGTTGGGCTGTTTTTTCCGGCTGTCAGTGCTAACAGGCAAAAAGAGATATGGCGGCATCCGAGCCTTTTGTGCCTACCGGCTACCCTGGTATTCTGCATCATTATGTCAGTTGAGTGGGCTTCTTTTTCCTTTTTGAATTGAAATTGAGTTTTACGCGGGTTGAGTTGCAGTTTTATAAATCTAATCTCACTGAGTTGGTTGGAATTTACAAATTGCATATGCTTCATGATTTCATTTTGGAGGTTTATATTCTATTTATGATATTTTTGCCTAACGGTTTTATTTGATTTTTTGGAGGGTCTGGTAGGCTAGAGGCCTGACCGCGTTCGAGTTCGAGTCGCCGGCTTTACGGTTGAACGGAGGGAAACCGCCAACGCTTTTGTTCGTCGGCGGGTTGGGTGATAATTTATTGACCGTGCCGTATATTTCTGAGTTGATACAGTGGGTATATATTCTATATTATATTATAAAATCATTTCTTTGAGGATGTATGCTAACTAATTGATTACTAAATCTATTTTAGACCCGACTGGTCTATAGTACAAGTTTCGTTATCGTCAGCTGCTGGCGGATGGGGTATTATGCTTGATATACCTTCCCTTCCATTTCTAAATCCTGTACGAGGAGGGATGCTGATTTGGTGTTTTTGGTTTACTGGAAAACTTAAGGAACTAGTTCGATCCATCAAGATGCGAAGGAAGTCGCGTTGTGTATTTCGTACTTTAAGATCCAGCGGTCGAGGCCGAAAGTCGTCCTGATGGGTCATTCGACGGGATGTCAGGATGTGATGGAATATCTTTGCCGTCTTGAGGTTTCACAACAAGCGGACGGATTACTCGACGGTGCTATCTTGCAGGGTAGGTGGAGTTCCTCGATTTATAATACCCAAATCCTCTACGGAATAACCGATTAACTGGTTACTTTATTTACTTGGCCGACTTGAACGATATTGATACGAATTGTTTTGTGTAGCACCCGTAAGCGATAGAGAAGCCCTCGTGATAATCATGGGCAAAGACGCTTACGACAGAAGCTGGAAACACGCCCAGAAACTCATTAAAGCGGGACGGGAGAACGATATCATGCCGGCACAGATCACACAGAGTATTTTCGAATCACCGTGTACCGCGTCCCGATGGTACTCGTTAAGCTCCCCGCTGCACGACGGGTACGACGATTTCTTTTCATCGGATACACCGCTGGAGAATTTGGAAAAGACGTTCGGGAAGGTGACGCCCGCTAGGACGCCGTTGTTGATATTGTACTCTGGTGCGGATGAGTTTACGCCTAAGACGGTTGATAAGCAGGCGCTGGTGGGCAGGTGGGTGGAGGTTTGCTTGAAGTATGGGGTTTGTGTGGATGTTGTGAATAGTGGGGTTATTGAGGGGGCTACGCATAATTTTGCGAAGTGTTCGGAGGGGGTTATGAAGGATTTTTTGGGCAGGGTGGAGAGGTTTTTGAAGAGGATTGTTGGGGGCGAGGATGGGGAGAGGGGGGAGAAGAATGCTGGGGAGGTTCGAGTAGTATAAGAGGGGATAGGTGGATTGAGACAGGTCTATTTTGTGTATAGGCCGGTTGTATATATTTTCGAAATTTGTGATATCGATTTCATTGAACGGCGATTAAGGAATGATGGGCTCCTGTAGCTTTTGGATGATAATATATTTTATGTAAACGCTGAAGAGCATGCTACTACAAACTGGAAACGCCTTTTTATAACGCAGGTAGAGGAATTATGAGATTGTGTGCGCGATAGTGCCGCTGTAACAAATTATTGTGACCGTCCGGCACATACGAAGTGCGCAAGACGATAGATAAGTAAGTCGTCGATAGACCGAATTCAAAACGAAAGAACACGCCCAGCTTTTGGTTTACCTTGCAGTTAAAACAAAGGAGAGAAACAAAAACGATATTACTGATGAATAACAAAAAGACGAAAAATCTATTCCTCCATTGTCAACCAAACCTACCAGCAATAAACCAACAAGCCGATGTTTTGAGATACAGGGAGAAGCTGCCTCTTAGGGCGTGTGTCAAAGAGGGGATGGTTATAAAGGGGTATGAAAAGCCCCCGGTATTGAGATATGCAAATGAAAAGATGTTGCTGGCGTCTTGTGCGGGAGAGCCGTCTTGGCGATGAGGCAAAGAAGTATCAACGTAAGCCAGAGAAAGAACGGGCGATAGATATCATGTGAGGATAGTGTGAACCGTAAGCCGAACTCCAAATTATATAAAGGATTAAGGGGAAAAAAGGATTGGCAGGAGTCCCGGGAAAGTTGCAACCGAGAGGAGAGACCTGCAATTATCGTGATATCGTGGTGATTTGAACGAATGTTTCCAGATCTACTGAAAAACTGAAAAACGGGTTGGTTGAGAAAAGATGGGTTGTCTAGCCAGGTGGTGTTCTATAAAAGAACGCAGCATCCTGTACTTCCCTTAGTCTCGAAATTGGTGAGCATGGCAGCTCTGGTCGCTGCTTCGAAAACATCGTCTACTCCCTCGCCGTTCTTCGCGCTGCATTCCATGTACTTCCGGGCACCGCACTGCTTGGCGACGTTCTCGGCGTAACTGGGCTGGACAAACTTGAGGCTCTTCTTTCGCATTTCCTCTTTAGCGACCGGATCGTCTCGGAGATCTTTCTTGAGTCCGACGACAATGATGGGGACTCCAGCGCAGCGTTCGTGAGCTTCTTCTATCCACTGTGTTAAAGAAGGGTCGTTAGTCTATTGATATTGAGGTTTGGTTGTTGGTTCGCTGAGATTGGGTCTACCTTCTCCTTGACGTTCTCCAACGATTCGGGTTCATTTACGGCGTAACCGATCAGGATAACATGAGCTTTAGCGTATGCAAGAGGACGTAGTCTCTGTTAGAAGTATGATATTAGTAAGGGACGACATATGATAAGACGTATCCTTTAATGCAGCAAATACCTCGTAATCTTCCTGACCAGCTGTATCCCATAACGCTAACTGAACTGACTTGCCATCAACCTATCACAGGAACAATTAGTTTCATGTTGCGTATAATAGAACGAGTCTCTGTTCGAAGGTACATACTCGACAGTCGGTCACATAGTTCTCGAAAACGGTAGGAATCTAGTTTATTGCTGCTATTAGAATTGGAAGCCAAGCAAGGATACGGTTTGCCATACATATTGCTATAAGTTTCGAAACAGAAAGTTAGCATCCTGGTCATATTAAGTTTTTAAGGGATGTAATTTCCGTGATACGTAGGAAGACGGAGCACATACCTCTGGGAAATATCCAAGAGTAAAGACGCTTAGTAAACTTGTCTTGCCGCAAGCACCGTCACCAATGATGACGAGTTTCCTAGATAGAGAGCATCATTTCGTTAGCCTCGTGTCCCATCGCGATCGGTGACATGAGCCGTATTCAGATACTCTACAGCCTCCGTCGCCCAGTCTCCTTCTTGACAGGTCCAACGATCAGGGATGTGCTGTCCTACCGTCTCATGACATTGGGGCCTGGATTGTATGTCATTTTGGCTGCGGGATCTTCGAAGCGGAAGTATCGGAAGCTGATCGAGTATTATCGAGATGACGAGAAAACGGGCAGGGAGATGAAATTCGAGGTCGTATGTTGGTCTCGATTCCAGGTGACGGCAATGTGTTGTCGCACGCTCTGAGCAGTTGAAGTGCCCACTGGCGAGGAGGCCGACTTCGTCTTCGTCGTCGTTATCGTCCCACCGAGCACGATGAGTCCAATCACAGCGCAACGATCTACGGTTTCCTTCCCAGTCGCCTCGAAATGCGCGGCACCCTGCGTGGTCGTTGATTACTGATTTATACGGGTATCGCGAACGGCCTCCGAATCGCTAGGAAACAGGAACTTGTCGGAACGGGTTTCTATCGAGCCGTGGGTTCCAGAAGGGTTGGTGGTTTGCTGATGCTATTCAGCTGGAGATGTCGGGAGTTCGGGGAGGCAAACAGGTTGCTCCCAAGTTATGACGGAGATTCGTTCTCTTTACAGTCGACTTCTACGCTGTACGGTTACGCGGGAAGGGAGGGAATAAGGCGGGTTTAAGAAGTACGGGAAGGCGAGTGGTTACAACGATAACAACTTATTCTCGGAATCGGATGGAGGTAGTGTTACTTATGTCTGCTCCTCTGGTTGGGAAATTTGGTGCTAATAAAGACAGAGCCTAGGTTAAAATAAGAAGAATCGGGAAAGGATGCCCCGTACAGAACTAATAAAATAGGGCGCTCGTGAAGGCTGCGGCTGGGCTGCACTTTTGGTGCATACGGACGGGGTTACCCACGTATCGTCAAACCCGAATGCTTGTACCGGTCCATTCGACGAAGGGTATTTTTGTCCGTCTGTACGACGACGACGGCTTGGAATATTCAACGAACTTCCCTTTGTTCAACTGGATTGTTCTAGATTGAAAGAAATGTTTGATGCTGATACATTCGAAGCTGCTTGAAAGAGACCCTTCCCGAAATGCCTGGAGCGGACTACGCGAGCTCGTTACAAACCTGCCTGGCCGAAACAGTGTGCTGAATCCGACTTACTCGCTTGCCTTCAGACTCGGGAATGGGAATCTGGGTTCCTCATAACCAAGCCGTACCGAAATCACACTGCGAAACTTCACTTTCGGCAGGCTTTGCGCAAGAGAAAGTTTGCGCGCATCCATAATTTCATTAGTTCGCCGATGTGTCTACATGATTGCATTTGTCACATCTCGGACAGATAGATACTTGCGCCCAGAAAACTTCCCTTTGTAATACGCAAGTGGCACCCGCTAACACCGAGGCTGATTGGTGAGCCGACTTTATTTCCACCAGCACCAGCTTACTTTACTCCCAGAGGTACGAAGAGTCTACTTCATTTTCCATGACAAATATTATGTGCAGGAGAAAAGTAAACACCCTTTCAAGTTACATCGCTAACTGGCGGTGACGTTTACACTCTCCGGGCACCTAACAAATCTGCATGGAAAGGCATAGTTGAAGTGTTTTTTATTCCGGGGAAGGGATAGACTGTCGGGCTACAGGATGATGATACGTTACTTGCAGCAACAGCTTTATAATTTAACTTTCCATCCGCGAATGAGTGGACGACCGTGCCCACCGGTACCACTTGAGGACATTAAACCTCGCTTACAATATTTCGTGAACATGTGCTTTACGAAGGCATCGTCCGTTATACTTAGTCTCTTTTAACCTTAATAGCTTGTCGTCTATGCATATGAGATCGGAATGTTCTTGGAATCGAGCACTGTAACCTTGTCAGACGGTGTTGCCGTACCTATTTTACAGCTAGTTTATGCTCTCGAAAGAGGAAGGCCGGTATGTCAAAACATTTTTTAAAATGCCCCAAAATCCGCTTGCGTATTAGAGTGGTTAGTATAGCAAGGTGTTATACGAGATAGTATACAGCGACGGTGCACGGGCATGGCGCATGCACCTGTATAATAGCTATCAATCTATGACCCACTCTTGGCTCATAGATAAGCTTGTGGAACTCATACATATAGCAGAGCAATCATTGCGCCTCGATACTAGAAGAATGGGGTCTCAGGGTAAGAAAAGATACTATTCATGATGCTAAGGCCCTGTATAGTAGGATTATTTGCGGTCAGCGTTTGTTCACGAGACATGTAGGAATCGTGGAGGAAGCAACAATTTTCTGATGGACAATGGTAGATCTAGAGAGGAGACCTGATATACTGCTCTGTAATCAAAAATCTTTTGCTGGCATTAAATATAAGTTTTGATGCTTGAAAGTGTAGCCCTTAGGCTCAACATTAGTTCCAAAGTGCCGTTGGAGATATCCAAATTATCATGTATACGGACACAGGTCCACGTAAACACATGATATCAAGTCGTTCAGAGTGAAGTTATATATATTCCTCAAGTGCTCATCTAGAATTTTATTTCATCCTCAATCAATCATCAGCATCAGCATCAGCATCAGCATCATTGGAATGACAAATCCCCAGGTGTCTGAATATCCTAGCAGCCTCTCCGAGTTTAGTGTTTGAAAGTCTTCTTCCTGCTCAGCATTTGACTGATCTTCTCCTAGTTCGAGACTAAGTACCTTAATCCCTACCTGATGATAGGATACAAACTGACCTGCCCTAGGAGAATTATATTTAATTAGCAACGTTCAAAATATGATACTGGCATGCCTGATACCATTGAGCTACCAGCTGTAAAACCAGCTGGCTCAGCTCTGGAACCACCACCAGAATCAAAGTGCCTTATCTGTGTAACAGACAATGCAACCACAGGTGGTCTGCAAACATGGTGATGTGTTTGCTCCCATGTTGGAACCTGGCGGCATGCATCCAATGTCGGCTATGTTAACCGCCACTATGCAGGCGAAAACTGCTTCGGAAGAGAGGAATTATTGGCCGATCAAAGGATGCACCTGCGCAGTCGCAAGTACCGGCGGCGGCGGCGGGTTTGATTCAGGTACCGATTCCATCCGCCTCTGCCTTCCCCGATTTTTTTGTCGAAACGCCGGCACTGACAGGATTCCCGGTAGCTCGAGTGCGTCGGTTGCTCGGTGACAGCGGTTACTACGCCATAACGATCGGGTCGGCTGCGGATTTCGGACGCTCGTACCTGAGACGGTTCCTGTGACGAGAGGAGAGTTTTGAGAGTTTTGGAAGGAACTGGAAAGGCGAAGGCAAGGCACGGCTTTTGAGGTCGCTAGTTGATTGTGTGGATAATATTATTAACGAATTATTGTTGCACTAAATGCACTAAAAACGAATTATTGCATCCTATCAACTAACCTAAACCCCCATATTCGGATCCCACTCTCTCTGACATAAACATCATCCCTCCGCCCCATATTAATTACCATCCGCGATCTCGCATTACCCGACTTCATCGATCAAATCCATCGTCCTCGCATGATTCTACCGTACCCGCCGATTCTCTCTCATCGCTGCCAGCACTCTCACGCCAGATTCTTCCGAAATTGCCTCGTTAACCGACCTCCTCGAACTGCTCAACCTGTGCGTAGCCCGCTTGTCACACCGCCCTGCTCGCCATCTGTGTCGATCCTGCCGCCCAGATAGCTTTCTTTGCGACTCCCGCTCGAGTCTCGATCTCTCTTCGGTGCATCTGTTGGCCTGAGCATCGGATTTTCCGTCCCTCGTAGCCTTGGTTGCTGTGAAATCGCAAATAGCTGCCTGAAGAGCACTCGACCTGGATATTGGCGGCAAAATTCACTCGAGAATACGATTCACCAGGTCTAATTCTCTCGGGAGGTTGCATAGGAACTACCGTTACCATTTACACCTTCAGGCTGTCGTGGGTCTAACTCGACAGCAAGTGGCGAGATGCCGGGTGGGCATATCTTTAATAAGGATGGGACGAGGATGATCAAAGTTCGGAATGCGCCACAGATCCCTTCAATTGGTACGATCGATGGAAGTGCCAGCAAATAATCGCGGTCCACACCTCCCCGGTAGTTTTGTTGGGGATATTGAGCTAATCTTATGACCGGATATTGCAGAGTCACCAGCCGCAGCACACGATACACATTCTAATGGTCTGTCGAGTGAGACCGCCACTGGTCCCAATGTCGCTAGCGGATCCAAGAAGAAGAAAAAGAAGAACCGCAATAAGGGAGTGGCAAATCTGGATTCCCATCTCGATCCCTCGAACCACAACCCGCTCGACAACAATGACCACTTCGAACCGTCTGTGCAAGGTCCGTCGAACAAGACTTCCCACCCCCAAGCAGGACCTGATACGTCCCGTCAGCATCTGCAGGAGTATTATGATGCGATACGAGCTAGCTTAGAGCAATTCGATTCTAACGAGTATTTCGATATTGAAGGGGACGACGCATATTATTCGGACGAAGAACCGCCGTTCGAACCGCCAGACCAAGGTTACGACGGGACCGCAGATTTACCGACCGGAGAGCTCGATGGCACCACTTCTAAGAAAAATAAGAAGAAAAAGAAGAAGAAAGGGACAGGAGCTCAGGCGGTCGCCGCAGCCGAAAGTTCTCAAGGCCCGTCGCACGAAGCTGCGCGTAAGGACGCTCAGAAGTCTTCCAAAGATAGGATATGGAACACATCGACGAGCGAGGAACGCGAGCGGATCAAGAACTTTTGGCTTTCGCTGAGAGAGGACGAGCGTCGATCTTTGGTAAAAGTTGAGAAGGAAGCTGTCCTGAAGAAGATGAAGGAGCAGCAGAAGCATTCTTGCTCATGTAGCGTCTGTGGAAGAAAGCGAACTGCTATTGAGGAAGAGTTGGAGGTGCTCTATGATGCATATTATGAGGAATTAGAGCAGTACGTCTACAAAACCGGCTCCTTTGAGATACAGACGCACAGCTACCAGAGGTAGATTGCCTGTTTGCCATTGTGCTTACTATATTTTTTACTTTTTTAGCCCTAGCAAAGGACTTCCCCAAGCCCGCCGCATGGAAGAGCTTCCAGAACTCGAAGATGATGAAGGCCCTTACGACGATGACGAGGACTACGAAGATATCTCTGAGGACGGTCACCGAACTGTTCAGCAGGATTTCTTTAACTTTGGGAATAGCCTCACTGTCCGAGGTAGGTATCCCTACAGACCACTTGGAGTATTTGCAAACGTGCTGACATCCCTGTTTATTGGAAGAAGGTGGCATTCTTACGGTAGCTGACGATCTTCTCAAGAATGACGGTAAGAAGTTCATTGAGATGATGGAGCAACTTGCCGAGAGAAGAATGGCACGAGAAGAAGAAGCCAGTCAGCACGCCCACGGGCTTAATAGTCAACTGCACTCCAGTCTACAGCACAACCATTCGCACATCCAAAATGGCAATCCGGATTACGACATCGAAGAGGACGAGGAAGAATACGACGATGACGATGAAGATTTTGATGAGGAGGACGATGAGGAACCGGTATATTATTTTGGGCTACAGAAAGTACACGGTATTTACAATGGAAGGCTAATATTGGTTTCAGGATGCTATGACGGAGGAGCAGCGAATGGAAGAAGGCCGTCGGATGTTCCAGATATTCGCCGCGAGGATGTTTGAGCAAAGGGTCCTTTCCGCGTATCGGGAACGAGTTGCCATTGAGCGACAAAAACGACTGCTGGAAGAAGTAGAGGAGGAGTCACGAAAAGCCGAAGAGCAAAAGGAACGCAAAGCGCGAGAAAAGGAGAAGAAGAACGCTAAACGAAAGGCTCAAAAAGAGGCTAAGGAAGCCGAGCTGCGAGAAAAGGCAGAGAAGAAAGCGAGAGAAGAAGCAGAAAAGAAGGCCGAGGAGGAACGCAAAGCTGAAGAGGCGCGGAAACGTAAGGAAGAACAGCGTCTAAAGCGCGAGGCCGAGAAGAAGGCAGCCGATGAAGAGCGCCTACGAAAAGAAGAGGAGAAGAAGAAACGCCTTCAGGAAGAACGTGAGCGGGAACAGGAGAAGGAGCGTAAGCGCAAAGAACAAGTAGAGCTCGACAAGAAGAAGAAATCGGAGCTGGCTCGTAGGCAAAAAGAGGAGAAAGACCAGCGAGAGCGAGAGAAGAGGGAAAAGGATGAGAAGGACCGTAAGGACCGTGAGGTCAAAAGGAAGGCTGCGGAAGAGAAGGAGCGCGCTCGGAAGGAGTCTGAAGCTAACGTAGCTATCCCCAAGATGGCCACTACCCCAATCCTCGGGACTGCTTCCAAAGCGTCAATCACTCCTTCCCACTCTCTTCATCCTCCAACCATTGTGCCTGCAGTTGTTTCTCCCAGGCTCGCCATTGCGACACCAGCTCTACCGAAGCAGACATCATCACCAGGTAAAGTCAAAGCCTCCACAAGGGGGTCTGTGGCATCCTCTCCACAAACACCCAAGATCCAATCCCGAATCAGTATGGGTACCGGAACAGGTTCCTCTCAACAACAACAACCTCCTCCTCCCAATCCTAACGGAATGCCTCCGAATCAATCTTCCTCTGGTTCCGGGTCTGGCTCCGGCTCTGGAGAATCGCCTTCAAAGGCCGTTCCAAGCGGTCCAAGCGGTCCTCCAAAGCAGACTCAACTGCCAGCTGGGCCACCTGGTCTTGAGCCGCCACTTCCACCAATTCCATTTCTCTCTACCACTCATATCCCCCAACTCGGCTCATTACACGGCTTCCCAAGCCATATGTCACCGCCTCCAGGTGTGCCTCCCCCGGATGGATTCGGGTTATCAATGGGAGGTCCATTCTTGCCTCCAGTTCACAGAACAGGAGGAATTCCACTATCCATGCTCCCCCCGCCAGGGCAGTTGGGTTTTGGAATGAACATTGTCCGTGGCAACCTGGTACCAGCGACAATGCCACCAATGCCTTTGGTCCCATCTCCTCGAAATGTCCATGGCTTCCCGTCAACTGCCCATCGGTACATGGGAAACGAATTCATTCAACCACAATCATTCCCGAGTTCGACCTTTTCTCCTCCACCAAGCTCCCCATTTATGCGACAGGAAAACCTTCAATCAGGACATCAAAGACAACCATCGAATGACCTCAATGAGAGTCCTAGCCACACGGTCTCTACACCGAAGCCAATTCACAGACCTACTCCGATTCAGCGACCCACAAACGCAGCACCAGGAGGACCCGTTTCAAAGATTAATATCGATGAACTGAGCACTTCTCTCGGGAGCAGCGCATTGTTGGGTGATGATGAGCCCGAAGAGCCCACAATCGGCGGGGTTGGTAGTGCCTCCCCTGCACGCCGTGGAAGCAATATTCCAAGCGGACGAGGTGTATTTGGAATCGCTCCTGTAGGTTCGCCGTTCTTCATGTCACCAGATTCTTCCAATCAGTCTTTTGGCGGTTTTCCTAGCCCAAGCAACACCTGGGGTGCTCCGAGCCCGTTGTTCAATCCCAGCGGACCTTGGGGGCCTCCTGCTGCCCCCGCTGCTTCAGGTATGTAACGATTTTAATTCCAGATAACAATATTTGTAATACTGACAATCCCCATAGGTTGGAACCCCCCCGCTCTTCCTTTCGGTGCCAACCACCGCCGAGTCGGTCGCATTGACGCCATCCGCGGGTTTGTTATATCCGTCTGCAGGCAGCCAAGCCGAGGCAAAAGAGATGCCGAGGGCTTTGTATCGATTCAGAGCATTCACAAAGCCATCTTGGAGGACCAACAACCGACTGTACCTCACGATGTCACTGAAGATGAACTTTTAACTGTTACCGAAATTGAAGGTGACTGGCAAAATGGCACTGGGTCTTTCCTCAGAAAGCGTGACTCAGATGGTAATGTCAGTGTCAAGTATATCGTCGAAGAAGAATATCTGACCTCAGGCTCAGTTGGGACCCCGATTGGTGGACCTGGAAATGCTGGC
Source organism: Orbilia quercus (assembly GCA_036971405.1). Taxonomy (NCBI): domain Eukaryota; kingdom Fungi; phylum Ascomycota; class Orbiliomycetes; order Orbiliales; family Orbiliaceae; genus Orbilia; species Orbilia quercus. The sequence goes on along the minus strand of JAJTUE010000002.1, from coordinate 1,365,098 downwards.
TCCCCAGGAGGCAGCTCCGGTCCTAGTCTTCCCTTTTCCTCTCGCTAAAGCCCTGCCAGCTCTCGAACTGGAACATACAAATCACCACACCTGCAGATGAAGTCACGCACTCATACCCGCACCTACCACAAACACATCCCCTAATATTTTAACGACAACTGCATATCAATCAACGACAACCATCTCTTTATCTTACACCACACAATGAGATCATTCTCCTTACTGGCGGCTTTTCTTTTTATTCTGATTCCTTTGTTTTTGCTGCACTTTCGCGCTTTGCGCGTGTTATCACTGCTACGCGCTATGTCTCCTCCTCCCTATGCTTCCTCGACTTTTCTGTCCCCTTCTTCACTTTTATCATTCGTCTTTTTTTATTCAGGGAAACAACGTAGCTCATAGCATCGGACCGGGGTCTCTTTTACTCATTATTGCTACATTCGACCCTGTTTCACCAAAAACTCCAAAACCCATGTGGCGCTGCGCCTCATTTGTATCAGGTCTATCGACGACACCTTATATTCGTGTTTCTTAGATAGATCAAAGGAGAAGAGATGGTGGAAAATAGGTGACGGCCCCGTTTATGAGGGGCCGATATCACAATTGACCCAGTATATTTCGCGTAACACGGTGACCATGAATCGTGCACCAGATTATTTTTATTTTTTTCGACACGTTCTAGAAAACTGCACATCATCCTTCAGACCGAACCTCTGGGATTGTGATTGAGCCAGGGTATTTTTGGTAGACTGACCATCAAAAATGCAAACGTTCTTGTGTATCGATCACAGAAAGGAAAAAACGTAGGAAGCAAGCATCAGGTAAGTTACACTGACTCGAGCTCAACGAATCGATTTTTTTTTTTTTTCTTCTGCGGCATGAGGGCGCACGACATGATGCGGACAATCCTGGTTGTGCCGCAGAAATCTCATCTGACGCCGAGGGAAAAAGTCCCCACAATGCGGCCGAACCCAACCCCATGTGTCTGTGGCACCACTCTCGCAGCATCCGAGAACCTTTCTAGCCGTGACAGGCAATCGTATTCTTTTTCGGCTGGTGGCCCATGTCGTCGTCCCCTCTTTGTATCTTAACTTTTTTTTTTTTTTAACTTTTTTTAACTTTTTTTTTTTCAAATCCACTTCTTTTTTATTCCGCCTTCTACCATTCCGGTGTTTGCTCCATAGCATCGCATGAAAGATAACGTATAAGTCCTGTCTGATATTGACAGCTGCCAGCTAGCTGTGGTGTTTTACATAGACCGCTAGTGGGGAATATAGTTCTGTACGAGCGCACGAGCTCTTAATCGCAATTAATTCGAGGACCCGTTAATCTATTTCCTTTGGGTCCCTCGATCGGAGTTATCCAACTCTTTTGGTTGTAACTAATAAAAGAAGTTCACATGGTTCATGTTTTGTTGGTATGATATTTATTTGTTTTATTTTCACCCGCAACAGGCAAGCAGCCGCCTGGACCGACCAATGATCCGGGAAGTTTTTAAGCTTATTTCGCCTCCCACACAAAATATTTCGAAATGTTTTGCTCGATGCATCGATACGGAAAATCCCGTTACACGTTTTTTTATTTATTTTATTCGGGAAGCGCTGGGTCCACGAGGAACACCCGGGTTTTTCTTTATGAAATGTTAAGTTGTATCCCGTGAAGGAAACTCGGTGGAAGTCAATTTGGGGATTCCGTCACGATCCTCCCCTCATCCGAAATGAATTTCCTGGGGTAGCGTTCGAAAAGATGCTGTACAAAGGCAGGTCGGTTTGTCTCATTGTCCGGATGGCGACAACTGTTACATACAGAATTATTACGAACCTCTCTCTTCTGGGCGGGCGGTGTTCCAAATAGAGAAAAAGGCAAGATACCATAGAAGCCCAGATTAAAAAAATAAAATAAAATAAATCTTTCCGTTTCTTTTTCACCCAGCTACATGTATGCTCGCTCGCTCGCTTTTCCGTTGCTGTACAAATATATATGCCAGGGTTTGGCATTTAAGCAAGTAACATGTACCCCCAACGGCGGCAGATGAGGGCCTTGGAGGGAGCGCCTCCCAGTCCCGTAGGTTTTTTCCTTTTTTTTTTTGGTTTTCCCGCAAGTGCGAGCAAGGACCCCAAAGCTCGATGGATTGGTTCAGTCTACTTCGAGTAGGACCCTTTTATATTCTTTTTTTTTTTTCACTGTTTTTCCTATTAGGTTTTCATAGCAACCAGATTTTACTTTATGCAACCCAGCTCGGACCGGGTCCCTTAGCGGGGAAGAGGGCGCAATTGTCAATTGATTTCTACTTCTTTTCTTTTCTTTTCCATTCTAATGTGGGATGAATAGTAGACCGATTTGGGGTTTTAAGATGAAGGAGTAACGTGAGGAGCTCAGCGTTTGCCTCTAGTTTAACCGGTATCAAGAAAACCGCTTTCTAAAATAAAGTGGTGAAGAAAAACAAAAACAAAAGGAAAGAAGGGATACGGAAAAAGATCCAGCAGAAAGTAGAAGTTATATTCAATTCCAGTTAGCTAATGAATATGGGGTACGCAGATAGGGGAGAAGTGGAAGTGGAAAAGGGAAGGGATTCGTAAAATTTTAGGAAAAGGTGCAGATGATTGCAGAACAGGCAGGCACGGAAAAACATTTCTTCAGATGAATTTAACCATGCGAGCGAATATATTCGAATACAATAGACATGGAACATGCTTAAAGGTATGTGGTATGTATTATCGATACTCCCGAAATGCAGCTACGGTTATTGGTCCAACCCCTCCGGATCTCACAGAAACGGCAGGATGAGACGACGCTGTCAAAAATAAGCGAAACGCAGTTAATGCGGATGAGAAAATAAGATAAAATAAAATAAAATAAAATACTTTTTATAAACAGGTCGAAAACCTGTTGTTCACATGCCACATGGGAGGGAAAAAAAAGAATGCCCAGATTTTCGTCTCCCTGGGAAGAAGGAGGGGAAACAGGAAAGCGAGAGCAGAAGCAGCAACCAAGTCAGCTATAATAGGTTTTTTTTGTTTGTCGATGTCTTGCTCGCTCGCTACTCTGTCTAACTCTAATCGAAGTTTCGCATTGCATTGACTTTTTGGCGATAGCGTGATAGATTGCATGCATTCGTCCAAAGATTTGAGAAGTTTTTGGCTTTGCCAATAGGCCCAAGCTAAAGGCCGGCCGACCTCGTCTGGCGCTGGCGAGTTAGCCCCGTGCCGTTTGGTTTTAGTTTAGCACCGAAATAATTATATTCACTGCATTATTAGATCGTTGGTGGCGTACATTTGGCAAAGGAAAGTCTCCTGCTGTGCGTTTCGGGTTACATGGAGCGAAAGATAAACGAGCTCAGGTAAAAGGGTTAACGGGTTAGTGGTTTGAAGATCTGCGATGAATTCAGACCTATTCCGAATGGGAAAACGGAAGCAGTGCAAGCGTGAGAGAAATAGTCATGAGTAGCCGCAGGTTAGGTACGCAGGTACGGTCACATTAAATTATTAAGTGAAAAGAGGCTAATGAAGTAGCTGTTTGTTTTTTGGTGGTATCTTTTTATTTTATTTCTTTGAATTCTGGTTGTTGAGTAGAGATGTATGTAAGATCTATTGACGAAGAATAGTAGTTCCCATACATAAAGAAAGCTCTAAAGGTTTTATAATCGAATCGAAAAAGCGTCTAAAGAAATATTATAAGGAAAATAAGGAAAGGAATAGAATAGAAAGGGTATATAGCAGTAAGGAGAGGCTGCAGTGGGGGTTTACCGCCTGCTTTTCCGCAATCCCGTAGAGAAAATATAAGAAAAATAAAAAGAAGCATCCACTGGTATCAATTTTAGTTTCTCCAACTCCAAAACAAAAAATAAACAAAAAGAAGATCCATCTCCGAGTCCGATATATATAAAAAATAAGTACTCCAAAAGAAATTTTTTGAGAAGAGAGTTTCTATGGCTCTTTAGTGTAGACTTTTAGTAGATACAAGAAAAAAAAAAAAAAAGGGTATATTGTATTATTTTCAAAACCCGCCAAGCAGAAGGTCTAATTCCTGCAGATTGACCGTCTCGGGGCTCTTCAGATCGCTCCAGCTCTCAGCAGCGGCTTCGCCAAGACGGAATGAAGTGATGATTTCCAAATTCTTTCGCTGGCCGTGCGTACTAGCAGGCACTTCAACAGCTTTAGGCGAAATTGGTCTAACAATCGGACTGGGATGGGGTACCGCAGGTGTAGTTAGGCTGTAAGGGCCCAAAAATGCAGCGTGGTGCTCGTGTTCGATGATAGCTGTCTCGTCCATGGCGATTGGGGGTGTAGGCACACCTTCCTTGAGATCTCGAGATGCGGACCTGTGTTTGATCGATAGTGAGATAGCGTTATCCGAGAACTCCTGCTCGTCACCTTCGAGAGGTGGCGAATTACGCGAGGAAGGGGATCCGGACCGGTCTCGTGAGAAGATGGAGGTAGCGTCGTCGAGATCGTCGGTTGGGTCCTCGTGGTCGTGATCGAAGAATTCGATTTCCGGACTCGGCGACGGGACTCTTCGACGTCGCTCTTCCTCTTCTTCCTGCTCTTCGGTGGGAGCTGGGGAAACGACCACTCTGACAGGCATTGGGAGCTCGAATTCTGGTATCGGTTGGTGCTCGGTGTTTGTGAGGAAGAAGTAGGTGCGCTTGGGGTGCGTAGTGATCAATTCCTTGTCGAGGACGCATGGCTTATCGTCATTGAAGTCCTTTCGCTTCAAATATGTGTTCAGGCGGGACGATATAATAGCATGTGGGTTTGCCGAGCTGTTTAATTCAAAAAATGTTAGCAGTGGTTTCTACCTGACAGGAAGCTGTATAGGAAGCCGCGTAAACTAACTTGTCAATAAGAGAAACACCGCTGGAGCTGCCGAATCCATTCACAAGCTCTCTGACGGTGTGTGGCCTGTTTCCGGAACGTTCAAGCACTCTAACAACGGTGCTTACGATTTCGTCGTCAATGTCCTTGTAGTTGATTGGTTGGTCTTGGTGCGATCGTGGCGACGGCGGAGGCGTGGGGCCCAAGTTTGGTCTGACGATAGCTGATTCATGGTGAACTCGTTTGACTCGTTTTGTGGGTGGTTGTTCGGTAATGTCGACTGGTGACGATGGCCTCTGCGTCTTGACAGAAGTCCGTACCGAAATTCCCAGCGAGGCGAGAGAAACCGATTTTCTTCTTGTATTGTATGGCATATTGAAAGTAGCTTTTTTTATATATATATAAAAAAAAAAAAAAAAAGGTGACCAGAAAATTCGTGTAGAATCGTTGAAGTAGAAAAAAAAGACAGTAATGGAAAGTCGTTCAGGCGGAAGATATAGGAGCGAGTTTTATGACACGGTATATAAACGGAACAGCTGTGGCTTCTTGCTAGAAGATTTCGACCAAATTACCCTCGAAAAGAGGCGGCGGGGTGATTGCAAGGACAGTGGAGATCGTTGAGTTTCCGAACAAGCTCGAGGGCGCAAATCCGAAGAGTAGCGGTAACTTTATCGACAACCGGAGTGAAAACAGTCTGGGTTTTTCAACTGAGGTGCCTATCAATATATGAGTTTTTTCGAGAACGTCTTGTTTGCCTATAAAATTTTTTTTTTTTTGGTTGTGTTCACAACAGGAGGATTGATCCGAACTGCTGGGTATCGAACACTTCCTGTGCGTTTTGGTTTGTGCCGATAAAGAAGAAAAAACGGTTGGATATAAGAATAACGGCTGCTAAACTGAAGAACCAGCCAACCAATGGTAGCAACAAGTCAATGCTATGTACCTGATCAAGAGATGAAAAGAAAGAAAAAAACGATAAGTTAACTGGATGAGGGAAAAATGTCAGTCTATCTATGAACACGAGAGAAGAGAAATAAATGCAAAAGATAAAAGATGGGGAAGTCAAGTATAATTGGTGGTGGGTAGGAAAAGGCCGGAGGGGAGGAATTCGTTAGAATGCCTTCTAGCAGGCAATCTGTCTTTCGTCTGTGTATACTCTTCTTCGTCTTCTTCCTTCCGGCGGGAAAGTTTTTTTTTTTAGAGACAGGATTCCACCCCAAAAAAAANAAAAAAAAAAAAAAAAAAAAAAAAAAAAAGGATTCGCACCTTGTACTGGTGAACTCTTTTTGGTGGTATTTCTGCTCTTCTCACAACTTTTTTTTGTCCTGCGACACCACGATCCAAACTTTACTGACTGGGGTTAGGGTGGATGCATGACGCTCGCTGCACTCTTCTCTTCTTGCTCCCTGCTAAGCTGCTTTGTTCACCCCCATCGCTATTGGTCAAACAAGGGGGGACACCCGAGTGGAGAGAGCCTTCCGTTACTCTTCTGTCAAGAGTGGGGAGACCTGTTGCTGCATCTGGAGGAAGACGAGAAGTCAAACGCTAAAGCGCTCTGTCAAGGTCCAAAGACTGCTTTAGCGTTGGCCACAACGGGTCGAATCCCTGCAAGTAAATCTCGCAAAAATATGTCGACAAAAAAAAATTTATCTTTTTTTTTTGTTATTTGCCCAAAAAATATCGTTCCATTATCAATCGTGCGAGCCGTTTCCCACCCTAAAACAAAGCCCACATGCCATTCTGCCCCTCTTTTTCCTTTCCCACAAAGAAAAAAAAAGTGCGAGACGAGATGCATACACACTCGGATCGGAGGGATGTCCATGACCAAGGAATTTTTTGGTTTTGGGCACAGCAAAGGAGCACGATGACCAAGGCAGAAGAGCTGTACTGTTGGCCTTTATCTGCACGGTTAAATGTTGGCAGATTCGGTTTTTTGCCCAAAAAGTCCTCTCTATGCCGGTCATGACTTTGGATCTTCAGAAGCTTGCTGGGAGACCAGAAAAAAGAGCTTGGACCCCCCCCCCAGCCTTTGAATTTAGCAGGTGCAGATCTCAATCACTGGTGACGATGAGGGGGTGCATCTTCCGGTCAATTATCGCGAAAGGGCGGAGCACGATCGTCTCAGTCCAAAAAGCTGCCGTAAGGCTGTGATTAAGGTTGTGATGTAACTGATAGTCGAGCTCCTGATCGGGAAGTTCTTGAGGGCGCGAGGTCTGACCAATCAGACACCCATGTTTGTTAGTTTGATGCGGAGCCGCTAATGCCGCATCAAAATTCCATATTCGTTGCCTTTTATTTCCCCGGGGCTCCTGCAGACTAATGTTGGCCAACGTGCTGCTATGAAACCTGCATTGCAACTGCCTGCATTGCAATTAAAGATTCCGTCAGTGTTACATACGACGATTTCGGTGCATTTCCCTCCTTCGACGCCAGCTCTTCACCATGATCTCAGCTAATAAAAAAGGAAAGAAAGAAAAAAAAGGGTAGTCAATTCTGGTTATTCGCTATTGCACCCAGGATCGCGAGTTTCATCTCGTTTTTGTGACCGTGGAGAAGCTTCGATTAGCCAGGTGGTTCCGAAGTGAAACCTCGTGATTTTATTCACTACGAGGCCACTTTCCTCCAACAACCTACCGATATCCCGGTTCCAGAAGCAACCCCAATTTCTAGCGTGGTCGAAGACGTAGGCATCCAGAATGTTGTTCAACCAACCGTAGTGAGATCTCCCGTGTTCCAGCAGCAGGATCTTACCGCCAGGCTTACAGTGTCCCTCGAGATTTCTCAGGGTCTCAACAGGGGATTTCTGAGAACAAAGACCCATAGTCTGAATCACTCGGTCGAAGCCTTCCCCGGAAGGTGACTTGATCGGTTGGGTAGCATCCTGCGCCGCGAACGAGATATGTCCGTAGCCTGGGTAGCGTTCTGGAACCAGTAGCTCCTTGTTAGCTTCGCAATCATGCATTGCAGGTAGAGGAATTTACCGAGGGGAGAGAGGGGGGGTGAGTGGGATGATGCTTCCTGCACGATTTTCCTGCACATACTTTCGAAATCACTTTTCGCTATTTCCAGCATTTTGGGGCTGTTATCTACCATGGTGATCGACCTGCACTTTGTAACGTGATAGTACGGATTATTTCGGCCTGTACCAGCGGAGGCTTCGAGAATGTCGCCCTATTCCCGCAACTCGACGCTCAGTATCATTTCCAACCCCGGAAAATTAGGTTTCCTGGGGGCCAAACCTGCAAACCCCACAGCATCCACCTCCTCAATAACGACATGCCCATGAACCACTCGCTAAATCTCACGCTGGAGTCGTAGCTGTCTGATATCTTGTCGTACACTTGGTGCGTATCAACCTCAGGTCTAGGCTTCAATCCGAGACTGTAGTGTCGTTCGTTTTCCTGCTGGATGCGCACGGCTTTGTTGTATTGGAGGTAGAGGTACACGCCGTAAGACGAGACGGCGTAGATACCGATGCCTGTGATCCAGTATATACCCTTCACGCGTTTGATCTTCTGAGCAGGTGTGAGAGTTCGGGATGGTACCTTGTCAGAGACGTCGATATTGGTGTACTTTTGCCCAGGGCGAGGCGGCGGTCTAGCTGAGGAAGCTAGTTTTGGAGCAGCAGCAGCGATTGTGCCGGATTTGCTTAGTTTACCGAGGATTCCTGAAGATGGTGGTCTGGAATATAAGCTATTAGACAATATCCACTTTTAGGATGGAGATTTGAGTCATAAAGATTTTTTTCGTTTGGAGGTTGTGTATACTTGTCGGTTGGCTTTGCATTTTGCTTCGGACTTGAAGACGGCCGCTTGGAAGTTGGGACTTTGGAAACCGTTCGACCTTGAAGTGTCGAGTCTCGCTTTGGAGTCGTATCCCATTCTTTGAAGGACTTGAAGTCCTTATCGTCCTTTGATGGTGGTGTCATTTGTACAGAAAAAAAAATCCGAGGCTCTTCGAACCGACCAGAGCAGCATTGAAGAAAGTCGGTGATACTTCAGAATTGATCCTACAGGTCAATTGAATTCAATGGCGTGTTCGAGGGTCCATATCCATAAGGTCCAAGCGAGTGTTTATCGATGTTAATTGATTCGGGATTATGTTGAAGTCGATATATCGATAAACGCTGATAAGAGGGACCTGGAGCTACTTTGAAGAAAATTTTATATGCGTGGGAAAGTTGACCCAGTGGTGGAGCAGGCCAGCCCATTTTGGTGCTGGTGGAACCACAAAAATCCCTGCCCTAATACAACAACATCCCAACACATTTAGAATATCTGCCAACATGACTCTTCGTTCGAAATCCTGGCAATGGCGTTGTTATATCCTCAAGGGTGGCTAGAAATTTTGGTGCTTGTAGACCGGGTATATAGCGTGTTCGGTTACTAGATTGAGAAACCATATATATCTCTAAAGGTGTAAAAAGTCAATTCTACGAGAAGTATTCAGCAACTGTATACACGAGTATCTGGGTATCTAACCCAAGACGCAGTGTCAAAAGTTCCAGCTTAACAGCTACAGCCAAACTATATTTATATGGGTTGTCTAATTCCGAATGTACGCTTATTATCACTTTAATTTATACTTGATATTTCCTAAAATTTTGCAGCAAAATGCAACTGCACACAATGCTATTCCATCCTCAAAACATCCTTCAATTCTAACCTCTGAACACCATTTCGGGATCCATCCAAAGTGACAACCGGATGCTGAACCGGAGCTCTGAACGCCCACCTCTCCTTCAACTCCTCTTCAAGTTTCCCTTCAATCGCATCAGCCAACTTCTCGCCTAGCACCGGTAGAAACTTAAACGCATGTCCACTCCCTCCCGTGGCGACGAAGAGCCTCTCAACAGCCGGATGATACGAAACAATAAAGTCTCCGGTGGGACTATACAACACCAGCACCGTATTAGCCTCTAATCGTAGATCTATAAAAGGGATTTATATAAAAAAACTCACGTATCAGTATACCAACAAAGTCTCGTCCTCTCAAGCCCCCTCCCCTTCAACAAAGGCACCATACCCCCCAACTCCCGTCCCAAACTCTCCTCATCCGCCACCGGAATCCTCACCCCAGGACAACTAACCCCCGTAACAGGCCTACTGATCTCCACGTCCGTCCCCTCCACGCAAACGGTATTAACATACCCGAACCCGTGCACCGCAATCTTCATCCACCCACCCCTCGGCGGGAAATAAAACACCCCGCGCGATAAATTCAACGTGACAGGAATATCCTTTAATTCCGCCTCCTCGGATTCCGTGACGGCAACGTACGCCATAACCTGCCCGGTACTGATCGCTCGCCCCGTCAGATCGAGTAACCCGCCACTCCACGCGCCCGCAGCTAGAACGGTTATATCGGCGGATAACATCGTGCCGTCGGAAAATATCACGCCTGCAACTTTATTATCGACCACCTGCAGCGTTTTGACTTCCGCCGTGAGAAAAGTGATGTTTGAAATTGTTTCGCACCGTTGTCGCACCCAGACCATCGCTGCTTCTGCGTTCGCCCAGCCGCTGAAGGGGTTATAGTACCCCTGGGTGCCGGATACCCCGCCGGTACCCATGGCGGATCTGATACTATCCTCGTCCGGAAGATATTTCAACCCACAAGATCCAGAGTCCGCGGTCGCAGTACCCGTGGCATCCAACTGCGATTTTACATTCTCGTACGACTGGGACACATATTCCACGTCGCCGTCGCCGACAAGAACGAGTCCGGACTCGGAGTAGCGTTCTCCGCCGCCTACACCATCGTATATACCGCGTTTACCACCGTCGTCATGAATACTTCGTTCGGGTATTTCTGGTAACCGCCAGATATTTAACGCATCGGCGCCGAGTTTCGCGTACACGGGATCCTTGTAGTCTGCACGGATGATACGCGATGAATCGATCGATGAGCCGTCTTGTGCGGGAAATGGGGATTTATCGATGACTGTTATCATGGTGTTCGCGTAGATCGGACGGTGGGAGAGGGAGTACGCGGTTGTGACTGGGCGGTTTGGACGACAGGTACTGGATAAGTTATGAGCTCTTCTTTCATTTTCATTTTGTTTTTTATACTTGAAGAAGTAATGGACATTTTAATATTCATTCGATTCTCGTGGATATAATGGTTCGGATTGAATATTGATAATATGCAGCCAGGGGAATAAATCTGAGGAGAGGGACTTACGTCCAAACACGCCAGATCCGATGATTATAATCGTCTTTGGCGGGGTCTCGCCGTGCCCGGGTTCGACCGTGGCTGAGACCTGGGGTATCAGCATTGTTTTCAATCTTGATTGGCCGTAATCTATTAATCGGGGTTTTGCGGGGTATGCTCAAAATTGTCGATGTGATAGTGTCGATGCTTGTCGTAAATCTACCAGGATGGATAAAAATGCAAAAAGCACCGTCTTTCTATGACTCTTTCTTTTCTTGTCGTTGTCTAGCTCGTCATGCCTGGGAAAAAAAAAACCTGGGCGGCGGCTAATAGCTAATCGATAAGGCAAAAAGTGGTTGTAAAAAGGTTTAAACAGCGAAAAAAGGTGGGGGTTAGTTCAAACTTTCGGAATCACAGAATCGTGCATCAAAGAGGCTAACAAAAAGTTCATTTTTGGTATATTTTCTTTTCTCGTCTCGAGAGAGCTGTGAGCTGAAATCGTCGTCGGGGACCAGGGTATTGGTACCAAAAGATCAAATCGGTGGTAAACGGTTCGTCGCACAAGAAAAGTAAAATCCCGCTGCTGGCCGAGTCGCAGGGTGGAGACGGCAGGATCACGGGATCTCAGCTTTTACTTGAGTGATTCAGATAAGGTAGCAGCGCTAAATTCTCGACATGGGAATCTACATGTTGCTTATTGTATAACAATCACGAATTCAAACTTTTGGGCCGGCGGACAGGGTGTGCGGTGTTCCCCACGCGTAAGCTGATGGACCCACGCACGCTAAACGGCAGATATTCACGCGAAGGATGGGTTTAAAAGTTCGATTGCGGTGGTCCCATGCAGGGTTCACTTACCCCTTCGCTGGGTAAATTCACGCTTTTTACGCTTTTATTTTCGAATCGAGAAACGGCACGGTAAGATGTGCGAAAAGAGAACGAATTGGGATGGGTGGAGAACGAACGAACGAACGAACGAGCCTTCTGTCCAGGGCGCGGCGCCACTGGGCGTCGAAACGAACGGACTCTTTTTTTGCTTTCTCGGTTTCAGTGTTACCATGAGAAGAAGCAGGTAGCCAGAAGATAAACCTGAGAGTGTGAGTGTGAGCAAGGGCCTAAACTCGAGGAACTTGAATGCGTCCTGCAGGGCGCAAAAGACAAGACCGCCCATCGTTTATTTTGTTATTACATCACGGCAATATCAGGTTTCATGGGCAGCGATCGGTATCTGCTGGCTTCCGACCGATTTAATTTCTCGCGTCCGTTCTTCCTTTCCATCTCATCATGAAACTGCAGTCCGGGCGTTCGCAAGCGTTGGATTTTGTTCACTTCCAACGGACGCTGCAGCAGCACAAGCACAACAGCCGCCGGGCAAACAAACAAACCGCAACAGAGAACACGTACATACCTTACCTTTCGTCGAATTGGATATATAAAAATATAATTCTGTCGAGCATGAAATCGTTACGGGCAATCACAAGTGCATACGTAACCATTTGTCACATGCGAAATGCCTCCGTTTCCCGTCTGAAACTTGCCTCTTCCTTCCAGAAGCACTCGCTCCTCATTTCACAGTGCAACAGAAAGAAAACACAGCATGCCACACCGGAAAGAGAGTGAAAGTAAATGAAAAATAAAAAATAGCGCGAGCCGTCGGGCGTTGTCTCGGAAATTGGCTTAGCGTTGGATTGATGTTTGTTCGTGTCGTGATGCCGAAAAGGGGAAGACATCCAAACAGCCAGTCCAGCAAATCAAACGAAAAAGCCCGTCAAATTTGCGAGACCGAAAAAGCAAAGAACCAAAGAAAACAAAAGGGTTGCGAGAGGACATGCCAATCAGAATGCAGCCTGGCCCGGTTGTCCACTCTCGAGTGACTCATTCTCCCATCCATTTTTTCAATTTCCCGCCCGAACGAACGAAAGAGAAAGAGAACGAAGAAAAATCGGGTGGGACCAGAACCAGCCCTCTGACTGGGATTGCGTCCCAGCCTGCAACAGGGCCTGCCGCTGCTGCTGCTGGTTGTCTTGCTAAAATAGCTTAGGACTCAGCTGCGAACTGACGCGAGGACCAACCTGCTTTAGGCCTGAATGCGTCCAAATCCGTGAGCTCTCGAATATCGTTGAAGAATCGATCGCTGTCAGAGGTTGGATGCATCTGGCGTGCAGTTTGGGTCCTGTGAGAGTCAAGGGCAAGAGGCAAAGAAAGACACAGGCACATAGGTAAGGGCAAAGTGAAGAAATAAAAAAGCGGGGGAAACAAGAACTGGACAGGACCGAAGAGACGGGGAAAGGGTTGGGTTTTGTGTCCGTCCAGCGGGGCTCCTGCATTTTGGTTCTCCTTTTAGGCATTTGGAAGAGATGACGGGCAGCCTTCCTGTTGGAAGAAGGGTGTCTGTCATGTTTGTTGTCGGTCGGAAGGAATAGAGGAGGAATGCACTGAGCCTTGTTAAATGGCTGAATAAAAGGGAGAAATAAAAATAAACAAAAGGGGTGGTCGATAATAATGAATTGATGGCCGACCGTAGCAGAATTCCGTTGTGATGTTGTGCAAAGGGAATGCTTCTAACCGTCTTGTGAAATGATGTACCGTACTGTACCTTTCCTTGCAGCGATGAGCCATCGACGCATCCTTAGTATTTCGCATTTTTGTTTGTTGACAAAATGAGAATGAAGGGATGCGGATGGATGGGTACACGTCTTGCAGTTATGTAGGTTAATCGTGATAGTATGGTACCTGTTGAGGCTAAACGGCGCGTCCACGGGAGTTTTCAAAGCGCCTCGTCAAAGTCGGCATGTTGTGAGAGTGTTAGTTTGTGTCGTGCATCTGTCCTGTCTATCCGTCTTGTTTGTCCTGTCGATGCAGTGTCGAGATGTGGCCTGCAGAGTGTCGACAGCCTGTCAGTTGAAGTTGAGGCTCTTTTGCATCGAGTGATGTGTCGGCAAAGAGAAGAGAGGAAGAAGAGATCAAAAGCGAGGAAGAGAAGCACTGGAAGTAATCTCTGATGGAAGGATGGATGGATGGATGGGGTGGATGCAAGGCAAGGCAAGGAGAGATGCCAAGACTGAGCGAGGGCATTCAAGATTTTGTTGCTGCGCCTGCGGAGCACGCACGCAATTAGATTAGAAGACCAGCCTGGCCAGAAAGAGAAATCCCCCGGTGGAGCTGAAAAAGCAAGTGTTGAAGTGTGTGTGTGTTGGGGCGCGTCCGCGCAGAGACAAGCAACACAAAAGCGTGGGTGTGATAAGGCGATAATTGCTTGTTTGGGACGATAACCGGAGCTAATGCAACAAGTGTGGGAGCGAGGATCTGAGCTGGTTGTTTGGGCGGGAGTATAAATAGTCCTGCCCTTCCCCCTCCGAAAAATAAACATTTTTCCCGTCTGACCAGAAAAACAGAAAAGGGAGCCCGACGGACGTCCCTTTTAACACACACCACACAACACAACACATACAACACTCTTCAATCCAACAAACACCCTCACAACACATCAACCACCACACAATTCTCCCCCGAAAAAGACAAACAAAGAGACAGTCACGTGTCACTTTGATATCTTACACTCTCACTCACACACCTCATTCCTTTACATACATACCCATTTATTATTCTTTTAATATTATTAGGCTTGAGGCTTAAAAACAAAAAACAAAAAAACACCATAAATCTCAATCTCACAAAATTCCATTGATACCAGATTTATTATTTTCTTGTTGCGTTGCTGTTTGATTTGCGATACTCCAATTAGAAGAAACCTGTTTTATTGCTGCAGATAGAGAAAAGAAAACTCAAAACAAATAAGGAAATACCACACCTTCCTCTGTCATATTAATATATACCGAGGCCACTACTACTACTACTACTTCTGCTCCTTCAGAATCCATCTTTCCTGTCTCTTTCTTCTCCTCCACATTGTCTGTCACCGCGATCAATAGTCGCACTCAAACGGTTCCCTCTTCAAACAACCAGCGTGATACATATTCTCACCTCGCCAGCCCCACTCTTCTTCTTCACCCATCCTCTTCTCTCGCGTGACGAACTATCCAGGGGAACCATTCAGTTGTTCTTTCTCCTCAGGTAAGCTTCCCCTCTCTCTCTCTCTCTCTCTCTCTCTCTCTCTCTCTCTTTGTCATCATGTCTTCCCTCGTTTCGCTTCAAATGCGTTGTTGCGTTGCTGACCTAAGCAAACCCACACAGCTCGTCGACGATTCATACTTGTTTCAGACTCCGCCACCCCTCCTCCCCCATCCTCCTCCATCACATCAAGTAACATAACCACATCGCAATCATGGAGTCCTTAAACACGCATCCATCAACTCCCCTCCAGGCAAAAGCCTTCACGGGTCCTTCCTCTCTCTCCTTCCCAGGTGGCGCTGGTGATCTCACGCCTCCTACCGAAGCCGACAGGTCGATGCAAAAGTCGGATGGCAACCTTGATCCCTCTGCTGCTGGCAACACAGTCCAGACTCCGGCGACGCCTGCCGCTACACCCTCAAACGGTGTCAGTGGCATCGTCCCGACTTTGCAGTAAGTTGCACCCGCTCCTTTTCCTGGGGGGAATTGCAGTTGTGGAAGGTAGTGGTTTGAAAAATACATCTTGATGAACCATGCTTAACCTTATCTTTCTCGCGTGAAGAAATATTGTTGCCACGGTCAATTTGGACTGCCGTCTCGACTTAAAGACTATTGCTCTTCACGCTCGCAATGCAGAGTACAATCCAAAGGTACATACCTACTTTTTCTTACTATCTGAGACTCTCAGCAGCCTCGAGGCATGAATGTCACCTTTTTTGATGCACAATTCATGCTTACACATTCTATCATCGCAACAGCGTTTCGCAGCCGTGATCATGCGTATCCGCGAACCGAAAACCACAGCCCTTATCTTTGCTTCTGGCAAGATGGTCGTCACTGGCGCCAAGTCTGAAGATGATTCCAAACTTGCTAGTCGCAAGTACGCCAGAATCATCCAGAAGCTTGGTTTCAACGCCAAGTTCACCGACTTCAAGATCCAGAACATCGTCGGCTCTTGCGACATCAAATTCCCCATCCGTCTCGAAGGTTTGGCATCTCGCCATCACCATTTCAGTTCCTACGAGCCTGAACTCTTCCCCGGTTTGATCTATCGTATGATGAAGCCGAAGATTGTTCTGTTGATTTTCGTCTCGGGAAAGATCGTCTTGACTGGTGCCAAAGTCCGAGAGGAAATATACCAGGCTTTCGAGATGATCTACCCTGTGCTTTCAGGTAAATATTTACTCGAACTAGCTCTCTTCTATACATCTTTCTGACACTATATCTCCAGATTTCCGAAAGGTCTAAAGAAACAACTTCGACGTCGTACACGCAAGTGGGGATCGTTGGAGGGCAACCATTTTCACTGCTTCCAAACCTTCTTTTGGTCGCAGCTGTATTTTTATTATGAATTCATGACTAAATACCCTTCCTCTTTCCTCCGAAGGAAAGGAGAAACCCACCAAAAAGAAAGCTTTCTTATTTTTCCTAGAACTCTGAGAATTTACAATCAGTGTTCTTTTCTAATGGAAATTTGGTTCCTTATAAACCATTTTTCTAGAGTGCGGTTCGCGCCGTACAAATGCATTCCGGGTGTTATCTGTTTATCTTTTTTTTTCTTCCCCTCCGTTCACACTTGACGGCGTTTTTCTGTTCCTCTCTTTCCTTTTTCTTTCGGGGTGGTTTCTATCGGATATACATTTCTTTCTTCCTAAACAATCCTGCATTCCCATTTCTATCTCTTTATTAATCAATCCTGTTTTCCATCTCCCGATCATCAAAGGGCAGGAAAGGATTCGACTCCTTTTTTTATTCGGGTTTCTACAACTGTTTTTCTTCCACACGGGCCTATATTTCCATTTTAGACTTATGGTATCCCTAAGAAATGCAAGTTCCGTATAATTTCCGTCTTGTCACTGTACTCCTCTTTTTTCTTCTCTCTCAACCTCGAAACGATCCTATCATCCCGGACGTAGCCTACACCCCTTCGTCCATATTTTTCTAAACTTGCAAGAAACTTTCTATGATACCCCGCTGATTTCTTTTAAGACGAGACAAGAGGGAAATGAAACGAAGGAAGGAAAGAAAAAATAAAAACTTTGAATTTGATATACTAAAAAAAGAAGAGGCAAAGCAAAGTGCTTGTACTGTATACTATTCTTTTTGAACTTAAGGACGGCCATCGATTGAAGGAATTTAAAGGATTGTTCCTTCGGATGGTTCGTGGGTTAGGATAAATAAATACAAATGGAATAAAAAACATTTGAAAAACACATTTATACTTGGAATTCTTTTGCTCTAATTTGTGACTGCTTTATATACATGTTGTTAAGACTATCTATTGTAAGATAGCTAGTGGTGGATTGCTTGAGCACTATTTCTATCTAAACATCTTGTTTACCGGATTACTTTTTCTACCGTTTAGCAAACCTATGAATGGTTCGAAACCGCCGCAAGAAAACATGCGACATTTGATAGAAAAGTTGCGCGGGTCGAATCTGTGACTTCTCCAACCGTGTTTTTCCGAAACAAATATCTGGCCAGCAACTCTGTTCGCTGCTACTGATATATCTACCGTGGCATGAAAAACTGGTCATGCTCTGACGTTAGATGCTCGATGGTGGATGGGTGTAGTATATTCGAAAAAATAATAATATCTCTTTTGATTCTTCGTATCATTTCAGAATTCGAAAGATACAGCCAGGGGGGTGGTTTTCCCCCTGGTACAAGTTTTTTTTTTTGTGAATTTTCGTCATCGACTTCGATTTTTTGTCATCTTTTGTGAAGATCCGGATTCAAACTTCAACTTTATCGGAAACGAAAGGACCAGTAGTATGCTGGTGTAAATAGTCTTTTGGTGCTGCAGTCTTTCGTCTGGGATATTTGTAGTATCAGGATGTATCTTTTATATACCTCCCTCCCATCGGTACTGATTGTCATTGTCATCATGCTCCAGTCCTTTGGGTAATTGATATGTCCACCTATTGGTTGGTAAGGTAGTTTGACAGGTTCGATCATAAATGGTATTGATCTTATTCGAAAAATAATAGTCATGCCTTTTTGGTACATAGGTTACTCGAGAGCCGCTTAAAGAGGTATTTGGCTTTGTTGGAATCCAACCATATGGATTCGGACTGGGTTAGGACTTGGACATGGTATGGATGAAACATAATGGTGTATACTGGATATGAGGGGGGTTTGGATCCGTGGAGTCGGGCTTGACCAGGTTGATGTTGCATATAATCTTCATGAAGTTTGATTGAAGTGCCATTTGCTTTGTGTAGAGAGCAATTGGTTTTATGAGAGATTAAACTGTCGCGTAAAACAAACACTGACCACAGATTTATGATATTTAGTTAAATACCACTTACAGTTCTATATCTTCCATAAATCCTAAAAGTACCATATCAGCGGTAAGAAGCTAGCTGAAGAAAGTTCGCTAGAAAGCATTAATCAATAATTGCCTAGAGTGGGCTCCGAATTACAGTATAGATCTGTTAGAAGCTGGAGGTGACTGTGACTGTGATTGTGATTGTGATTGTGATTGTATTGCTTTCAGTGGTTGGGTTTTGATTTGGTAGCGAGAAGGTTTTGTCTATATATTAGGATTCATGAGTGCGGTAGAACTGTATTCGTCTCGCCTTGTTCGGATCCGATATCCTAACCATGTTATAACTATACGAAGTCCCGTCCGATGAATTCATGAATTAATTCGTGATGTTGGGCGTAGTTCATGATGGAATACCATGATTTTTCGTTATCATTCCTTGGAAGGAAAGATTGAGAGGAGATGTTGATGAGTAGAACGTGGTATATCGTCCATGATAGTTTTCGCGAGTATTTCTGAGACTAAGAGGGTACTGCCTTCGAAACTCCGAATTGATCTAAAGTCTTACAGAATAATAATGGCGACCATGAAGATTCCGCCTTAGCATGATCGCTAGTCCCCTCATGCGAAATATTTCTCGTATCTTCCCGTATGGTTCTCCCGCTGTTTTTTGTTGGATTCACGTCTGCAATGAATAGGAGATAAAGGGTCGTGCTTATAGTCCCTGAAGAACTCTGAATTTCGTTTTGAAGGTGTTCCTGCATCTATTTTCACAAGAATACCTTGGCTATAGCATCTAGTATTATGCATCTCCCTCTTCTGGTCTCCATATTTTTTCCCATAGCAGCTTTCTGCTTTCCGACATCATAGGGTCACCACCAGTTGCTATCATATTTGTAATGTATATATAGCACCTCCGCCCGATCTTATTCGAGTGGGCTTTACGAAGGACGTGTAAGGTTCTTGGTGGCTTGCTAATAGGTTTGTTTATGGGTTTGCGTCTGATGTTTCAAGTTGGTTCATGGTTGTCGACCCTCGGTTATGGATAGAGATGCTATGATATAATCCGTATGTACTAGTATTCTATATTGTCCTATATACGCGCTTTACTGTGCAAAATCTTATCGGATTGACGAGTTCTTCAGGGATGCTCATAAGGAGGTGCGTTCTTGCTGCCGATAATTGTTGAGATTCGGGTCGCGGATTGCAAATTAATTGGGTAGGCAGTCATCTTCTTTTTTCTCTTCTGTCTTTTGCAAGGGGATCCATAGCGGCGTAGATACCAGATGAGGTACATTAATCAATGGCCATTTCTCTTTACCTCCGTTCGTAGTTCTTTCTTTTAAGAGGCGTGGAAAGTTGTATTTCTCGGATATTCTTCGACATTAAATATGAGACCGAATGGCAAATAGTCCAGCATAGTTTATATTCAGGGTCGTATTATAGTTGTTTCTCTCTTCAATAGTGCATCCCTGTTGAGCGAAATTGTATTCTTCATCGTTGTTCGTGTGAAGATAGAGCATAGAGGTGGTGAATCCGGGTGGCTTTTAACTGGTGGCTCTATTGTGGCTCTGAGTCGCTTATCGAATTAGTATATACCAGGCTTTGATATATGAATAGGTATAATCCTATACCTTGATCGTAGATATCGCGTAGGGCGTGAAGTAGGGGATTTCTCGCTGGATCTTGTATTTTCAAGGAGATCTGGTGGAGGGATGAGTTCTCATTGAGACAAGGAGATCGTGGGCGTATTACTGCCGGGTGAATTAAGGTATTTTCTTGACCGTGGCTATTGTTATACATTCAACGAAAGCCCTCATGGTCAGCTATAGAGTGAGCCGAGTGATATGTAAATAATACGGTGAAAGCATGGCTAATAGTACGAAGATCATGTAGTCTAGATTTGATAGTATTGATCCTTGCATACTTCGAACCGGAATGTCCGAATTTGTCAATACGAATTTGCCGGTCCTTGATACGGTGTAGCCGACGAGTTTAATCGGTAGACATCTGGGAGACCGTCGTCCTATTTCGCATGTTCAACGTCTGGTGAATATGCTGCTTGTCCGACGCCGAAAGACTTCGCTGAATGTTGGCTGCTCCTGGACCGCACAAAGAATTTCCAGACGGTGCTGAACATTAAAGCATCAATTTGGTCAAGATAGTTTCGGCTTCGTAGAGTAGGTTTTTCCTGTGTCGCGTGCAGTTACTAGCATGGAAGACTATTTTGGTACGGAATCCATCCGTCCTGAATAATGATACTACTAAGATATGCGAGTTCCGTTTTTGCGACTGAGGTCGGTGATATTTTTGTGTCTATTTGTCTGGAGTCTGCAGTTCTCCGTTTTACCGCCCCGATGAAATCATATCTGATAGGGGTCGATTTTTCGGAACTATATACTCCTGGCGCATTTCGAGATTTCGAACCCCTGTTAGGAGAACGTGTCGGACCCGCATATCGCCGGTGATTCATCTGGTATTGGCGTAAATGGTTTGTACATGTTTGCCTGGATTACGCGGATAATATAGTGCATCTGACTTTTGAGATGCTAATGTTCATTGTTGAATTTGGAAGACACTCCTGGTTTAATACTCAATGTATTTTCTATTGTCATATCCACGGTTCAATCGGATTTCTTAGATAGAGAGACCGGAAAATAGCGGAATTCTTCAACTTAGAGCTTTTGTTGTGCTGAATTGGGGAGAATTCGAAGCTGGGTCGTTGGTTGTGAAGTTTGATGTATCCTGCATCACGGGTTCATAACCTGTTGGTTAAGAGATTGCTTTCTCGTGCGCACATAGGTTTGGGTCGTAAGAGAGGTCTTCGTTTGGCATGCGGATATATTTCTAATCGATGTAGTAATATGTAGAGAAGCCTAGATGAAGTGGTTATCCAACGGCGACTCAGTCTTTTAGAATCTAGCGGTAGCAGAGTTGGGGCTGTTCCCCTGGTTGTTGAGTTTGCAAGATAGTTGTGCGTAGCTGCATGGTCATAGTCTTTTTCCATGGAGGTTTGTCATGATAAAGGGCGAGCATCCTTTCGGTAGTTGAATAATGTACCTATCCTGATATAATAGATCATTCAAGATGGTCTTTGGTTTCGATGGTTGCCAAGAAGCATACTGGTTTGGTTCTTTGGATTCGAGCATCATTTTTACTGTGTCGTTCGGAAATTCTTTCAGGACCCATCGTTTTGCGTATGTACGAGTGGGCAGGTTGGGGTGGGACCGGGGCGTCTCTCGACCTGGTCGTCTGGCTGGACATGGTGTGAATTGGTATCCATAATATGTAAGAAGAGTGGCGTGTGTAAACGTAGGGAGCTGGCGTAGTCTTCTTATAGATCTCTGTCGTGAGGAAGCCTAGCCTCTGAGAGATATTGATGTATTTAATGATTGCTGATTATGTTATATAACTGGCTTCGTATAATAGTAAAAAAACTCATGGGTTAGGGCAGAGGTAGATTGGTAAGCAGGTTATCGCATGCGCACCCTCATGTGGTGCCCCTATGCCAAGTTAAAAGTTGCGCTGTGGCCATTTCCAGGACCGATCCGAGCTTTCTACGAAGCAGAGAGTTTGGTTTGTAAGACCAAGTTATATACTTATTTGCGTCTTTGGTTTTATTGACAGGATGGAATGTTGCAGTGGGTTAAGTTTTTCCAGTGGTTGGGTGGTGAGGGGGGTATTTATACTAATTTCTGATCTATTAGTGTTTTCCCTCAGTTCTTCCATAGCACGCTCTGCCTATATTCTTAAATCTGCTAGAGCGTTGTGGACTACTATATCATCTAGAGCACAAGTACTTAGTACCTTATATCAATATATGTATCCATTGACAGCTAGATGCTTCCATAGAAGTTCGCGTTGTGTAACGTTGGATTTCCCAATATGTCAAAGACTGAGGATAACTGGCATCTCAATTGCTTTCGTGAATGGCCCAGATTGGCAATCACGATTGTAATTACGACAATGCCCGTTTCGTCCATGAATTTTATATAACGAATGGCCAAATTACAGTGTAAACTATATGAACCCGGTATTGCCTGGCACACTAGTAAATGCTTATTTTTAGAAATAGTACGAAAATTTAAAAGCCAGATTTCAAACGAGGCCTCAACAGTACCACTCGAACTTGTCTTGTAAACCAGAAAGCCATCCTTTTTGGCTGTGTAGCAGGCCTGCCGGAGGCAATATGCCAGGATCGTATCGATTCTCCAAACATGCCACCAAGCGCAGCATCAAAGACATCCTGCTCCTACGAGCGGCTATGGGCTTTGCTCAACTGCACTATCTCCTCCTTGTAGCCCTGATGGTCTATTTTGATGGTTAGCTATGTTAAACGGTATATATGGCATTATAATAGAACATACTCCCTGAGGGATGTCTGCTACGGTCGTGCTATCCCAGCCACGACCCATCCCGTCGAAGTAAGCCGAGTATGTGCTTTGATTAAAGGGTTGATTGTGTCTCTTGTGTTCTATGAGGGAGGTTAATTATGTTTAAAAGCATGATACTATAATAAAACATACGTCGATTTCTGATTCTGTGTTTTGGATGTGGGTCTCCTTTTTTACCAATCTCTTCAATAATATTTCTGTCTAGCGTTCCAAGAGTTTGAATTGGCCTTCCAATAACTTTGCTAGAACTATCGATTTAAGGGACTTATCCAAAGTTAGCAGCTTGTTTAACTATTGGTAGAGAGAGAACTAACACTTGTTTAATAATAATACAAAAGATCAACCCCAAAGATGACTTAGCAGGTTTGCCATTTTTTATAGCCGATCTGGGATAGCAGAATATATGAGCATAGGAACAATGAAATAGGCTGTAGGTTTCTTTAATAGCTTACCGGAACAAAATATTGTTGCTATCGATGAGCCCGAGGTTCGATTACCGGCGGACGCACCATATGGAGAAGAAGCTAGAAGTAAAAGGAAGGAAGAAAGGGAAGGAAGGAAGGATGATATCAAGGGTCGCTCAGATAAATGATGCTATCTGTGAACAGTAAACAATAATGGACGAGACTGGATCGGTGGATACAACACAAGGTCGCCAGAATTAACAACTCGATGCGCCCCGCAAAGCTATTCCGATCTGTACCATGTCATTGTGCGGTCACAACCGGCAATGTTCATTAACCTTGGTCGTCGGTTGTTCGCCGAATCATAGGCTAGAGATTACTACGACCGCCTAACCCTACCCTTGCGCACATGCCTTTTTTTACTCTTCACATGGCCAATTCGATTCGTCACTGCTTTGAATCTGAGATCCTACATCTTGTTTTATTTTGTGTCATTTTTTGAAGCTATCAAAGTGTACAGTATCGATTGTTTATGATGGCTTCGAAACGGGCTGTTCGTCTTGTTTGCAGGGACCTCCGGGCTTCAAATTCGACCTTTTGTTCTGTCTCCAGAACTTCTTCGATTCTCCCAACTGGCTCCACAACATCTTCGTTCTTCACCCGACCAATACAACCTGCCGCTCCCAACCACCGTATACCCACCGGAAACTTAACACGAAGCACGCAAACTCGCTTTCTCAAAACTTCCTCTCGCCGCCAATCCTCTTCCCAAAAAGAGAAAGATGAAGAACTCGCCGAGTACCTCTCGCAACCTCGCGAATCCGATACAGTCGATGTCTGCATCGTCGGTGGCGGGCCAGCCGGTCTCGCAGCAGCCATCCGGCTCAAACAGCTAGCCAACGAAGCCGGCAACGAGGATTTTCGGGTCCTCCTGCTCGAGAAAGCTGGTGACATCGGCGCACATACTGTCTCAGGCGCCGTTATCGAACCGCACGTCCTCAACGAGTTGTTCCCGGATTGGCTGTCTGAGGATAATCCAAACAAGTTCGCCTGGGCGACCGAATGTACGGGCGACAAGATGAGATTCTTGACCAAGACCATGGCTATCCCGTTACCCGAACCCCCACAGATGAAGAACCACGGCAATTATATTGTCAGTCTGAACGAGTTAGTCAAATGGCTCGCTGAGAGAGCAGAGGAGCTAGGCGTTGAGGTCTTCCCGGGATTTGCTGCTTCAGAGGTTCTCTACAACCAGGACGGGTCGGTCAAGGGCGTTGCTACGAATGATTTGGGTATCGGGAGGAATGGTAAACCGAAGGACTCGTTCGAACGCGGGATGGAGTTTCATGCGAAAGTCACACTATTCGCCGAGGGATGCCACGGCAGCTTGACCAAGAAATTGTGCAAGAAGTTCGATCTGAGGAGCGAGTCGGAACCGCAGACGTACGGGTTGGGCGTGAAGGAGGTTTGGGAGATCCAACCTGAGAAGTTCAAGAAAGGGGAGGTTGTGCACAGTATGGGATGGCCGTTGCCGAAGGATACATACGGTGGTGCTTGGATGTATCATTTTGGAGAGAATATGGTCAGCATCGGGTTGGTTGTCGGGCTGGACTATCCGAACCCTTACCTGTCGCCGTATCAAGAATTTCAGAGAATGAAGCACCACCCGTTATTCAAGGATGTTATAGAAGGCGGGACGTGCATATCTTATGCGGCGAGGGCATTAAACGAAGGTGGTTTCCAGGTATGTTCGTCATATGATAAACCGTTCTATGGTGTCACAATGTGAAGTGCGAGAGCTAATATACCATAGTCGATACCTAAACTCATATTCCCAGGAGGCGCCCTGATCGGTGACACGGCTGGGTTCCTCAACCTCCCGAAAATCAAGGGAACCCATACATCTATGAAATCTGGTATCCTCGCAGCCGAAGCAGCATACTCAGCCCTGTCCAAATCCCGCGACTCGGAAGGTGCTGTTCTGCTTCACTCCTACCCAGAAGCCATCAAAAACTCATCGATACACAAAGAACTCAAAGAAGTCCGAAACATGCGACCGGCATTCCATACCCCGCTAGGACTCTACGGTGGGATAATATATTCCGGTATCGAGGCCTTCGTTTTCAAAGGCAAAATGCCGTGGACGCTGCATCATCCGAAACCGGACTGGGCAGCTACAAAACCTGCCGCTGAGTGCCAAAAGATCGAATACCCAAAACCCGATGGTAAAATCAGTTTCGACATTTTAACATCAGTCAGTCGGACGGGTACGAATCACGAAGAAGATCAGCCTGTGCACCTGCAAGTTAAGAACTGGGATGATCACGCGGAGAAAGAGTGGCCGAGGTTCAAGGGTGTCGAGAATAGATTCTGCCCCGCTGGTGTTTACGAGTATGTGGAAGATGAGACGAAAGATATTGGGGTCCGATTTCAGATTGTAAGTTCAGAAAAATAGGTTTTAAAGAGGATTCTAAGCTAACCGTCGACTTTTGCACCCAGAATGCGCAAAATTGTATCCATTGCAAAACATGCGATATCAAAGCCCCATCGCAGGATATCAACTGGCAGACTCCCCAGGGCGGCGAAGGACCAAAGTATACCCTCACATAGGATTTACTCAGTATATCTTTGAAGCGACGGGATAAATAACCCCCGCCCTTGTAAGCTTATCCGGTGAACAAAGCCACTTTCTACATTTCCGTTTCAGATACCAATTTCTCACAGCCTTACCAACTGTTTTTGTACAACAATGAGCCAACAGAACAAGCTTCGAGGCTGAACATTTTCTATTGAGGATCATTACTCACATCCTTGCAGCTGTATCATTAGCCGCGCGCAGCCATGCAAGCCCGCCCATCCAACTCCCAATTTGATATGATATCTGCATTATCTGCATTATCTGCAGCGACAAATAAAAGTGCCGGTGCCGGTGGGCCCGATCGCATAAAGCAAACCTACTTCAACTCGAACCAAAGTCCCCTCATTCTAAACCCGAATAACTTCCTTTCTTTTATCAGTAATATACGTAATTAAATCCTTTTTGCTATCAAAAGTCCGCACAGTATCTGTTCCCGACAGGATGCCAGACCCCACTACCCCACGTTCCACCAAAAAACGCCGGGTAGAAACCAGCCGGGAAGACAACGTTCCGTGCAATCGTAAGATGAAATCGAACCCCTCATCAAAATATCACATACTCAACACAAAAAAACGCACAGGAGGAACCACCGATCCCCGCACACCCGCCAAATCCCCGCCGTACACGCATTCCCGCACGGGAAGCGGTGTAGTCTACACGAACGGTATAAACGTCGACACATCAGCCGATCCGCTCGCCACACAGATCTTAAATCTGTTCAACCAGCTCGAGGATTTCGGGAAATCGCTCACACGTTCCTACGATGCCGAACGGAAAGCCCGGCTTGAGGCGCACGAAGCTACCCGAAAGCAGGTATTGGGTATGCAAGAGGTGCTTGGTGTTATCGCGGAGGATTATGCGGATATGAGGAGTCGAGCTTCCCGCGGGCTTTTCGAGCTAAGGCTCGGTGGGGCGTTGATTAGTCCTGGGCAGGATAATAATCCTCGTTCTCGTAACCGTAATCATAGTAATTATGGTGGAAACGTGAATGAGAATGGGAATGGGAATGAGGGTATGCAGTATAGTGTGGACGCGGATACAGAGGATGCATACATGGAGGATGTAATGGTCGACGACTCGCAAGCATCGTTCGCTCCAACGGGGAGTTTAGAGGCATCGTTGAAGGAATCCTTCACTCAGAAAGAAGAATCGACAACGGGTACATACACAGACGACGGAGGAGACGAGGAAGAAGAAGAAGACGAAGATTCGCAGCCGGTAATTCCGAGGAGTATACGAAAGCGACTACAACAGCGCAGACAGATATCAAAAACACTCAGCCCCGGTATCCCCGCACCAGACGACGACGGCAGCACGACGGAAAGCAATACGAACGAAGAATTCGAACCGAACCCCACACGGCACCCGAAACGCTCACTGGAACGCGGAAAACGTAAGTTGATGCAGAAGAAGAAAGTAAATCATCGGACCGCTGCAGTTCCGGATTCACAGTCCACGGATGATGCCTCGGGACTTCCGCAGCAGGTCGAAGCGGAAATGAATTACGAGTTCAGCCAGTTGGGTATCCCCCCCAACCCGGAAGAAGAGAACGATGAAACGTACCAAGGGTCGTTATCGCCAGATCCGCAGATGGAATTATTGGAAGCACAGGGGTTTCATGGGGTTGATCCGAGACTTTTCATGAAGGAACGGCCGCGGAGGAGTGTTAAGAAGCCGGAAAATTATTTCGATCCGAACATTACTACGTATCTTATTGGTGGGGATGAGGGGTCTTCTGTGACACCGGAGAAGAAGGGGAAAGGGAAGGCTGTTGATAGGACGCCGAGGCATATGAAAGGAATGTCGGGGGGTAGAGGCGGGTCATCGGGTTTGGAGGGTAGAAACGCAGATGGGAGGATACATGAAAGGCAGTCGTCAGACGATTCGGATCTGGGAAAAAGACTGGTAGCTGGAGAACCGATTGTTATAAAAGCGAGGGAGAAGATTGCATACGAGAACCGGCATGGTAGATGAGAGTATTAGATTCAATCTGAGGGAATATATAATGAATTTGAATTTCGTGGTATACTGAATTTTAATTGCCTAGCAAGCTAGAAAGCGGGTGCAACGCAGTGTCTCCAAAAATAGCGGCGTCGTATAGTTTACGAGACAAAGCCAGTTGATAAGAATTTAATTATTCCAGTCTCAGAGTAGTTATTTGCATATTTGATCATTTTTAAATTTGTAATAATCGCTGGCGTTGATATCTAGATGTTCCAACTTGGTGAACCAAGCTGTTGGATGCACGCATTTTTAAACTTCGACCTGCCAGTGAACGATTTAGATCATATCGATAGGACTCCACATTGCACAGTCCAAACGAGCAAACACTCCCAAAACAAAATTTTTGACCACAATGCAGACCTTTCCTACCTCCACAATTCTCTCCACAATTCCTCGAAAGAGCACAAAAAAAAAAAGGGCTATCGAGGACCATAACATAGCTGATTGGTATCAAAAATGAGCTCAACTGGCAAGTTAGAGGAATTAGCGCACCCATCTTATTGGGACGAGCGGTACATTTCACCGGATGAAGAGAGCTTTGAGTGGTACATATATTACGGCAAATTTCACCTGAGGTCCGGTCTTGCTGCTAATATTAGCATCTGATGGATAGGTTCAAAGACTACGACCAGATACGAAGCCTCATTGAGAAACATATACCGGATAAGGCTTCTACTATAATAAATCTGGGATGTGGAAATAGTGTACGGAAGTATCAATCGATATTTTTGTTCCGTTGAGTTCATAAATAACCAATTAACTTTCGTAATATATTAGCTGCTCGGACCCCAGATGCACGAAGAAGGATATACGAATATCGAGAATATAGATTTTTCCAATGTTATAATTAAGAAAATGTGGGAGAAATACCCCGAACAGAGTTGGAAAGTTGCGGACGTCAGAGAAACGGGCTATCCTGATGCACATTTTGATATTGCAATAGACAAGGTATTTTTCTCTTCCTTGGTGACTTACATAATCCTAAAATACAAATTACCCGTGACAAGTTAGTAATAAGTTTAATAGGGTACACTTGACGCGATGCTATCAGGCTCATTATGGGACCCTCCAGACCATGTCCGAGAAAGGACAGCGGCGTATATGAATGAGGTTTGTATTTGGTTTTTCTACGAAGCCACCACACACCTATGACTAAAATATCCACAGATTCTTCGAATTCTAAAACCCAATGGGAAGTTGTTATATATCACATATCGCCAGCCTCACTTTATACGGCCGATAGTGATGCGAGAAAACGAGTCGATTTTAGACATTGAGACTCTAACGGAGGGTGGAGGGGTATTTGAGTACTTTGCTTATGTTTTGACTGTGATACCAAAGAAACGATAATCACCACGTTTGTGGGTGTAGATTGCGGCGATAGAGATACTTAGGTTCTAGGATCATATTTTATTATACAAGAAGAGAACATACCCGTTTATGAAATATAATGCCGGCCTTAAACTCGAGTAATAGACACGATGTTTAAAACTCTGTGGATAAGAAATATTCGCATTGGTTCGAGAACGCAGTGAGAAAACATTCCAGTTTCTGCATAGCTTATTTATATCTCCGCCGTTTTAAGATAGAGGATGCGAGATTCGTTTCGATCTGTGACTAGACTCGAGTCTCAGCAGTATCGATGCGACAGTTCCTCGACCTGCCCAAACCCTCCTTTGGGCTCGGTCTCGCCTGCAATTGCTGCGTCCGGTTTGGTTCCCGAAGTCTAGCGCCAAGATCCGGACAACTTCGAATCACTTTGCAACAAAGATGACGATGGCGTCTATTTATGCTGCGACGTGAAAGTATTTGGTTACAGCTTGAAGTTTTCAAAGGTAGTAGTCTTTTGCTTGGCATCTTCAGACTGCTCAAATTCGACTGGTCGAATCCAACGTCAAGAAACACGACTTGGACAGCTAAATTATGAAGCAGCTAAGAAGCTTCGAAGCTAGGTCGAATGCTCGAGATACTTGAAGCGTAACAGGCCGGAAATACGGCCGGCGACTAAGGAATGACTACGCATTGTTTAATACTAGCGTATATTACTTGATGTCATCTTGCATTCGAATGTCCGTATATAAGGAACTGGCTCTACGCCTCGTAAATCTTTCTTCCCATCTTCATCAAGCATCGATTCTGTAATCTTCTACTCGATCTTCTCCCATTTTCTGGCTGGTTCCATATTATTCACTTCTAACTATCGAGGCTGGTTCCTCATTTTTTACAACTTCTTTTTCGTATACCGTATTACTCAGCTTCCAAATCCAAACCTTTAATACTCGAGTCCTCCTGATACTTAGATTTCCTATTGCATACTTGAGTACTCACCTAAGTCCAAATAAGTTATCACAAATCCTCGTATATAAACCACCCCATAACTCTACAGCAAAAATGAAGTTCACGATCCAAGCCATTGCCGCCGTCGCCCTTGCCACATCTGCGTCTGCCGCTCCACGACCACTATTCACATACCCCAACTGCCAACCAGGCTATTCCCTCGCCTTCAATGCTCCTGGTATGCCAAAGGTATCCTGTATGCCCAACAGCGCCATAGCAGCCCACAGACCCCCAGGTTTCGCCCCTCGTGCCATCAACATCCCATACGACTTTGCAGCCCACGAGAAGCGCGAGGACAAGGCCAAACTAACACCCAAGGAATTCGCTCTCAAGCGTGCCGCCCGCCATAACGCCACAGCGGCAGATGTAGCCTTCCTCCAGACTGTCCCCGACACCGTCTTCCAAAAGATAGCCGACGCGAACATGAAACTTCACCAGGCGAAGAACGCCCTCTGGGAAAAGAAGGTGCCTGATATGAACGCCGCACCGACCCCGATAACGCGCACCCCTAAACCCACCGGCACCACCACTCCAGTACTAGCAGGTCAGAGATCAACATCTAAGGACCGTTTCATCCGCTGGGCGCAAGGAAAGCAGAATGTTTCCGCCGAGGTCGTCAAAAAGCTGCAATCTACCGCTGATTCCGTGTTTGATGATCTCAGAAAATCGGCGTCAAAGGAGCGACTTGTCAAGGAAGCTAACCTTATCGGATCTACCGAACTTGCTACTTTCTTTGGAACCGTTCCTCAGGCCGTTTACGATTCTATGGATCAGCTGAAGGCTAAGCTCAGAAGCGCCCGTACCGATCTTAAGGCTAAGAAGATCCCAACTGGGTTGTAAAGCTAATATCGTTTTTGTTCATTGGAGAATTTAGAATTACGAGGTATGAAATTATACGAGTATACGGAGGAGCTGGGGTTGACAATACCTTTTGGCTTGTAATGACAATTATAATTATACGTTAAACAAAATTAAAACATTTTTTTCCCCATCGAAAACTCATTCTCATGAACGGTACAATATTCACTAGTCTAGAATTAAAACGGGTGCTATCGACACTTCACATCTCTGCAGAACGCGTATAATTAATTTCGACTATCCTCAATGATATTACATATCTGGTCTCGTGTTTACACTCTATTTCCTTGCTTGTGCGACCCGAGAATTTATCGAACACCTGTCTAAAGGAATGTCTTGAAATGGAAATATTCATGAAAGGAAAAAAAGAGGTGCTTTAATTCTTTTGCTCTGCCACACCCACACGCTAAAAGAAAGAGAGGGTTTATACACACAGAATGAACAAATCCACATAAATAACAATTAGGTTGATGGTGATAAAAGGGAAGTTTAGGCATTCATTAATAACCTGAGAAATATAGTGGGGCAAAGAGATATCTCAGATCGAGAATGTAACGGGGAGAATCGATAAGTGAGATGTAAACGAAGGCTAGGTCAAGGAAAGATTAAGATGACAAGGGTGGGTTGGTGTGAAGAAAGGTGGTGTTTAGAGAATATGATATACATGAAGACTGACCGTGATCCTTGGTTGTAAAGTCAGGAAAGTTCGTGTCGGAAAAGGATTAACGGGAGAGCTAATTACTGCCTTGAGGAAGAAAGAAAAAATGTAGAGCAAGTAAAAAATGTACAGGAACGGAAGATTAAAAAAAAAAACATATTAAGAGACCTTGACTTTTTAACACCAGTCATGAAGTACCGTGAACAAAAGATTAAAAGGGGCGGAGCTGGATACGAAGACCCAAGGAATAACCTCTCTTAATAGTGAAGAAAAAGAGAAAGAAAGTTTTCCGGAAGACCCAAAATGCAAAGCTCAAGTACGAGGAAACGAAAAAAAAAAGAGTATATATGCTGCCCGGTTGAGCAAAAAATGAAAAAACAAAGTTGAGGACCGCGCTTTGGATATATGGATGCGTGAAAGCCGATAGGAGAAGACCTCTAATTATGAAACCCTAGAAAACAAGAGTGATAAAACCGGATACTCGTAGCCCATATAAACCGTGAACGTCGCAAAACTCCGGGATATAGTTTTGGTCATTAATAACAATAAGAGAAGGAACATGATGGGCAGGAGTTGTAAGATAGTGTCGAGGGAGAAAAAGAAGAAAAAAGGAGATCCGATACGGCATTATATAATCGTTTCAAGTCGGGAATAGATATTTAGGAAGTGCGATAATCTTCCAGCTAACTAGAGCTGGGGACTATGATTGACGTGTGCGAATAGTGCATCGAATAGCTTCTCAATCTTTATCATAACGTTAGTGTGGTCGAGGTAATACCGTAGCTTTTCCATCGACTTACCTCCGGCGCAGCTTTGATGAAACTCAGGTTCCAGAACTCGTAACTCGGATTCTTCAGCAGTTCTAAGAGTGTTATAATGAGTCCCCACGGGTGCGGTCTATGCACTATAAGGCGTTCCAACAGAACACGTGTGATCTGCTGTCGAATGTCAAGTTCAAACGGAGTTCCTTTGACGTGACCAAAGAGGGAAAGTAGGGTGCAGCTGAAGAAGTGGGTGTGGCTGTTCGGGTAGCGGAGTTGGTTGGCCATAGCACCTAGGAAATAATAGCGGGCTGTGCTAAAGTTAGCGAAGAATCTATGAATTGAAATCGGTATGAGAAACGTACTTTCAGGGTTGAATGCTTGAGCGAGCTCAAACAGGAAAGTCGTATGTGGTGAATGGGGAATGAATGCTGCGGTCCCTCGTTTTTCTCCGACAGTGATGGCGTGCATCACAACGTAGATGACCAGACTATTAAGCGAGAAGTCATCGACATTAACTTTATCGAAGCTGGGGAACTTGAGGATCATTTTAGATGCTACAAGATTGATGTCCGCCTCCTTGGACCCTTCAGTAAGACACCGGTCAACCGCTTCTTTGATCTCAAGGTTAGCAAGGCGCTCGCCAAAGGTATGCGGCAATGCGATCTTAGGTGGCTTGCGAATTTCTGGCAGCCTGTCAACCTTGAGACCATGTGTGAAGGGGTCTGGCAACTCTTTCGAACCAATTGGGAACGCGCTCAGAATGAGATTTCGAAGCTGCGTGCAGTTGGTAGGGATGGCAGCGCATATCGAATTATGGTATTCGGCCAAAAAGTCGGGGAAGTCGTGGTGAAGGACCAGAAGGAAACGCAGAATGCCTCGATAGAAGTGGAGGATTTCATCCACTAACTCTGGCGATTTGACAAGCCCGCCGAGATAGCGCAGTAGCCTCTCGAGAACGCGCTCGTATAGATTCCATCCGTCATCATCAACGATTGTAATCAATTTGGGGACGAACATGCGGTGAGCAACAAGGCTGGCCCAGGCGAAAGCGAATGCAGGATAGTACACAGGCTGGATGGCCATGATAAGGTCACTAAGGTAAGTTAGAATCATTGTGATTAAAAGTTTATTTATGGCAAGTGACTTACTAAAACGCCAACATTATTGGTCGTTGATATTCCTCAAGTTGGCCCTCTACTTCATGCCACTCACACAGGAGGCTGGAAAAGAGTCTGTAGAAAACCTTTTGGTTAAAAACAGCTCCATCCATGAGTTCGTGTTGGTGATTGAAAACAAGGATGATGACGGAAAAGGTAGCTTTGAGGTACTCGGCTTTGTTTGAACCTTCGCTACCGCTCTCTTCAAGGTGATATTTAGCCAACAACACTATCAGTTTAGCCAAACTATCGACTTGATTGTAAACGCTATTGAAGGTTGGATCTTCAGCTGTTGTAATCTCTTTTTCGTGATGCTTAATTGCCGTTTCGACACAAGTTCGGAAGAAGAGCGCGGCAGTGGCCTGATCATCGAGGGTTTTCTCGTGATACAGTTGTGAAATAAATGCCGCAAAGTTTTTCTCACTTGTGGAAGGGTGGTCACAGAGCTGAACCCATTCCTCGAAAATATATGCGAGCTGATCACGGATTGTTACTTCTTCGGAGGGCTGGTCTTCCTCTGGTGGCGGCGGTGGCATCTCGAATTTCTGGAGATCTTGGAGAAGAGTCCGACCAACATTATTCTGAGGATCTTGTTGAACAAAGTGGATAAGTTTGTCCAAGCTGGAAGCAAAATCGGATCGGAGAGCAATAGGATCTGGCCCTAGAACAATTTCTCTTATGAGGCTCGAGAGAAATTCGATTGTTCCAGGTTTCCTATTATCAATCGCGCGCGCAATAGAGACATCGAGCATGTTGAGAGTGATAAGGCGGCTCCGAATAAGAAGAATCGTGACGGGGAGGTTGAACAATTGCTACATATAGATGTTAGTTTCAAGCTGCGTTAAATTTCGATAGCTAGGATATACATACCTCATTCTCCTGGGAAACAAGCAATGCCATGACTTCTTGAGCCGTGTTCTGCGAGAGTTGGCAAAGCTTCTCAAGCAAGAATACATAGGCTTCTGCTTCAATGGTTGTGTCTGCCTGGCTATACAACAATCGGCACAGATTGCCAGCCAATGCCATACAAAGATTATCCATGAAAGGAGAACCAGCGGCAACACGTACGAAGTCGTTCATTATGACCTTGAGATGCCCACTTTCGGGAATATCCGCAAGCGAATCCGCGGCGACTTCTTTTAGAAGTACACTGGTTTCGTTGAGAAGTTCCTATAATAGATTAGTCAAAACACAGAACTCCACTAATTCAGCTTTCAGTTACTTACAAACATGCGATCTCTAGTCGTTTTGAACATTTCCCCGGGGTTCTGAGCCGGTCGAGATATAATGGAGGGAGGGGGTAGAAGCGCCTGCCTTTGCTGCGGCTGCGGCTGTTGTTGCGAAAGAGCAAGGTTCTGGTGGGTAAGTGGGACGGGAGATGGGCCTTCACTTTGTTGACCAATGGGGGCAAAGTCGCTGATGACTTCTTGCGACATGCGAGCTGTAGCGACCGAATCACTAGAAGCCCTTGGCATGCGCGAGAAGTCGTCGTACACATTGAGTTGCGTGGGGGATAGACCACCCGGTTTCAGACGAAAAGGCTCAGGCAAGGAGACCATGTACCGAGAGATTGCCGGGTCGGTGAACGGTTGCCCGTTTTGCCTGGTTCGCTCGCGGTGTAGCCTCCTCATCGTATATGCTTGCTGAAGGTTGTCGTCGATCTCTGGCATCGCTTTCTCCTGAGCGGCTCTTTCAATCACAGCCGATGCAAGTTCCAGATTATCGTTAACGATGACCAAAAGTGCCTGGTCCGCGAAAGAAGGCTCAGGATAGCCATTCGAGGCAAGCAGTTGGCGAATGTGATTAGACATGCTCATCCGTAGAGGTTCCTTGCAAGTAACAAGGGCAAGGCTTCCAGCCATTGTTTGTACCATACTATGAGCAGCCTTTCTCATCTTCTCCTCATTGGGCTCGGTCGAAAAATCCTTCAGAATCAGTTGACTCGTCGAGATTGCCGCAATAGTAACAGATCGCTCAACGACGGGTGACATTATTTCCCGAATGGCGCGCTCTATTGCGGCGGTAAGGATGCTTCTGACTTTAGGGTGCTGTCCGAAGCCATTAAGAGTATTATTGATAACGATCTGGTTGTGAAGATCCGGAAGTAAAGAATTGATGGCATTTTCAGAGAAACGGTCGGCCCTATCATCGCGGGGGAACATAATTCCGCCGAAATCTTCTAAACCGTCGACGAGGGCTTCGCTTTCGTCCTGGAGTGGAGGGCGGTCTCGGATCTCGGTTGATGCTTCGACGCTCTTGATATCCGTACCCAAAGCCTTGCAGAGAACCTCAATTTCGAACTTGAGGTTGAGTTTCAACTCGGCAAATCTATAGAGTTCTGCTAGCAGCCGGAGGATAGCCATGGTCCACGGATTTGGTGGCTTGAAGATGGAAGATTTGCTAGCTTGTTCCAGAAGCTTACAGGTAAAGGGCAGCGCGACAACCAGTCGCTGAGTGTCGTAAGCTTCTATGAGAAGATCTTTGAATGCAATGACCTTGTGTTTGATAGGCTTATCTTTCGCGAGGGTCAGCCCACCAAGCCAGATTCCAAGATGTTTCAAGTGTGCCCGATCAGTTGCGGAATGGATTGTATTCTCGTTATTAAGGAGGTTGAAAGCATTCCGGTATGATTCGTGGAGGACTTCAGCTTGTAGCATCTTACTGCCAAGACCATCTAGGAAGTCGATATACAGCTTGTGATTGTTGGGCTCTAATCGGGCGCGCTGAACGACAAGATAGTCTGCGAACCATCTGTAGGCTTTTTCGTTCATGCAGCTTTGGAATTCTTTGAGTTTGACGTCAAGATTAGATGCAGTGAGATTGTTAACGATGAACAGAACTTTATCTCGAATTCTTTCCACGGGCTCTTCATAAGAGTCCTCGTCTTGAGGAGACCTGTCGAGTTTCAAGGCTCTGAAGGCGGCTATCGGTTGAGGAGTCAATACTGGTTCTATAGCACCATTAGTTAGACTTGGTGCGGGGAAAACTAGCTGCTCTCCGTCCGCATCTATATCGCCAATTGCACTCTGCCCATCCGGGGACGAAATCACCCTCAAAGCAATTTCCATAATATCGGTGTTCTGGAGACCAGGAATAGTAGTGAGATGTTGGCAAAATCCGCGCCATTCTTGCAGCCTTTTCGGGAAATGTTTCAAGGCTTGCAGGCCAAATTTGTACATGTTATCTTTAGGAGGGTGTTTCTTGACGGCGTCCAAGACCATGCCAAGCGCAACATTTAGCGCAAGTCCTTCGAGCAGGTGGTATTCAATTAGACTACCAAAGAGCACCGACGTCGTAGCCAAAGGTTCGATTGGGTATGATGGGTAACACGTGTATTCGTCGAAAAGGCTGTGTATCATGCAAGCGAACAAATCTTGGTCTTGAACAGTATCCGAGTTTTTCAGATTCTGCAAATCCTTCACCATGGTTGTGATGGTGATTTCACCGCTGTACATTTTTTGGTAGTATTCCTGCATCTTCTTATCGACATCAGGAGAGAATGTATTTTTGTTGCGGTTGGCCGACAGAATGATGTGGTCGTGACCTTGGCGGAGGTTTATCAGACGAGGATAAGACTGAATACACTTCCGTTGGATAGAGACCATGAACTCTCGCTGTTCGGGGGCGGTAAGGGCTGACAGCTCACTGTTGATCCCGTATATATTAGTTATCTAGAAATGAATCCCGAGGTCGAGAATAATTTACTTACGATTGTTCACAAGCCTCAAGAATCTGGCCCACCTCAGCCGCGTGTAGGCTGCCTTGGCCTTTGGCCTTCTCGGGCTCAGAGGGCTGAAACTCATAATCAGCAGAGCTTCTAGTTTCCAGGAAAAGCATTGTTTCGTCGATGAAATCCTTCCCATTCTCAGCAAACATTTCGGTGAGCCATTTTTCAAGATTGAGAGAATCAGAGACGGCAGCTAAGCAGGCAATATCGAGCGCCAATTCATAATACGAAATTGATTTGGTAAGGTCCCATAGGATCTGGATTTCCTTGGCGATTTCCAATATGCGGGTGACTTTGAGTTTGTCGGCTCTGTATATTTCGATGAAACGCTCCATAACACCAATTCTGTCGTAATTCCATAAAAGATAGAAGACCAATTGGCGAGAAGGCGAGCCTTCGAAGAACAGTCCGAAAAGCCGCTTAACAATTACGTCGTGGTCGGCAGGCCAAGGCTTATCGGCAATAAAGGCGCCAACGAGAAGAAGCTCGGGAACAAGTTTCCACTGACGGTCAACGAGTGCACCAGCCTCGGTTTTGATCTCTTTGGGAACAGAGCGATCGACAGCGAGATAAAGAAGGGATTGTACAGCGCCAAGAGAGTTTAATTTCTGGTTCTCGTAAGTTGTAGCTAAGGCTGATAGCTTAGCTGGCGCGTCTTGGAATTGGTCGTTAATGGAGACAATTCTTTGCCAGTTGGGAACTTTCGATAGGTTGAAGCTTTCAAACCGCCGACTCAGAAGGGCTTTCATGATTGAGAGCTGTGACTTTGGGTTGTTTTTTACACCGGACCAGAGCCTGGAAATCTCAAGATCCGGATTCTTTTGGGTCGCAACGAGCAGCCCCCTGATGAGAAGAGATAGTCCGTCGGGATCTTCGATAACAAACTCGGGTTTGTCCAGTAGTTCAATCAGCAAGCTCCAATCAAAGGCCGGGCCGATGTTGTTTTCTAAGATTGCCTTCACGAAGATTTCGGGGTTCCAATCTGTTGGGTGGGTGCTTGTCGCCATCGAAATAAGCATTTCTGCAACTTCCTCTTCGCTAAGCTCCACCTTCCATTTCCGCTTGAGAACTTCCTTGCATGCATCGAGCGAGTTTGTGCTGTTGGAGCCGGCCATTGTGAACAGCCGCTTAAGTGATTCCTGACCCCGCATTTTTTCGACAGGCTCAGTAATTTTCTGGATATCTTCGGGGATCGAAGTGGTGCTGAACCGAACGCGCGCGGCGTACGAAAGATTCAACTTGGCGTTTTGGTCAAAGAAGGTAGGGACTGGTTCGGAAAGGTAGTCGGTGAGGTATTGTGAGATAAGGGAAGAATCCCAACTTTCGTGTTTGGCTGGGTTGGCGAGAATCTCCAACATGGCACTGAAGGCGTTTGTGATAATGTCATGGGCTGATATTATCCCGGAGACATGCTGTTAGTTCTGGAAGGCGCGTACAAGAACACCGACAATTATAGAGGGCTTACCTTTCGTCCGAAGATCCTGTTTAGGACTGTTTTTGAACCCCAGTGCAAAGACGCTTCGACCGAGGGCATCGAGGTTAAAATGCCGCATAAACCCAGAGAGGTCGAAATCCTTGAACAGATCAGCATCGTTGCCCGCAATTGCTTCGGCGATATCTCTGGCAAGGATCGTGCTTTCAGAAGCCTTCTGGACTTCCTCAGCTAAAAGTCTGTAGTTGGGTGCATTTTCGATTGGCCTGGTGATGTTTGGAAAGATTGTGGGGGCATTTCCCGTGATAAGTCGACGGATGAGCTTGGTGTAGACCTCCATGCCATTTTGTTCACATAGCTGTGTGAAACGCTGATGTTAGA
Source organism: Orbilia quercus (assembly GCA_036971405.1). NCBI lineage: Eukaryota > Fungi > Ascomycota > Orbiliomycetes > Orbiliales > Orbiliaceae > Orbilia > Orbilia quercus. The sequence goes on along the minus strand of JAJTUE010000002.1, from coordinate 1,326,041 downwards.
ATAATGCAATATAAAATCTTGGAGTGGGGTGAAACGGATGTATGCTGCGGCCGAGGTAACTTTACCTGTCTTATCTGGTGGGCTTGGGAGTCGTATTTGTCGTCCTTCATGGTACTAACGAGAAGGAAGACTTGAGCCACAACTATCTTCGATAGGTTGGCGCTACCCGACATGCTACCCGCGCCTCCGCCAGCCGCCGACGCCGAGGTCGACGACCCGGCAGGTCCTGCACTAGGTGACTGCGTCGTGGCGGTTCGAGGCAGCAGCTATGAGGATAAACCCTGCTGCTGCTGGTATCTTCTTACAGTGGTGGTGGTGGTGGTTTGAAAGTAAGATTTCCGAAAGGATTGATGTCGAGATATATTCCCGCCTCTGATGCGATGCAACGAAGGATTTTGATGTGGTAGGCGGAGATTTTTATAGATGTTTGGTGAGAAGTGGTGAGAAGTGGTGACAGGGAGTCTGGCAGCGAAAGGTGGAGAATTTGGAACCAAACAAGAGAGAGAGAGAGAGCAGACTCGAGAGAGATGCCAACGGCTGAGAGATGAGAGGTGTCTTGAAAGACGCGACGAAGGACGATGATGAAGACGAATAGGGTAGATGGTGTGGGAGAGGTTGGTCGTCTAGGTTTGGGAGGAGAAGGAAGTGTATTTTGTCCGTGTTCGGATTATTCTCCCAATTAATTTTGTGAGAGGTCGAAGGGAGCGGATGGACGAGCGAGGTGGTGGTGTGTGGCGGTTGGTGTTGCGGCACAAAAAAAATGCAGGGAGAATTACTAAGCTAGGAAATACAAGAATATTAATCTTTCTACTGTAACGTAACAGAACACTTCTAATAAAGACCAGAAATAGCAATTTTATATAAGAATCTCGGGCATATTATGCGTAACCTCATTACTGATCGTGCCAGTGGATCTAGATGAGATCAGCTTTCTCTTTCGATCCTGCTCTTATGCACGAGACAATCTGATTGTTTTGAGACAGGGCCAAGCAAAGCTTCGGATATCTGTATTCAGGTGGTATGGTCGACCGTGGTACCGGTTCATGCACTTTAATCATTTGCACTCTGTGATACCTAAGAAATACACATATGTGACATATGATTACATCTAGATCGCAGGTAGGAGTTCATTTCTACCAGGTACAAGAATATGCGCGAGGCGTTATAAAATATTAATCTAGACCACGGAACATCGGTTACATCCGTCGGCTTCCATACGTTCGAATACTAACGGTTGCGATATATGGCGAACGACAGCCGACTAGTCTCACAACGCTAACATTAATCAAGTATTTAATGCATTTGGGCACCTCTGGACCGTCTACGGCACCTTTGCCTTGCGAACCGCCGGTGCGCCTCATCAAATGTAAATGCGTACATTCGCAGATCTTCTCTGCATTGCGGAGAACACATGTTGCCTAGTTTTAATATTTTCCTGCAGCGAACGTTGGCGATTGAGATTGACCATGGCTGCTCCACGTTACACAGATATGCCGGCTGGACTAGTAAAGAGGCCCGTTCATCTGATTTTCTGTATTTATTTTCACGGTTTGGAATAGCAAACAAGATCCTGCTGTAAAGGATTTTGTGTATCGCGTATTACGCAACCAATGCCATTTGACGTTTTTTGCTCACTTGCATACTGGCAAGGCGTTCAGAACTATGAGATAAAGTAAGCAGAAGTTTCCGTTCTATAGGAGAAAAGAACAGCATGAAGAAACGTCTCAGCAATGACGCGTGAACGAGAGTGCACTGGTAACAAAGGGAAAATTTAGCGACAGCTATATCTCGATAGATGGAAGATATTGGAGATGATAGATAACCAGCCATTTTGATACGTTGGCGCCGTCAATAAACAAAGTTGTAGACTGATCTTAACTACTTAAGTAGCCACCTGCAAGCCTACGTGTCTTTCCGGACCATCGGACTGGTGATGATTTTCGAATAGTGATTCGACCGAAACAGGGCAGAGCTGAAGAATCTGCGCATGCGATGAGTGGTGATCTGATGTGATGGAAGTAATTGCAATTGGTCGTCAGTCGTTGTTGTTGGCGCTGGGGGTGGTTGTTGTGGCGACGACCCCTGGCGGGTTGCTTGGCTTGTTGGACAACAAATCCAGCCGGCTCTCACCGCCTGCGCAGCGGCCCTTCTCGATAGACGGATAGATTGATATAGTCGGCACCCCAGTTCGTTTTCCCCAGACTCTTTCCTATCGATTGATCTCTCAAAGGAAACACGACTCTCGATACGCAGAAGGATTTTGGATCTCTAGTTTTCACCTCATTTGGAATTTTGTCCCTGTTTTATCGTCGCATCCGGCATCAAATATCTCTCACGCTTGTGCTTTCTTGGATCTTTGTTATTGTGTTCCTGAAGAAGAGCTTCTTCCGGCTCATCAACATTCCTTTAATCACTTCACCATCCGAACTTGATTTTCGCCTTTATCTCAAATACTTTTTTCATTTTCATGTTTCTCTCTCAAACTTATCCGCTTGCAAGATAGCTGCTTTACCCCTCAATCAGATTCGCATTGTCGCTAGATCTTCGCTCGAGTCGCACCATCGAACATCCTCTAGCCTCGATACACTTCAATAGATCTTTCGCTCTCACAAGAGCACTATAGGCAGTCATGCCTGCTGTCGTCGGTGCCTCTGGCGGCCCTGGTGTGCCATTGTCATGTACGTCCAAACTCATTATCGCAAATCTCCTGTGCTGAACATGCTAACCCGACTCATCGAATTAGTCGCCAATAACTTCTGGGGGAAAGATGACGCCGGTGTCGGCCCGCTGCTTGATCGCATGCACTGTGCGAAAACAACATGCGAGGAACTGAAAACCTTTTACGCAAGTATGTAGAAGTCTATGGCTATCTCCTGTCGGCATCGCGATACTAATAGTACTTGTAATAGCTCGCGCTTCGATCGAAGATGAATACGCGAAAAAACTCCTTGCTCTGTCGCGGAAGAACCTTGGTTCCCAAGAAACCGGAACTCTAAAGACCAGTTTGGATATCGTCAAGGTGGAGCTGGAATCCATGGCGAAGCAACACCAGAATGTTGCTGCTCAGATGAAGAATGAACTAGACGACGCATTGACGGCATTCGCTGGCGCCATGAGAGAGAGGAGGAAGATTGTACAGCTCGGAATCGAAAAACTCCTTAAGACCAAGATGTCACAGACGAATGCCGTGAACAAGGTTTGTGACACCTGTTCCCATTCTCAAGCCAAACCACTAACGGTGTTTGCTCTCCAGACAAGGGATCGGTATGAAAAAGACTGCTTGCTCATTAAAAACTATCTTGCCCAAGGACACATGGTTATGGGTCAAGAAGAACGAAAGAACAAGGCCAAACTTGAAAAGACACAAGTTCAGCTTACTGCCTCTAATACGGAATACGAAAATGCCATCAAAGCGCTAGAAGAGACCACAGCCCGCTGGAACAGAGATTGGAAGTCTGCCTGTGATAAGTTCCAAGATCTCGAAGAAGAAAGATTGGATTTTATTAAAGCCAGCTTGTGGTCATTTGCCAACATCTCATCCACAGTTTGTGTTACCGACGATGCTTCCTGCGAGAAAGTCCGTGTTTCCCTCGAAGATTGCGAAGTCGAAAAGGATATCGCGAACTTCATCCAGTCGAAAGGAACGACTGGGGAGATCCCAGATCCTCCAAAGTACATCAATTTCTGCAGAGGTGACGTGTCAGATGATGGTCAGTCCGCCGACGAACCTGGATACAGCCTCGCCCAGTTTCCTCGGGAGGGAAACCCGTCGTTTCGTTCGGCATCACCTATTCCTCCCCCACTCAGTTTAGACCAGCCGCTTGACGAAATCGAGGACGAATCCGTTGGCATAGCTGAAACGGTTACTACTTCCGCTCGCAGTCGCCGGAGCCAAAGCCGAGATGCGCCATCTAGATCTAAGAGAAAGTCAGATGGAGGCGAGTCCAAGCTGAAGAAATCTAAGTCCAAGCCTGATCTCACGGCCAGCAAGGAAGAGAAGCGGCGGAGCAAGGAAGCCCGCAAGAAAACACGGAGCACACCTGATTTTAGGGAAGAAGAATCCTATGTCTCTGGTGGTGCGAGTGAAAGGCCGCCGAGTAAACCACGACGGGAGAGAGAACGAGAGGATGTGAGAGAGCACGGTGCGTCATCCCGGAACAATCGACATGAAAGTCCACTAGAACCGATAGATGGCCATGCCTATGCTTTGAGAGAGCGGCGCCCGGACCCATATTCAGGCAATGGTTCACCATACGGACCAGGTCGACAAAATACCTACAACGAATATCCGTTGGATGGTATCACACGATATTGTCGAACTCAACCATCTGACCTCGGCTCAGCTAGCAGCCCTGAACCCCGGCCTCTTAGTAGTTACGGGGGCAGCGAGTACTCCAACCCGACTAGTGTTTCCTCTGGAGATGCTTATGACCCTGCGCATCAGATGGCATACGGACAACAACCCGACAAAAGCCCGACGAAGAAGAAGGGATTCTTGTCACATACTCCGTTTAGGCGACGGAGTAAATCTGAAAAGGATCGAGGTCGTGGACACCATGGACAGTCGCAATCTCCACAGTATCAAGATCCTAACCAAATGATGGCAATGAAGCAGCACCACCCATCTGCGAACCAATGGCCTCAGCAACCACCGCAGGCATTGCCACCTCAACCTCAACCACAGCAGCAATACTATCAGCAGCCACCTATGGCTCAACCCCAGGCCCAGCCGATACCTCGGCCGCAGCCTTCTACCGCCCCAGGATCCCATAGACAAACATGGTCACCACAGACGGGTGCCCAGCAACTTCCCCAGCAACCTCAGCATCAGATGAGAGCACTGCCTCAACCTCAACCGGTTCAGCAACCTGCAAGTCGTGCGCAGCCAAACTACTACTTTGAGAGCACACCCGAACCAGAGCCGATCGACCCCAGGGCCAGTGTCATGTTGAATATCGGTGGGAATGTATTTGATGTCAATCCTCATGAACAACAAAATAATCGGCAGCCCCCAAAACAAACAGAAGAGCTTCCGTCATTCGATGATGAAAGTGCTGATAGAGATCCAATCGCGCAAGCTCTTGCCGAATTGCGAGTGGTACAAAAGAAGGTCAATACCAATGCACGAGCATCAGCAGATCGTTTCTATGGGCTGCAAACACCTGCACCTCCAGCGACCCCGGGGATTGGCATGAGAGATCGCCCGCCACCATTTTCTCGTAGCCAGAGTGATTTGAGTTACACGGGTCCTCCTTCAGGCCCTCCTCCTCCCGCTGCGACTAGTCCGAGTCCTATCCCCGCACCCATCCCCGTACAGGCCCCCGTAACGGCAGCCCCTCGACGGGAGCCCCTCAAACAGGGAGCATTAGGTCTCCCTCCTCCAGCTTTCACTTCAGCCCAGATGCAAAAGACGACGCAGAGATATGTGAACAAGACTCAAAGTCTTCTGAGTGGCGGATCAGGTGGTCCTCAAGCTCAACCGGACCCACGCCAAAGATCCAATACCGTTGACAGGCCGCTTAGTAGGCAAGGCCAGAGAGCACTTCCAACCCCACAACCAAACAACAATCCCCAGAGATCCGCAAGTCCAGCTCCGTCGAGGAGCATGTCACCCCTTCCGGGATATGTAGCGGATCCAATGACTGCCCTGGTGCCTGTAGGCGTTGCTCCACCCCCTTTACCACAACAGTCATCAAGGCAAGCTCAGTACCTAGCTTCTCAGCGTGGACAGGGACAACAGCAGCAACCTAGACCTCTCTCTGCATCCCCTTTAGGTGGACAGCGAGAAGAAGCCCAGAGACAAGCTCAAGCTCAAGCAGAGTTGCAAGCCCAGCAGGAAGCCCAAGCTAGAGCCAGGGCAGAATCTGAGGCGCAAGCTCGTGCTCAGGCAGAGGCTCAAGCTAGGGCACAAGCAGAGGCACAAGCGAGGGCCCAGGCTGAGGCCGAAGCTCAGGCCAGAGCGCAAGCGCAACAGGCACAGGTTAAGGCCCAGGCCGAGGCGCGCGCGAAGGCAGAAGCACAAGCCAAGGCAGAGGCAGAAGCTCGTGCACTAGCTGAACAAGAGGCCTCCGAGAGCCAGTGTAGACAGCAGGCTCATGCTGAGGCTCAACAACGTGAAGCTCAACGACAGCAGGATTTGCTACTGGAACAGCAGAAAAGGATGGAAGAGCAACGGAAGGCCGATGAGCAGAAGCGCCAGCAGCAACTTGATCTTAAACGCCAGCAGGAGCAGCAAGAGGCCCGGCTTAGAGAGCAACAGGCCAGGGAACAGCAGCTCAGAGAACACCGGTTGCAAGAGGAGCGGCTTAGAGAGCAGCAGCAGAAAGAGCAACAGCAGAAAGAGCAGCAACAAAAAGAGCAGCAACTGTTGAGGGAACAACAGATGAGAGAGCAGCAGCAACTCCAGGAGCAGCAGCTTAGGGAGCAGCAGTTGAGAGAACAGCAACTCAAAGAGCAACAACTTAGAGAGCAGCAGCTAAGGGAACAGCAACTCCGGGAACAGCAGCTTAAAGAGCAACAGTTCAAAGAACAACAGCTTAGAGAGAAGCAAGTCAGAGAACAGCAGCTTAGAGAGCAGCAGTTAAAGGAGCAGCAGTTGAGGGAGCAACAGGCAAGGGAGCAACAGGCAAGGGAGCAACAACTCCATGAGCAACAGCAGAGAGAGCAGCAGATACGGAGGGAACGGGAAGAGCAAGCTACCCGTGAGCAGGAGCAACGACAACGGGAATTACAGCAGCAAAGACAACAAGAAGAACAGCGTCAGCGAGAGCTCCAGGTACAGCAGCAAAGACAGCGGGAATTGCAGCAGCAGCAGCAACAACAGCAGCAACAACAACAACAGCAAGCTCAGATGCGAAGACCGCAGATGCCCGCTGCCCAGATGAGCCGCCCTGCCTCGCCTGCGATGCAGAATCAGATGCGGGCTACTTCTCCCAACCCTATGAGAGCCAAGTCACCAGCTCCTCCTCCGATGCAAAACTCACCGCAGATGTCTTTCCGAGGAACATCTCCGTCTCCCGCACCGATGGGCATGATGAACGACAATCGGCCGGTCAGCCAGCAGAGTAGCAATACTTTTGTTAGTGCCAATGGCATGGACCCAGATGCCTTTGGAGGGAATAGGCCCGGAAGTCGGATGACAATGATAGACGATAGACCGAGGAGTTCGTATGGACTGAATGCTGAGACTGGAGCTGTGGTTTTGCCTGGTGGACCTGAGCAGGAGACCGGGGTTGAGTTGAGAGATCCCACGAGACAGTACAGCAGAGACGGAAGGCCAGTCCTTCAGTATGGTACGTAAAAGAATCCCTTTGTTAATGGCCGCTAGAGGAGATTTTATGACTAACTCTAACTTTTCTACAAAATAGCTCGCGCAAGATATAACTTCAAGGCGGGAATACCTATTGAGTTATCGTTCCAGAAGATGGATATCTTGGCGATTCTGAGGACACAGGATGACGGTTGGTGGGAGGCTGAGATTGTAGGCGATTTACCGCCTGGTGCAAATCCTAGAGATTTTATAGGTAAGGTTACCCGCTTTTATCTGATATTCTGCTTCAATCGCTAACGTATATGTCTAGGATTGGTTCCTTCGAACTACCTTGCTCCCTTGTAAGGTTATATTTTTCTCCTATTGGTGTGTATTGCACGATTTACATATTTCTTTTTATTATTTTCCGATGAAACTTTCATGAGGATTCGAAATCATGGTTCTTTCAATTCCGAGCTTCGATTATCTCATCGACAATGTACCTTCTGCATAGCGTTCTTTTTGATTTAGTTTTGCTTTGTCTGGAGGTTTATTTTTGGGATAGCCTGTGCCCTGTATCTTGACTTGTTATGAAAAAAGTGGCCTGTAAATAACGAATACACGAACAATAATATTTTCAAAGCCAAATAGTTCATCTTCTACACCGTAGCTTTCGAATTTCATGTTAAACTCGTTGCCATTTTCATCCGAACTTTGCGAATAAACATGCTGTGCGGAGTAAGCCACCGTTCTTCGCTCGCACACGCTTGACGTCACGTTTTCATGCATGTCTTAGTCTCACAACAAGAGCTAAAACTATCTATCTTGGTCCGCGATATCTGGATATCAACAAAAAATCGACTTCCTGCAATCGATTGAGTGCATAGCTAGCGCCTGGACTACAAGAAAACCGGCAAACTCTATTTTGAGCAGCAACATAACAGTGATCGATAATTGATATGTGACCTATAGCTAACTAACGTTAACGACGGCGCACAACAGCGGCACCGTGATGTCCCACCCTGTATCCTTGCTTTCCTTTGATCTTGTTTCTTTCGCATCCGGCGGAGTCGCAAGATCGACTTTGCGATCAACCCCACCGCTACAGTTCCCTGATGTTACATCGGTAGCCTAAACCAGTCTCGTTCGGGGTAGTGCGGTGGCTTTCGACCAATCGGCCGACGGAAAGGGGTGCATAACATTCGATGGGGTCAACATCATCGTGCGCGTGTGGTGAGAACTAAATTTAATTCTGATACGTGCACACGTGCGAACGCACCAACAATGTTCTTTCAGTTTGGAAAAAACTCCGTTAAGTTAATGGGCATCGATTGCGATTTTTGTTTAAAAGACATTGTTATATCATGGTATTCGTTGTGTGCCACTCCATCGCGAAATTAGACTTGCGAGCAAACTTTTTATCGACTTTGGACAGGCTGCGCCGCAGTATGGTAATGCAAGGGGACTATGTGGTTCGCGCGCCGAGCTGTGTCGACCGAGGGTATGCTGGTTAGCATGAAGCACTGCACCGCCATGTAGTTCTTGAATTCTTGTTCGGGTATTGTGAGACTTGCGTACGGGGAATACCATTCGGCATCTGCATGGGAACCTCGATCGGAAAAGGATCTAATGGAGAGGAAGTAAACCACTCAAAACCAAACGGATGCATAGAACGGGCAGGTCGAATGCCGCGAGCCGTCGAGTGAAGCTGGTGCTCGATGTTCATCCTTTTTATTTTTCATTTTTCATTTTTTTTTCCCATCTCGTGCACCGATCATATACCATCAAGGGCTTGGTCCGTAGCAATGCTAGCGACTGAAGTGTATTGGTCCGCCGAACAGCCTGAAATGATCAGAGATGTTGGCGATCGAATACCCCTATTGGAGGATAATACGTAGAATGCCGCTATGGCAGTGTTTTCCCGCACATGGGCATAAACCAGTGGCGAAAAAGATAACAGCCTACTGTCCTGGCCGTGAAACCAACGTACCTTCGCTGCACAGACAGGGCAGGGGGCCAGACAGAATGCAGGCGTGTGGCATACGTCAGGGTATGACGAGAAGGGTAAACATGGGAATACAGAGCAAGGGCAAACTGTCTGGCGAGCTTCTCCCCAGGTCATGACGGTGGAGTACCCGCTATATTTTCGGTTCGTGTGTGTTTTTTCTTGGTAGGAAAGGTGGATCCAGTACTCTATCATCTCGGTGTATTCGTTTGACACGAAGTTTCGTACTTTCACAGGTATTTTCTTGCTGTTTCTGCGAGAGTTTTCCTTTTGGTTTCGAGATTTCCTCTTTTCTCATAATTTCTCCTTCCGATGTGGTAGACGAATTCGAATCACACTCTCCTTCCGGAAAACATTGGCATCTCGAATATCATCAGCGCAGAATTTGATTCTTGAATCGAAGTGGGGTTTTCGATAATAAATATTACTGAACATTCAACTTCTCCTTTTTTCTCACACTTCGCCGACAAAATACGGAGGCGGATAGTAATAGATAATTTGTCGAAATATAATGACCGAGGGTGAAGTATAACAGGCGGCGAAAGATTTCAATAGATATTATTTTCCCTATATTATTATTTTTATTATTTCATTTCATTCGGACGTTCGTTTGGAAAGGAGCCGCAGTTTTAACAGGTACCCGCTATTCTTCGAAACGGATTCGATACAAGTAAAAAAAGTCTGTCCGGTGGAAGCCTAAAAGACCATCTTCCTTTTGCTTCCTTCGATTCGAAACCTGTCGACATTTCGGCGTCCGTGCTCACTTCGCTTTTAACCCTTTGGGCGTCCCGAATGCATCGATAAACTCAAACACCTACACGAAAAATTTATCAAAAATTTAATTATTTCCAGTCTCGAACAACAGGAGTATTTAGAGAAATCGAAACACAGCAGCATACATAATCTCAGTCGAGATTTACTTCTAGCCGAGTATTTGGACCTAAACCGCAACAATGACTCGACGACAGCAGCCGAAAACGTGGGCGTTTCCCGCCTTGGTTGTAGCTGCACTGGCCATTGGGAGATGCGAAGCGAGGCCTTGGGGGCAGGAGATTCCAACGGCGACGCAGGCTATACCCACCGCCACGCAACAGAAGGAATTGCGACCGACAACATTTAATTTTGTGCAAGCGTTCGTCGAGAAGAGATTGAGGAGACGAGTCGAATATCCCGGAAGCGTCTGCGGGTTTATAGGCGGCAACGTTGGTAAGTTAACTTGACTCCTTTGAGATCGCGGGCGCAAGACCGTTGGAAGCTTCGTTGCGTCAGCGGCATATTTGACGTCGCTCAACACATTTTGTTTTCAATAATCTCGGGATTTGAACGCTAACCGGGTATTGGAATTGCTATAGCTTCACCGGCGGTATGCTCGTCGAATTCGATTTGTCTGTGGGATTCTGCACATGGCGCCGTTGGTTGTTCGGCTACGGACTCGGACAGTCTAGCGTTTTATACAACATGTGTCGATAGCAGCAACGACAATGTTGACAGTCTACAGAATAACGCATGGGCGTTTACTTGGTATGCACGATATAAATTCGATGCCTGCGTATATAAGTGATACAATACTAATAGATTTTGGACGAGATAGCTCGGGATCAGGCAGCGTATGCTATCGTAACTCGTACGAATCCGTCAGTGGACAAGGATACACACAATGGGGATGCGGAAAATCGGAATTTGCGACAACCGTATTGACCCAGCCGAGTGGTGTCGACGGACAGAGTGTGAAAGTACAACTCACATCGATCGATATGACCACTTCGTCCCGGAGTTCGAGTTCTGAATCATCAACCCAACCGCCGTCCTCGTCCTCGTCATCGAGCTCGCAAGAATCAAGTACCACACCACCGCCGGACAGCTCGTCTACAACCCCACCACCGAGCTCGACCAGTGGGAGTTCATCTACGTCCAACGGCAGTGGAGGCGCATCTACAACATCGAGTCCGGAACCGAGTGATTCGACCGGTTCATCCACTCCAGTGCCCCATGACGATGACTCGTCCACAAACGTTGGTGCAATTGCCGGCGGTGTAGTAGGTGGAGTTGCCGGATTGGCGTTAATCGCTGGCTTGCTATTACTACTGAAGAGGCGACGGAATGCGAATAATCTAAAAACCGCATCGGAGGTTTCAAGAACGAGTCTTGGACCCCACGATATGGGCTCGATCTACGAACCAAAGGAGCTGGATGCAACCACTCCAGAGATACGTAGCGAGTTGCCAGGAGATTCACCGCTTGCTGGGCCGAGTAAGTCTGTTCAGGAACCGGTGGAATTACCAGGTTCCGAGGTACCCATGAGCCATTTGGGTACCGGGGGTGAGAAGAAGATGTAGCTGCACTACGGATGGGATTCTCGATTATCTCCTCGAGAGAGAATTGTTTCAAAACAATAATATATTTGACAGAGCACGATATTTTAAAACAACGGGTTGTACGGCGGAAATGATTCTTAATTGGTGGCGGTGCAAAGTCAATATACCTCAGTCTTTTTCCTTTGCTTTTACCCTAATGCCTCACGCTATAATTAATACTATTCGATATTTTATATATTAATGACTGTAATTTATGTTTATCAAAGAGTTAGCAGCCAGGTGGTTGTATATTTTAAAGTTACAAGGTCTTTGCTATTTATTTTACGTGTGAAACACTGCATGCAACTACGATGTATCAAATTGTGAGAGTTTTTACGGTCGTTGATGCGCGCAATAGATATTTATTCAACGCCTTGACTCGGCTTGAGCCTAGGAGCTCATAGGTCTCGAGCCGGCGAGCACTATTTTGCGAGGTATATTTCCCCAAAGAATTTACCATGTTTTGTACACACATCCCACGCTTTTTAATTTAAGGTTACGGGCATTTATCTACGACCATCGACATTAATCAATTCCAAGACGCCATAAAGATTGACTGACGAGGACGCAAGATCCGTCCTAGGTGAACAACGGGACAAAATGTTGACCCTAAAATCGACATGCATCCTCCTATTCCTCGTCAACTTAATACCAAGCGTGCTATCATTCGCCGTTGTTTGGATGGAGAGCGGTCCAATTGGCACTGGCGAGCCACGAGCCCTAAAATCAAACGACATATCAGGCAACGAATGCATAGATCAATCAACCCCCTCATCAAAGCCGTCTGTGCCAAGAGGACGAAAGCCAAGACCGTCTTATGCACAATCCCACAGCCAGCTTATACTTAGTCAGAGTCCAGATATAACCAGATTCTATGGAATCCTCTACATGGTAATTGCAAGCTGGCAGCATTCGAACCAACTGCAAGCTCTGAAGCTTTATTCACAGCCAGGCTGCCAGGGAAACGATATGGTCATGATTGTACGTCTTCTTGACAAAGGTGCAAATATCTACCCACAAGCTACCAGCCTCTTATCAGCCCTTCACTGGCTCCCCAGAAGCATTAAAAGTTTTAGTGCTGTGCCGGTGGATGTTAGAGAAACTATAAACCCTAGTGAGAGACAGACCATTGAGGCGAACTTTCAGGCAGCAGTTACCAACAACCCGGGGCTTCTGAAGCCTGGTACTGTATACATACCGCAGAAACGCAAAAGCGCTATCCAGAATGCAAACGACCGTCCGTACGCGTACTGCGATGGGCTGGTCAAGTCCTTGGTGGGGGTTTTCAACGCGCAGGAAGATCTGGCTTACGAGGAGAACCGGAAGGATGACACTCCTACCACGATGTCTTATACGGGAAGATGGGGAGGTCTTTACAGTCTCATGGAGAAATTGCTTGTCGCACTGACAAGAAAATATAACAGAGGGCAAGGAAAAGGAACTAGCGCGTTCAGTAGGTTTGTCGCGGCCAATAATTTTTCTTGTGAGGAACTGGATCTTCGACCCTGGGCGCTTGAAGACCAAGCGGTGAACCAGGAACCGGACGCAACCAACGATCAGATTCTCGTGGATGCGTCTGCCTCTGACTACGATGTTTCTTCTACGTCTCCTCTGAGAGCTGGCTTTCGCGCCTCAGACGCGATCCCTATCATCGACCTCGACAGTCCTGTATCTTTCGGATCTCCTGAGGTCCGGCGGTCAAAAGTTAGAAGCTCGCCTGACATACAATTGCAGAGAGACCGGGCTGAAATCGATTACGATAAGACGATCGTCGCGACGACTAAGAAGCTCAAAGTCGCATCCGACGACACTAACCGAGCCGCGCCTGTTAACGTTCTAGACCTTGAACGACAAGCAGCCACGAATCTATTAAACCTTGAAAATGTAATACCAGTTGCTGACCCGTTCACCAATCACCTCACGCTCGCCAACCCCTTCGTCATAAATCCTCAACGCCAGCAACCAGATTTTAACGCCCCGGCTCAGAACTTAGACGATATCTTCCGAGATGCGATAAATGCTTTTAAAACGAAATATGGTCCAAGTGGCGACAATATTTTGGGAGGATTCCGCAACTTTGGGAGTTTCGAACCAGCTGGCAATGGTCCGACAGACACAAATGTCAAAATTTGGCAGCAATTCGTTGATGTTCCTGAGACTGGGTTTGTCGATTTCGACCCGCAGTTACCTGTGCCATTACAAGCGAACATTGAATTACCGGCTCCGCAGGGTAATGCTCCAATTATACGTTTGGTACGGCCGGGGGAGGCAGAGGCTCCAATTAATCTGGAAGAGTTCGATGAATTTGATTAAAAATAATTCTCGGCGGGAGTGTAAATAATACTCTTGGGTATCCAAGTGTATAATAGAACAGTATTAATACTTATCGCATGTGTGTTCAAATCTTGAGTAACGGTGGAGTCCAAGTAACGGTGGAACCTAAGAGTGTTTGGATTTCCCGTAGACATAAGCCTGCGGTAGAAACTTGAGCAACTGGGGTCTTGTATCGAGATTGTTGTAAATTGTGCGTTGTCGCTAACACCCAAGGCCCAGCCTTGACGCACGCATGACATGATTGCGAACAGGCATTCGTAACCCCGGATCGCTCTCCCAAGCCTAAATATCTCCTCCAAACACACCAGCTCATCTGAAACATCGTCCTCCCCCTCTCTGCACCTCCGCGTGGTCTCCTCCACCTTTTTGACCAAATACAGCCAAAATGACAGACTGGGCGCCATATCAGTCCACTGACCCAGAAGCGCAGCGTTCTTCCGTGCGCTCGCCGCCGCCGGGCAGCAACAGCAACAACAACGGCTTCTTTTCCAGCCCGCGACTCGAGTCGCAGAATCCGTGGGGGGAGAGTCGGTCTTACAGTCCGTCAAACGTTATACACCCCGAAACTTCGATCTCCGGCGGTGGTGTCGGTTCGTCGACCGGGTTCGGGAATAATGGTGGCGATAGAAGGGAATTTGTGAACCAGTTTGAGACCAGTCTGCCGCTGAGGTATACACATACCCGAGTTTTGTCTTTTTCCCGGGCTATAGATGCTAATATTCATTTTAGAATGGACGCCGAAGCTGCGATGGCATACGTTATCCTTCCACCAGCTGGCGCAGTACTTCTGCTCTTGCTGGAGCATAATAGCGATTACGTCCGGTAAGTCGTTCTCGATACTTAGTGTCACGTGCCCGGATACTGATAACGGAAAAATTTAGCTTCCACGCCTGGCAATCGGCGCTGCTGTTCACCGGCATGTTTATCATCCATATTATCTTCTCGTGGTCCCATTTCTTTTCCTGGCTTCTATTCTTCATCGATCTGGCTCTTATCGTGTATTTGAGCATAAGGGCGTACAGTGACGGTATGTCCAATCCCAAACTCTACTCATATACTCGGATTTCTCTGACATGATAATATCGATATAGCGGATACCCTGGATCGGTTCGAAATTCCATATATCGGTGCTTGGGCAAACTCTTTTGTTGACGAGGAATAGATAGACTCGAACATTTTTATTTGAGGGATTTGGACTTTTGGAATTTGGATCATTTTATGGCTTTGGCGATGGTATGACGGCCCTAGAGCAAGCCTTGTTGTATATATTTTTGCACAGATGCTTTGAAAGATGATATTGTTGGCGTTTAGAGTTTTTTTTTTTGGCGTTTTCCATATGCTGGGCTTCCAGTTGCACTTTGACAGCATTCCAACCATATAATAATAATTCAAACAGCAGTCAAGATCTCGTGCATAATCATCTGTGTATTGACATTTGTTCAGGCATCGAGGTATTAGATAACATGTTGCTAGTCTTATACAAAATTCAACTAGCGATATTTCTCCGCCAGCGCCCTTAACATCTTCATTGTCTGTTCCTCTTTAGTCTTGTGCACCTGTAGTCTCTCCTCCCTCTCAGCTCTCCTTGCCCTCAACATTGCCTCCTTCCGCAACTCTCTTTCATTCTTCTTCCGGTCCAGGGCAGCCTTATGCTGTTGAAAACTTTCGTCTCCGCCCATCAGCGCTGTCTCTGCGACCTCTTCGACATCCCCGGCCTTCGCATCCGCAAATGCCTTATTCGCGGCTGCGGTTTCCCGTTTCTTCTCGAGTTGGCGTTCCCTGGAACCTGCCTCCGCACGGGGTACCAGTTCCTCCAGCCGTTCTTTCCCGATTTTTCGCTCCTTTTTACGTTCGTATCGAAGGTCTGCGCGCCGGAGTTCTTCTTCTTCTTCGTTAAGTTCTATAGTGTTAAATCAATGAGTTAGCAGGTTTGAATCCTAATATCCTTGAAGCTGTACGCGTGGCCATTAAGTACCTCTTTGTAATGCAAGATCGTCCATAGTCGGTTGTTTTGCTCCAGCCTTCGATTTGGCTATAGCATCAGGGAGCGCCGGTCCGATCATGTCCGAATCATCACTGTCATCATCGCCATCATCCTTCATTTCGACATCTTCAGATTCCGCAGATGGCGCTGTATTGCCTTCGAGCTTTTGTAACGCGCGAGTGAGTTCCTCGTCGGTCATATTTCGGATCCTCGATTCCGTCTCTTCGAAATGTTCAGGATCTTTCCTCCGTTTTCTATGATCTCTGCTGACCTCGTCATGACGGTGGCTACGGTCTCGATCTCGATCTCGATCTCGGCGTCGGTCCTTGCCCTTGTCCTTGTCCTTATTCCGATCTCCATGGCGCCGACTCCCTTCGATATCTCGATTCCGATCTCTATCCCGAGTCCGCTCTTTATCGTCTCTCTCGCGTGAATGTTTTCTTTTACCAGAAGACTTTGCTCCCTCTCGGTATTTCTGGTAGTCGTCCCATCTAGGTATATTGGTATCGCTATCAATCTGGGCCTTGTAGGCCTTATCGTACCACGATGATGCTAGTTCCCCCATATTCCTCCACGAATTAGCTTTTGGTTCGTTAAAGCGAAAACAATAAAAGAACGGATAAACCCAAGCATTTCCGAGGGTGAATTGTAATTGTAATTGTAAGTGAACTGGACGAAATTACCATCTTCCAACGAATCTTTTGAAGCGACTGTTCACGTCGCGTTCATCGAGTTCCATCACATCTGTTGATTTTTGGATATCGAGGTATTTCGCGAACAGTGAGAAATGAGACGGTAGCGACGTAACTATATCGATCAGTTTGGCGTTGGATGGCAGGAGGACGGGTGCCGACACCTTGGGCGAAGGCGAACGGCGGGTACGAGTACGCTCATGATCTCTGTCGCGACGGTGATGACGTGAGGAATGCGAGTCGTCTGTAGGCGATCGAGAACGGCGATGACTTCCTCGGTGATGACGGGACGATGGAGAGCGAGAGCGAGTACGGTGACTGTCGCGATTGGCGGACATTTTCGCGATGAGTGAACAGGGAAGACAGGAAGATTCTATTGTGGGCTTCGACGTGGGTCTACATGGTGTTGCCAATGAATGACCACAAGCTCAAAACTTCAACGCACGCCTACCATTCCCGACCACCTCTCCTGCAGCAGGGGCATTAGCTTCGCTACCATCCTCGTCGATATATCGTGCTAGAGATCCTTGGAGATACCTTGTTTTTAGATTATGTCAAGCCAGGGAGAGAAACCTCCGGTGCGGAAACACGCAAAGAAGAACTCCGCCGACATGCGAGCCCAAGGCGCCCCCAGGCGGATGACGGCAGGTATGCATCTCATAACTCTTGAAATATAAGTTATAAAGTCAGTTTGACTAATGATGTTTGTTCGACAGGTCCGTTGGATCTCAAGTAAGCATGCTCAGATTCGCAAAATTATCGCTCGTTCCTGAGTATCAATGCCATGCGTAGGGAACCATGCTGATCCGAAGCTTAATTATCTCGCAGCTTTGAGATCCCAACTCCTGCGCCGTCTACCGAAGTAAAACCAGCCCCGGATATCTCAGCTTCAACATCAACAGCAATGTCCGGCGGCACGTTCGCCACCGCGCCCGAACGTATATCATCCCCTGCATCAGCTTCTGGATCAGTTCATACCATCAGCAGTGTAGCTGCCACCGCCGAACCGCTCAGAGACTACGCATATCTGCTGGACCCTCTAATATTTCGTCAGCTCCCGAATGTGGTCAGTACCCTCTATACCTTCATGTTCGACTCACCCGCCTATCCGCTTCTTACCCTTCGTTTCGTAGGCATAAAAGGAAAGGAAATAGAGGCCAACACCAGTATATTCTTCTTCTAGGAACGAAATCAACTGTCACTCGTCCCGCTCGCCGCCCATCTGCACAGTCTAACCACCCAGTGCGCCGCAAATCTCAACAATGTCACGGCTACGGATTCGTTTCACATCTTCAATTTATGGTATATCCGCCTTACCTGTCTTTCCCTCATATCCGCCCAGACAACCGCCATGTCATCCCAAGAGATCAAGGTCTTCGGTGACCTAACGTCGAATTTCTACCGCAACAACTCTCTCGTGCACGCTGTACCCTGGGACCTACGCGTCCTCGCGATCAGACTGCAAGCACTCGGATTCAACGACTGGCGACGGTGCTTAGAGCACTTTTACATGCTGGCAAAGGAGGCGAGAAGTGAGGCTGTAAAGAATAGGAATTCGCCGGCGTTGTTCAAGATGTGGAGAGGGCGGTTGCTCGACGTGGGATTACGCATCGTAGCAGCGTTACTGGAAATATCGGATTTGGACGGTGCAGAACGACACCTGAAGAGTCTAATGGAGGATACGGATGATCTGGATGGTGTTATGGGGTTTAGATTACGCGAGGCGGTGTTATATATGCAGCTTGGACAGCTGGATGCAGCTAAGAATTGCTATCTGGCGGGCGGGGCCGGGGAAGGGGAGGATGTTGATGCGGTTATCGAGGCGCTGAGGCTGATGGCTACCGATGACTACGAGGGGGCGGCGGTGAAATGGAAGATGCTAGTGGATAAAGAAGGTGAAGATGGCGAGAGACGAACCATGTATCTGGTGAATATGGCGGTTTCACTACTTTACCTGAGAAGGCTGCCGGAGGTATGATTTTGCCCCTTGCTAAATATGTGGATCTGAGCACATGCTAACTTAGAACACTTATAGGCACAATCGAAGAGTAATTTTAGGCTACAGTCGACGATGGACCGACAGTTGGCGTACAGCTACAAATCTCTGACGTTTAATATTGTCACACTGCATAACTTGCTTGATGTGCACTATGAGCCGATGATTCTAGATATCGAACAGCAACTAGAGCTGCTCAATGAGGAAATGGCTAGTGTCCTTCAGAAGAGGGAGCAGGCAGTTCAAGCGTAAATGGTGCTTGGGGGTGTTATTTTTGGAGCATTTTATCTTAACCCATTTCCTGTTGTATTGTCAAGTTCGATTCATAGTAGTCACGCTGTAATTACTATGTACTTAGCTATTCTACCCCTAAAAAGTTTAATAAAACTTCCGCTTTCATCTTGAATTCTATCTACAGATTTATATTCTAGATTTGCCCTGTGTCTACTGCGCAGGCAGTGATAAGTAGTACGTCCTTTGAGACAGCATCCAAGTAAGACCAGTCGTAGCAGCAATCAGCGGTCCAGTAAGTCCCTCCCCAATACTGACAATCACCGATCCTAGGTTAGCCTGCTATTTTTGCATATAAATGCTTAAGTATATATATTCCCCGGAAATCTCACCTGGCAGTTCCGAAATAAATCCACTCACTAAAGAAGTGCCATCCAGCAAGAGCAAACGTTCCAATGCAAATATCGTAAACAGCGCCATTGGAGATATTATACGCGGCATAAAAGCGGACCAGGGCGGCAAGCAGAGTCCATGTGCCGAACGTGCGAGAGGAAAGACCGTTGACCTCGAAAGGTTTACCGGAATAGACGCGTTTGGTGAATTTCAGGGTCGCATAGCATTGCATCGAGTTTGCAACCGAGACTACGGATACCTTTGAGAAATTTCCTTGTTAGTCATTGCCGCTTACACTTATATAAGAATATAATAGCTGAAGGGGTCTTACGAAAAGGAGGAACTTTGGTAGGAGGCCAGGGGATAGCGGGAAGACGCTCCACCAGCTGACGTCGGCTGCAATCGCATCCATTGTCGTTCTTGATATCGAAGACTACTTTTGAACTATTCGGAAGAGAAGTTTAAGAAGTTGCTCGACAAGACTAGCTTTAAACGCGTTGGTTGCAGCGTTAAGTATTATAAGAACTTTAGAAGATATAAGCTAGTCGAGGACTCTGACGAAAAACCAGTTTAAATAACGCCCAGAAATCCGACCTGGATAATAAAACTGATACGGGCCCAGCTCTCTCAATACCGAGACCTTTTTTTTCAGCTCCGAGGGTACGACCAATCGCGACCACTGGCGGGTACTACATCGAGCTAATCTGCGGTTCAAACGGTTTACGTATCCCTCTTGGCCAAGTGTTGCTCCCACGTCGATGGCATCACCACCATCCAACCCGATCATGATCGCATAGGTATCTCGACTTCCCGGAACTTCTTTAATCTTCTTCACGACCGTAATCCCGATCGCCCGTCCGAGGACTTTTTCGTAAACGATATATCCCACCATGGCGACAGGTTCAACCAGCCACCAGAACCCGTACGACGACTATCTGGGACCGCAAGCCGACCCGGATCTCATTGACCCAGATGATCGTATGACAGGATATAACGATTTCAGTACAAACATGAATGCTAGAATCATGCTAATAGTCTGCTAGTTGATATCAACGACCTCGATGACCCCTTGGAACAGGAAGCCTCTGATCGTCAACCCCTCACCGCGGCAGCACGCAGCGCGGCCAATGCCGTTCCGGGCGAAGACCGTCGCGCATCGTTAGATACGATCGATGAATCGGTTTGGGAGACGTTATCTCGTGACTTGACGGCGATTTGGGAGAAGATGAAGCAAGTGCTGTGGCCGAGGTTCACATGGACGAAATGGCCGGATGCCGATACGGTGCTGAATAACAGTCATACGAGCGAGATTCGCGATTGGGATCTTTGGTGCGTTTTATGTTTCTCTATTACGGCTAGGAGCTTGTAACTCTGGTCTGGTTGCTAATAAGGGTATTTGATAGGGGACCGCTGCTTTCTTCTCTTTTGCTATCTTTACTACTATCGATAGCTGCGTCGGATGAGCAGACTACAAACGTGTTTTCTGGTGTCTTTGCAATCGTGTGGATTGGTGAAGCTTTGGTTACGCTACAAATCAGATTACTAGGTGGAAACATGTGAGCACCTCCTCCATTAAGATTTCCGTGGATATATAATTGCTAACACATCGTCCCAACACAGTTCTTTCTTCCAATCCGTCTGTGTGATCGGATACACCCTCTTCCCGCTCGTTGGGGCCGCCTTACTTTCCGCTGTCAACCTGCACCCGATAATCAGAGTTCCTTTGTTCGCGTTCTTCTTCCTTTGGAGTTTGGCGGCCGGTGTGAGCATTTTGGGTGGTAGTGGGGTTGTGCGGAATCGGGTGGCTTTGGCGGTGTACCCGCTCGGACTGTTTTATTTCTTGCTAACTTGTCTTTGCTTGATAAGTTAATTCGTGAACGGAGCCATGTACTGGGGTACGTTATATTTCGAATGAAAATAGTGGATATGGGGGGGACGATATCATTAGTGTATTATAGTTAGCGGTTATTCAGCTGGTTACAGGAAAAAATCATTGAGGCACAACTACTAGTTGACTGATTTTTGAGAAGGAGGTTGATATGCGATCATGGTATCATTCATATATCTATCTTAAAGGTAGACATTAATATATATTTCTAAACAGAAAAAAACGCTATATGTACGCACGCACGCTATTTACTAAATTCGTCGGGATATAAGAGTCGCAAATTCCGTAGTCCCGTAAAACTCCGTACACCCAGATATATTTTATACATTTCATTCATCGTATCTTCGGAAGTCCAAGACAACACTGCGTAGTAAGTCTTATCATCTCTTCCTCGTATCATCCAACTCCAAGAATGGCTGATGTTGCTCCTGCATCTGGAAATTCTGCGGTGCAGCGTATTGCGCCGGTGATGCGTGTTCCTGATAGTACCCAGGCGGCGGATAAGCTTGTTGCCCGTGCGGTTGGTACGCCTGCGGAGGCTGCTGCTGTCCATAGCCCGTATGCCCCCATCCTTGCTGCTGCTGCGCCTGCCAGTTCTGCTGGTCCCATTGATACTGCTGCGGGGGCATCTGTTGCAGATGTACCCCTCCACCGCCACTACCTAGAGGACTAGCCCCCTGCGCCAACGGTATATTCTGCTCGCTCCCCGCGTGCAAATGAACGTGAACGTGTCCATTCCCGCCCCCAGCACCAGTCAGATAACCCCATGCCAGCTTTCTTATCTCCTCGTTCGACTGCTCTTTCTTCGGGCGACGGCCGCAGGTCAAACACCTGGTTAACTGGCGAGGGAACAATCCGACGAGAATGGATGCGAATACCCCGACAGCGGCAACGATGATACCGATAATCGTACCCGTGTCGAGACCTTTACGCCCGGTACTACCGTTACTGTTATCCGTGTCGTCCGAGGAACTCGAACCGGGCGAGTTGGTGCTTTGTTTCGATTTCCCCGTCGCGGTGGCGGCCGGGTCGTCTTCGTAGGAGACCACGGCGTCCATATTGGCTATTGGGGTTATAAAGACGAATATTTGCGTGGCGGTCGCGCCGCATGACCAACTTTGTAGGCCGTTTGTGTCCTGCGGATCCGCGGAATCCGATTTGACGATGTATGTGATGCATTTAGGCTTGTTACCGGTGCTATATAATATTTCATATCTTGTTTAGCGATATTTCTCTCGCCCCGAATCGATATTTCCCAGGATTAGAGTCGAGAGTCTGCTTACTTACCATGATAAATAAGATGTGAAAATAGGGTTACAGTCGATAACTGAGCAATATTGTGCTGATATATCGCCCTGACTGAAGCACGTCCGGGGAGCGTTCGTACACCCGTTAGGATTACAGCAGCCATATGCGGTCGATAGGTAACTGGGACCTAACGGTGTACACGTGTAGCTATTAGGACAATAGAGTGGCGAGGCTAGACTTGTACAATTCCAAATGTCAGTTAGACACAGCAAAATGACAATCGTTGAGGGAAATTTTGATAGTAGCGTGTTAAAAAATCGTAGATTAGTTACCTCCATCACCGTTCGCGAAAGCACAGAATCTCGGATCACCAGTATTGACGGAATCCCGCTGTAACAGCTGCTGTAAAACATCGATTCTCGGTGCTGTCGTTATCTTCGGAGCGTAGCGTAATATCGGGCTCGATTCTGGCGATATCGTCCTCGTCGAAACTGGGGCGTGCGTTGTCTGTCGTTGGAATGCGGCGAGCTCAGCGAGCACGCCGACAGGTCCGAGAATCGTCCAAGCTGCCGCCGACACCAGCAGAGATTTATATAACAGCATTCCGACGTCCCGTTCGATAACTCGTCTCCCGGCCCGCATTTTCTTCGACCAAATATCTCCGGCTTAGCAGTCTTAGCGCTGTGCGTTCGCGTTCAAGCTTTCCTTCGTTTCAGTCGCTGGGCGGGAAGTTTTAACCCAACTGGTACCGCGGGTGGGTGCAGGAAAAGGGAGTGCTATCAACATGCAGCAGAGAAGAAAAAAAAACACACACTGTGTTCCTCCTGGGCAAAGTACGATATATAAAGGTTGATCCATCGATTTTAAGCCTCGTTTCAGACCGGCTCTAATGGAAGGTAGCCATGGGTGGCCGGGGTCGTATGGACGGTGGAGCATTTGCGGCTGAGACCCTTTAAACATGTCCGCATGCATGGGTCTACGTCGACGACGGGGAGACCTGGAGCTCTGAAGCGAGCAGGGTTGCTCGGGATGTTGTTAATTATAATTATAGAACTGTCGATTTGAAATCGATATAGAGTTCGTCTGTATTCTGGGTCAAGCTGTTGCCTTGGAGCTTGTGCTTCGTGAATTGGGATATTGCTGGGCTTGGCAGTCCAAGGTAGCTCTGACCGAAGCCGATATATCGATATAGCATTGGTTATGGTACCTATTCGTATTTTAAAATAACCATATGCATACATGCTGTATGAAGAATGATACTCGATATCGATATATCAGTATTATCTAAGTTTTTCCTCACTTCTATTGCGAGTTCGAAGTTCTCGAGTGTTTATATTCATGTATGGCGAGAGTCTCTTCGGCTGCCAAGCTAAGCACCGCTATAATATATCCGATACCTAACTGCAGCCAAGCAATGCTTCTTACCCCGAACCTGATCCAAAATTAACAGAGATTCAAAAACCCAATTGGATACTAAGAACTTACCGCATCCATCAAACATAAAGCCTCGTTACAATGCCGTTAGCTGTAAGAAACTTCCTCCTTTGCTTTGCTTTTGCCCAGTCCAAATACAACAAGTGCAACGCAAAACATGTAGATGCGCCCGCACGCATCTTCTTGGGAAGAACTACAAGATCGAGCATCAAAAAGCAATCTTAATTACTAATTTATTTTAAATATAGGCAGCCGGCCAATTCCGTGCCACATCCTCTCTAACACAAAACCTCAAATTATGTCGCAACCTAGTCGCCAAAACCATATCCGCCGGTGCCAAAATCCTCTTCCTCCCTGAAGCATCAGACTACCTCCCAATCTCCGCATCAGAGTCTCTAACCCTCGTGAGACCCGTTGAGTCCAGCGAGTTCGTTCTAGGCCTGCAAGAGTCCGCGAAGGAACATAAACTCCCGATATGCGTCGGTTTACACGAACCAGCCGACGGGGGCGAACGGGTGAAGAACACTTGCGTCTATATTAACGAGGATGGGGTGGTAAGTCAGCGGTATCAGAAAGTTCATATGTTTGATGTTAATATTGAAGGTGGGCCGGTGTTAATGGAGAGTCGGTGGGTAGCTATCATAAACATTACTTTGCGACATCTTGCACCCTTGAAATTGATAAAAAGGAATAACAACGACCATGTTAACGTGTTATATATCCAGGAGCGTGGAGCCCGGAAGATCAATCACAAAGCCATTCGACACAGCTCTTGGCAAACTCGGCATGTTAATATGCTTCGATGCATGTTTTCCTCATAATTGACCTTAATAACCCGACGATAACAAAATGCTTTATAGATGCGCTTCCCGGAAATATCTCTACAGCACCGCCGTCTAGGTGCCGAAATATTATCCTTCCCATCAGCTTTTACCATTCCTACAGGAAACGCAGGCCACTGGTCAACACTACTCCGAGCCCGGGCAATAGAAACACAATCGTATGTGATCGCCGCAGCACAGGTCGGTCACCACAACGCGAAACGGAGTTCGTACGGGCATTCTATGATTATCGGTCCGTGGGGAGATATTCTCGGTGAGTGTGGAGGGACCAAATCTCCCAGCGAGTCCGGTCAAGACGGTGAAGAGGAGGAAATTTGCGTGGGTGAGATTGATTTGGGTGTGTTGGAGAGAGTGAGAAGGGAGATGCCATTGTTGAGGAGAATGTGGGTGCACCCGAATCAAGAAGTGATTTATATTTAGAACTAATAAAATGGTATATTAGAGACGTCTATCCGGCGCTATAAGTAGGACCCTGAAGGCAAGATTGTACTATCAGCACCAAATTTACAAAGATATACAATGATCAGCAATATTTTCTAGATTGTTTTCGTATTTCCGACCATTTACAGAAATGAGCGCACGGTGAGAATATTTTTATATCGCAACCGTATTCTTAAGCTCGTGAGCTATGTATTATAATAATATAATATTCCACTCGCTTTCTAAACCAGATTACCTAGGTTCGATACATACAATACCAATCAATACAATGGGGTCCTCTAATTCCAAACCAAAGATGGTAAAATGGCGAAGACGGGTTACATATACCGCGAGACTGAACGAACTACCCCTCGAAATACTCTTCATGATCTTTGAAATTCCCGACCTCAGCCTCAACGACCGACGAGCGCTAGGACGAACGTGCAAAGCACTTCATAACGCATCTATCCCGTCCATTTATAGGAATTTTAGAATGTCGAAATTTGGACAAAACGAGGCGACAAAAATACATCGAAAGAGGCTACTCACCTTTTTAAAATACGGAGTTTATGTCAAGTTAGTCCTTCCTAGCTTCGTGTATACAGCTTCTTCCCACAAAACTGCAGATTCTACCCTCTCGACAATTATACTTCCCTTCACTCAGCTATATTACCAACTATAAAGAAGTAACAAAAACTAACGAGCAGCTCATACAGAAACGCAGAAGTAATGTCCCACTACCTCGTCGGTCCAAGAACCAGACAAGTCCTCGCCACTTTCACCAACCTCGTCTCCCTCCGCCTCGACCACGAAGCGATCCCCAACCGCAACGATCATCTCTCCACCATGCTATCCTGCCTAGACCTCCACTTCCTCAAATCCCTCAAAGTATTCATAAACTTCACGCTCCCGCACGGCCGCAGCGGCGAAGCGGTCCCCGAACTTCCACCGGGTCTGGCACGCACACAATTACTCCCGGGCATAGTATTCCCCGGCGTAATCGAACAAGCCGCCTCCGAAAGAAAAGTCGTCTGTCCGCTCGAACACCTCGAGATCGAATTAAACTTCCCAGTACCCTGTCAGATGACCCCGGAGAACCCAGATGTGAAGTACTGCCAGTCGCTGCTGGATATGATGGCGATATTGAGATTCGGCGTGAGCCGGTTGAAGTCTTTCTCGTTGAACATTCCGGCGGTGTGGGCGCCTCTTTCGCTGTCGGAGGAGAAGTATCAATCTATTGGGTGGAAATGGAGGATGCCGGAGTTAAGGAAGTTTAGGATGAATATTGCTACTACAGAGGAAAACACGGACGGGGAAACGATGACGATGTTGAATAGGTTGTTTTTGTTCAATGATAGGAGAGCGAATTGGGCGGTTACTGTAGCCACACGGAACCACTGAGGTGGGTTGAGTTCGCGGATGGAGTATTTAGATGCAAGCGTGTATGTATGAGCTTTCGTTGCCTTTCGGGCGTTCTTTTGTCTCTTTGTTTCTTCTTCTCTTTCTTTTGATGATTCGTGTTCGGAGTAAGACTGCAGCATTGAGTGGTATCGGGAGCTAGTCTCGAGAGAAATTGTATATTTCTTCAATTTAATATAGAGAGTGGGTTAACTACTATCCCACATCGCTGTTGTGGAATAAGTATTTACGTCCTGCGCGAGGAAAAATAAGTAGATAATCAGAGGCAGATTGGATCCCATATTGTCCTGTTAGGAGACTGCTTAGATTCATACATTTTACTTGATCAAACTACTACCCGTGAAGCATATTATAACCGATCTTGGTATACCGTGATATTACCTCTCACTTTAGTTACGTATCTCGTAGAGTTGGGGCCTATAGAATGTGGACAAAAAAAGTGGTAAATGTACAGGAGTAACTACTGCCGATTACAAATATGCTCCTAAAAAGGGAAATTAAAATATACTTTCGATTAAAATGAAGACGTCGCCTTAGATGCTTACAATTGTGAGGGAACAGAAATTCCAAAGTGACAAAAAGGGGTGGGATATCGTGGGTGCTTCACATGCATGGACAAAACAGGCAAAAAGCCCAACTGTTTTCAGTTTTACAAAGGAAATGGGGGCGTATTTTTTAGGGCAAAATGACGGACGGGCAGATAATGCAACGATGTTTTAACTAAGAGCACGGGATCTAGAGTAGACTATCTCCAAGACTGAAGACCCGACCATGGATCTTGTTGGCCTGGTTGCCGGGGTTGTCCCGGTGGTGGTGGTGGTTGCTGCTGCTGCTGTGGTTGTTGCTGCGGGTGCTGTGACGGGTAACCTTGAGGGGGGTATTGTTGCGGGAAACTCTGTTGTCTGTTCATCGGTGGGGGGCCTGGAGGAGGAGGGGGAACGTATGCACCGGGATTGTACGGTGCTTGCTGTGGGTGCTGTGGGTGCTGGGGGTGCTGGGGGTATTGGCCGTATGGCGGGTAGTTTTGCGCACTCGATCCTCTTCTAACATATTGCCCGTTGGGGGGGTATTGCTGTTGCTGCTGCTGCTGCTGCTGTATCATTTGCGGATACTGCTGAGCCTGTCCACCGGGAGAGAATGGCGCGCCGTATACGTTTGTGGGGGCCTGTTGTGGTATGGGTGGGAAGCCTCCGTAGCGAGGAGTTTGGGGCGGAGACACGACGGGGTTCTGACCGACGGATATCGGTGCGGGCGAGTGTTTGCCTACCTGGTCTCCAACGGACATCTTCTCCATCAGCTCACGAATTCTCTGCTGCTCTCTTTCCGCTGTTGCGGTGGCGCCTTTCTCCTTCTCGATCTTGGCCAACAGCGCGGCACCTTCTTGTCTCCGATTGTTCACAAAAACATCCACATTCTTGTCAAGGCTGTCGACTGTGTCTTTCATTTCACCGTAGAAGCTCTTGGCTTTGTCGAGTCCGGACTGGATATCCAGGAATGCTCTGTAGACTTTCTTGAAAGCTGACATAACAGCCGCTTTGTTCTTGGCGAGTTTTTCGTATCTCGATTGTTCGGAACGGACTCTTTTATCTTGCAAAAGCTCGCCATAGGCAGCTGTGAGTTCTTTCATCAGCGACTGCTGTTTGTGAGTAGCCTGCAGCAGTCTGTTCTGGTGGGGCCTGAATTTCTCAAGCTCAGAGGCGAATAGCTGTCCTTCGATATTACCCATCACTTTCTTATTGAGGATGAGAACATGATTAATGTCATCGGTGTGAACCTAATAACCACTGTTAGTGCTTGTGGATATAGTCTATTATTATTTAAAGAAGAATACTTACTTTCTCTTTGAGATCTTTCAAGACCTGCATGCGCTCTCGTTTAATCAAGTTCAACTTCTTCAGTAGTTCTTCGACTCGCTCGATCTGTGCCATGACACTGATCTCTCCTGATTCGTCTACATCTAACAGACTACCTTCCTGCGCTGGTGTATTTCGTTTATCTAATCGATATCCGTTTTTGACTAGCGCCTTCTGGAATAGAATGTCGGCTTCGTCTTTCTCACCGGCAACTCTCAAGTCTTCGATATCATCCGCGTACTGTGTGTACTGGTTCAAAAGGGCAGCGTCGGACTCGCTTGCAGCATCGATAGCATTCGAGAGATTTTTGATATCTTCCCTCAACGTCTGCGTTAACGCCGAAGATGGCTGCTGAATCCAATCATCCAGATATTTAGATCTCATCTTCTCGCAAATGGCTTCTTCGGTATCCAATGCCTTTGCGCATTGCATCAACACTTCTTCCACTCGCAGTTTATCGTCCTTGAGTTCATCAAAGACATTAACGAGTAGTGGCTCATGCGCAATCTCGTCAGACCAAGCCCTGAACTCCGGATCCACCTCGAGGTTATCCTCAAACCCGCCTTTCAGCATCTTCAGACTTCCCGGCAGTTTTAGATAATCCAAAGCGGCAACTAGCTCCGAATTCGCAATGTCGCACTTCTCGGTTTCTGCACGTATAAGCTTCGCTTTTTCTTCGTCGTATAACGAAGCCGACTCCGTCACGGACATTGGTACGATCTTGTTGAAGATATCCGGTCCTATTATACGCTGGATATCCTGCCCGGCGTATAATTCCTGCACTGGTATTGCCTTCGAAGCGGGGAGTTTGGAGATTGGAGGTAGAGATGTCTCGCTCGGAATAGTCTGGTGGTAGATATAATCGTTGTCATTTTGGAAACCGTTTCTTTTTTCTTGGATCAGAGCCAAATGCCGCTTCATCATATCTACAAGCGTGGGACCTGTTTCCGTGACCAGGTTGGCGTTCGCAGGAGGGTTCGATGGGAATGTCGCGGCGCTTTTGGCAGCATCTCTAGCAAGGCGTTCCGCGACAGCGGTTCTAGCGAGTCCGACACCAAACTGGTTGACGCTGTTCTCGTGTAGGGCTTGGTAATACTGAGCGAGAGAGCCTAGGTAATTCATTTTGGCCTTTTCGTGATGTTAGCAATCTATCCGGATAAGCTCGTAGACGCAAGGTAAACACTCACCTGAATTATAATCAACCATGGTTTCCCGAATATTTCTTTTGCTGTGTTTTCCGCGCAGCCTTCGGCAGATTGGGAGTACAGAAATCCTGCCTGGGCTGCCAGTTTGGCCAGCATACCGGGCTTCTTCCCATCTCCGATCTGTTTCTCCAAAAACACTTCTTGCGCCTGGGCGAGCATAACATTGATAAGAGTTTTGACAGTGTCTCTGCTCA
This sequence comes from Orbilia quercus, assembly GCA_036971405.1. NCBI lineage: Eukaryota > Fungi > Ascomycota > Orbiliomycetes > Orbiliales > Orbiliaceae > Orbilia > Orbilia quercus. Next base: position 1,296,300 of record JAJTUE010000002.1, on the reverse strand, counting down.
GATCAGTGGATGGTGCGTGCAAGAAGTTCTCGTTGATGTAGGTAAACATCCCTGCCGAAGCCTGGAACGAGTGATAAGCGGTTTTGAGCCCTGCATCTTCCGAGCGATTTTGATTTGCGGCGTGACAGGACAGAACGGCGGAGATGTTGAAGATGATGGATGCCTTTTCGTATGCGAGAGAATATTGTGAGATTTGTTTGTGTGTGAATGCGTCGTACCTGCGAGACGATAGGAGTTTGGACGGTAAGCTTCTCTGCGAGCATTTTCACCAGAACAGAACGTACAAGCGCCGAGGGGAGTAAAATACCATGTGAACGAGATCTTGATATGGTTTTCGTCAACTGGAAACCGCAAGTCGAGCAGCTCTAGCTGACCGTAATACCGGTATAGCAGGTCCCGTCCTGCTGCGGAATCTTTGCCCGCGCCCCGCATGTCCTGGCGTAGTCGGTTGAGCGTCGCACATTCCTCGTTGTACTTTTCGGGGTCGCCATAGGTGACGCGGATGTAATTCTTGAGAGGACTGATCCAGTCGATTTCCTGGGTTGTCTTCAAGGGACAGCTAATCATGGGAGCTTGGTGCAGTTCGGCCATCGTTGCGGTCGTCCTGGGCGGCGAGAGGTGGGCAGAGGGTCTGTCTGAGGGGTTGATAAGGAGGAGGAAAGTATTGATTGGGGTTCTGGTGGGTTGAATGAAGCAACCCAGGTACCCGCCCGCTAAGCGCTAGCACGGCAATTCGATGTCCGGTCCAGCACTCGATTATCTCCAGCACTTGGCAGTCGCTTTCCCGTGGGGATTCGATGTAGACTGTGGGATTTGGAGGAATGGAGAAGACAGATTTGGGGAAAGTTTGGAGGAAATCACTCGAGGATATAAAAATAAAATTAAAAAAGGGTGGGAGAGGAGGAGCAGGCCAAGCTAAGCTCTCTGGGACGGCGGGCGGCTGATGGCCTCCATCCAATCCATCCAACAAGCAACCGGCTGCAGAGCGACCGAATGGTAACGAAGGTTCCAACTACTACTATCCATCTTGTAGTTAATATGGCTGCGTTTATGTCTCTTATAAAAGTCACTTCGAAGACAGTCTGGAATCCTGAAACACGCCATCTGCAGGAACCGCAAACCCGGTTTCTCGATCGACGGGCATCTAGCATCTCGACTCCACGGTTCCAGCCTTGGCTGACTCAGTGGGGACACTCTGGCTCCCCATGCCGGTCTGTATAAATATATTCACTTCCTTGTTCAGCAGTTGGAGATTATATTAATCTGTGGCTTTCTGCAGTTTATAAAACAGAGTATACTGCATTCATCTCGCATTCATCTCACGCGGGCTTGTTGCATCAAATCTGGGTATACACGCTTTGAATCTCAATCTTACCGTATTTTGCATCGATATACGTTCAAATGATAAAGAATTATTCTTGTCGACTACAGATCTGTCCGAAGGTAGGTATGCAATTCATGACGCTAAAATTATCCCTCGCTGTGCCTGTTGAAGAAGCCACTATCCGGTCTGGCGTATCACCAGCGACGGCGCCTAATTTCTATCGTCTCTTTGGCAAGTACCATGGTTGGAATGCCCCACATAACCATTAAGCGTTTAGACTGCACCTCTCAGAATTTATATCCTCAGGCGGGACAGCCAGACGGACGTGGGTCTTATTTTTAAAATACAAAAATCGAAATCCTTATCGACTATTGATGCAGGCGTCTCTATATTTACGGAATATCTAAAATCTTTGCACCGTGGGGATGCATCCACCCGAATCGATAGAAATAGACAACCTAAAATTATAATTACGAGGCTGCTAAAATTCAAAGAGTTCCTAATTAATTCAGCTGCGCACCGCTCCGGTTGCGCGCTCTATTCTCTCGTCATAACTTGTGATAATGAAGTCTAACTGCGGGAATAACTGCGCCATCTTATATCCTACACCTTGTCGTCATATTGATACACCCAAATCGTTATTTCATGGAGTACTCTCCATCAACTCGTTGTCCGTTAATAATGTGTTATCGTGCTCAAATGCGAAATCCTCCCATCCAGACATTTTCCTCTCCTTCATCTTTTGGGCTAATTTGTGTCCAATTATTTTGTATTTTATATGCGTCTGTTCGTCGTTTAAGAGCGTCAAGCTCAAATCAGCAGCCCAGGTATAGAGCTGCCCTCGTAGTTTCCAGAGTTCCATCATATCAACCCATGGCGGTGTCTCTTGGAGAGTTTTCAGCCTATCCGTGGCCGCTCCGATCCCAGCAATGACCTCAGCAACAATGGTTACCTCTCCGGTCGCAAGGGCGGCTGACAGTTTCTCTTGCAAAGCTAGTATTTCAAAATGCATAAGAATCGGTAGGATCGTTGTCGCATTGACACCCTTCCCAACCGTATAATGCTTGTAATGAGGGTACATAATAATAAGCCTGTTCATATATTCAACGGCTTTCTTGTAATCCCTCGTTTGCGTGACGCTGTCTTGGCTGTCGGAATCCCTCGGTGGTGGCGCATCAATCTCCCAGCTCAGGATCTCAACCCCCAGTTTCCAAATCCCCTTGAGCCTCAGGTTCCTCACATCCGTCTCCGAGTCGCTCAATAACAGGAGTTTGAATGCCCGTTTCGCCCTCTTCCAGTCTCGCCGAAGCAAGCAGATGTGTAGTATGGTGTTTACATGGTTCATGTGTTTCGCTTGCAACGACGATGGCTGCTGCGGTGGCAACGACTCCGTGATGTCGCCGGCGTAGCCTGCATTGCGTATGCGGTGTTCTAGGCTCCGTCCAAGCCGTTCACGCTTCTCATCAGACATAGAATCGTCGTTATCCAACGCATCGTCGTCGCTGCTCTCGTCGGTAACCGTGTTCAGCGCGGGTAGTGTCGCACGCGAGTTTGTCGGCGTCCAAGAAGCCGTTGTCTGTATTTGATTTTGCGACAGGAGACCACGTAAGCTGCTGCCGTCACCGGTCTGCTGCCGCTGCCGCACCGCATTGCTGTTTTTATCGTGCGCAACCCCTTCCGCTTCGTCGTCCTGGTCTTCTTCCTGGTTGTCGGGGTTCGTACCAAGGCTCTTGGTTCGCTTGCGCTTGCGGGTTACGCCAGAGGTGGAGATGGATTCGTAGGATATGGGGATGAAGGTGGAGTGGGGAACTGGGTAGGAGAATGCTGGCTTTGGAGTCATCTACCCGGGACCATTCAGCGATGGACCCCACTCACAGGTTCATCGGCTCTCTGCACCACGATGTTAGTTTAGATGTCGCCACTGGGTCCCTGAATGCGGCAGGGGAACGTGCTGGAAGAAAAGTAGGAATGGGAGTGTTCGTACCTGCCATCACGTAATCGGGTTCCATGTGGTTCGGTCATCAAGTGAAGAATTACGTGTCAGAAGCCGATGCCTCTTCTGAGACTGAGCAGAAATTTAAAAAGGCAGGAAGGTTTTTTCTACTTTGGCGGCAGAGCGCCCTTTTTTTTTTTTGGTCGTCGCAGAGACAAACAAGAGGCAACAGCTGCAAACCCCACCATTGGCGTCATAGCACAGGCTGCCTTGCCCACCTCGAGCCTTCTTCACACGCTTTCCTACCTCCATCTCCACCATCATCTCATTATCACCAGCTTCAACGCGATCTTACATCTCTACCCTCGCTACCTAAAGCTACGGTGATACCAATAAAAGAGAATGTGAGTTTAATCTGCATCTAGACGCGAAACCCCGCGTTTCAACTGCTCATCACAGCCCTCCGAATAGGCTCCTTTCTATATTTTACGGGCCCCCGTCCGCCGATGGAAATCGCCTCAGTATCAATCTCGAGGTCCACCAGGACCTCACACTCTCTTCTTTAAAGCCCCTGATATCTGAGGATGCCCATATTCCAGAGAGCGACCAGTTTCTCTATTTCAAGGGCTATTTACTTTCCGACGACACCAAAACCCTGGAACAGTGCGGAATGGAAGGCGATACAATCTTGGAACTGCACACCAAACAGTCGCTGCAACAACTACGCCAGACACAGAGAGGAGCGGCTGGTGGTGGTCCGAGCAGGCCGGCAGGTGCACCGCAACAGAGTGGTGATTTCATGACGGATTCCGAGGTTATCAGGTTGAGGTTACTTGGCGACCAGTCGATGATGAACCAACTAAGAGAACAACAACCGGAACTTGCGGATGCGGTCAATGACCCACAACGATTTTCTCAGATATTCCAGATGCTCGAGCAGAGACGAAGAGATGCTGAACTAGAGAAAGATCGCGAGATTGTAAGGCAGTAATCATGATATTTCCCTTTCTGGCTTTGATTAACCTGCTATGAATTAAAGGCTCGATTAAACGATGATCCGTTCAATATCGAATCACAAAGACGTATAGAAGAACTGATCCGCGAAGAAGCTGTCCGAGAAAATCTCCAAAATGCCCTCGAATACAACCCGGAATCCTTCGGCCGTGTAACCATGCTCTACGTCCCCGTGGAGGTCAACGGCCACCCCGTCAAAGCATTCGTAGATTCCGGTGCCCAGGCCACCATCATGTCCCCCAAATGTGCTGAAGACTGCGGCATCATGCGTCTCATTGATCGAAGATTCGCCGGTATCGCAAAGGGTGTCGGAACAGCCAAGATTCTCGGACGAGTCCACTCCGCGCAAATCAAGATTGGAAACCTGTTTCTCGCATGCTCCTTCACCGTCATGGAAGGCAAGGACGTGGATCTTCTGTTAGGCCTCGACATGCTCAAGCGTCACCAGGCGAGCATAAACCTCAAAGATAGTCTCTTAGAGTTCGGCGACACAAAGGTTCCCTTCCTCCCCGAGAGCGAATGCCCGAATAGCTTTGAAGCCCCCGGGCAGGAACACGAACCGGTTGTGGAAGGTCCCGCGGGTAGTCTAGTAGGCGGTCAAAGTGGGGCTATGATTCAACCGCCTGCTATTAATCCCAATTTCCAAGGTCCTGGGCATATGCTCAGCGGTGGTGGTCCCTCGGATACCCCCGCTTCCGCGACGTCATTGCAACCCCAGAGTCTGTTATCGCCGACGACGCTTCCTTCGCCCAGCATATTGGGTACTCCCAATCCTCCACCATATCAGAATCCTCCCCCACTGCCAGCTGGCAGGCAGACGCAACACCCCCCGGAGAAAGTGGCACAGCTTACCAATCTTGGATTTTCAGAAGCAGAAGCCCGTCAGGCGTTGGATAGATCGAACGGGAATGTGGACCTGGCTGCAAGCATATTGTTCGGTTAAGGGCCTATCCCAACTATTTTAGGGGGGGAAAGGCCTCTATCCCAACGTTCTCTGTGTGATAATATTTAGCATGGATTTGTGAATACTCGAATTTCTTACAAATACACACCATATCATTGGTCCGATGAAGTTTTTTTTGCTTAGCATGGGCATGGGGTTGCTGGTATTGCTTGCGATTTGCATGGGGGTTCCGTCTGGGTTATGTAAAGTCAAGAGCGGCCAGGGTTTTATATTTTGCTTTTGCATCTGAAGATCAGATGATTTTTATCATTATGGATTGTTTTATTAATACATGATTTTGATAATGAAGATATGAGAATCGATATAAATCCGAGGAAGGTAAAGAAAAAGAACAAGATTTGCCCTGTTTGGTTTGCATCTTGCATAGCGCGGTTAACTTCCAGACGAAGTATCTAGCGTCCGCACATGTATTTGTAATTCGACCCGGACATCTCATCTCTTATCAAATGGTGATTGCCAAACTTTGACGTCCTCGGAGGGATGCCTCTAGATTGAACCAGTAATAATTGAGATATATAATATTACATACAATGGAGAGTCATCATGAAAAATATTTCGTCGCTGATATGTGCATGTTCATCACGAATGAAATAAAAAAAATAATACAACATCGGGATATCATGAAAATGAAGGAGAAAAGACGAAAGAAGAAACGAACATCAGTGGTATCCGTTCGATGTAACCCCATTATGACCGTTGCCGTTACTATGAGAATCGACCTTCGCCTGGATCTTGGAAGCATGACCGTTCGCATATCCGTTCGACGTACCATTCGACGTACCATTCGACACACCGTTCGAAGTCTGCTTGAAGATCGAATCTACGACTTCTCCGGCACGGACTGCAAGCACTGAGAGTAGCGTATCGCTCAACTATGCACATGATCATAATATTAGATACCGATCTCGTATGATTGGACAAATTATGGGTAAGGAAAAATAAACTTACACCGTGCGTCGTCTCGTTGCATCCCTGAAGGTATACTCCCGCATCAGGACTGATCCTACCTTCTGCAAACTGCACTCTGTAATCGCGGCCTACGGGGAATCTCTCGGTGTCCGGGTTCTCGAGGAGTGCTTTGGTAGGCGCTAATAATTCTTTATGCATATCCCTAGCGTACCCTGTCGCAACGATGACAAGGTCGAACTCGTGGGTTTCCGTGCTCGTCGTTCCGTTTTCTCGATGCGACATGCGGAGTTCGATTTGTTTGTCTGAGGGGGTGTTGCAGCCCACTACTTCGGTGTGCGATTGTATTTTCATTTTCCAGCTTGCGCCGGAGGGATCGCGGAGACGTTGGACGTAGATGTCGTTGTAGATGCGCTCGATAAGTTCGAGGCGGACGACGGAGTAGTTTGTTGCACGGTTTTCCGCGAGCTGTGCGTGACGTTCTTCCTGTGGAGTTTGGAAGAACTTGTCTGTTGCTGAGGGGTTGAATATCTCGTTTACACTGTTATTGTAGATTAGCACTCTGTTTCAGTGAATATATGTATCTCGTAAAACTTACAACGGACTGTCGTCACTAGGTTTAAGAGCATCTCCTCTGATGAATAGCGTGGTTTTCGCATTCGGATATTTTGATGCAACGTCTGAGAAGACCTCAGCAGCGCTCTGGCCGGCTCCGATGACCGCAATGCGGTACGGGGCGTTAGAATCGGACAGTGTCTGCGGTACTCTCGAAGAGTACTGTGACGAATGAACGATTATCGGGTGATATTCCGGCAGCGGCTTTGGCAGCAACGGTCTGCCGCCAACCGCAACCACCACATGCTTTGCTAATCTTGTCTCCTCGATTCCTCCGACTTTAGAATGGACGACAAAGCGGTTTACCTTGCCGGCGGTATTCTTGACGGGTTCGACCAGCGTAACGGTCTCGCCGTAGCTTACCACGTCGTGAAACTTGCTGGCGCACCATTGCATGTAGTCGTTATACTCCTCTCGCAGGGGTAAGAAGGTACCCAGGTTGATGAAATCCAGTAATCGATCGTTCTCCTTGAGGTAGTTCAAGAATGTGAATTCTGATCTAGGATCTCGAAGGGTGGCTAGATCTTTGATAAAGCTGATTTGCATCTTGGAGCCTGGCAGCAGCATGCCTGAATGCCAGACGAACTGGTGCTGCCGTTCCAAAAATAGGACCTTCGGACGTATCTCTGGCAACATTTCGTGGATTGCAATGGCGATAGCTAGAGATGCGGGCCCGAAGCCGACGCAAATCAAGTCGTAGACCTCCTCGCCGTTCTGGCGGGAATCACTGTTGTACAGACCCATTTCCGAGGGTTAAGAACTGAATATAGATCTAGGAGGCTTAGTTAAAGGGCTCTATAATGTGTTGAACGTTGTCGTTTTTGCTGGTGTTCGCTGCACTGCTAGCTCGAACTCGAACGGCTATATAGGGCTCAGGGTGAAAAGAAAAGGAACATTAACGAACCAGAGGGAAAAAGTGGATATCTGGACAAAGGCCAAGATAAGTTGACGCTACGAGTCTTGGGAGTATACAGCACGGGCAAACGTGAAGATAAGTGGATTTGCCTTGATCTTGCCGCTGCAGACAGAGTTTTGTAGGTGACGCAATAATTGGAAGAGTAGCTCGCGGAGAGCTGACGTGAACTAGGGAATGCGCTTTCTATATATCTTTGAAGAATCTTTAATCCGCCACGGAAAAGAACTTCCCGAATTTTCTTGTAGGGGTCACCCAAGGGCCCGGCATGCTATGACTATCGCATGATCGGTAGGTCTCCTACAAAGGTCAGCAAGCAAGCATGCACTCCTAGCTCACCTGGGAGCAAAACCGTGCACAGTAGTTAAAGGCACAAAGCGGTCTTGGGGATACTAACCGCGGTCTTCCTCCTCGAAATCTGCACTGCAGCATCCAACCGCAGGGAAGAGCAGCGTAATTTCGGTATAGTTTCTTATTTTTCTCCACCTTAAATAGCTAATAGTGTCGTTACTTGCTCATTTCCCCGAACGACCCTGAACTCCCTCCCAGTCGCCCGGGAACATTGTTTTACATTTGAATTTTTCATTTCATCTTTTAGCTTCAGGCTTCGGTTGATGACCGTAGGCCTGAAGACGAGTCAGCGTATTTCACGAAAAAGAATATTCCTTAAAATTTCGAAACCATTTAGCTTTTCCCCCCTTCTCTTTCGCCGTTCGGACAAAGAGGAAAGTTGGGCGCGAATATACGGCAGACCCCGGAACAAATGTCGCCACACAAAAGTTCAAAGGGAACAACGTCAAAACTAGACAAGGTTACTCAATCAGGAACACCGGGGATTTTTGCATTGGCCATTCTCCGGTATCGGATCTTATCTGATGCATCTGATTTGCCTTTATGAGGGGTTTTCCTTCTGTCTTTTCTTTTGCTCTCGACGTTCGACATGTACAACGCAGGGTTCTTGATGGTTACTAGCTTGGCTGACATTATCAGATCATCAGCAATCACTTGGCGACTACCACATGCCTCTTTCGATGAAAGAGCGAGATCACGACAGATTTTTTTTAAAAAAAATCCAAGCAATTATGAAAGTGAAAATTTTTTCAAGTTTAGGATTTCCAAAGTTACCTCCCAGGTAAGCTAGTATGAGAGGAGTTCGCTCAGGGTCCCCACCCGACCAGGCCTACGTATTACATGAACCTGGGAAGTGGCGGGCAGATTATCAGATTGATCAGTTAGATGTGTGGGTCCATCATAGTGCGTAATTTTCTTGTCAGATCGATCTAGGAAACTTGATCACAAACGAAGCAAGCACGACAATGCACCGCTGTACGATTCTATTTATCAGATCATCAAGATTTGGCTAGTAAATCTTCGTCTAAGACACTGACTGACTTTCCAGCTTCCAATGCGAGTTACTCCAGTTTGGCAAGGAGCTGCTGATCTCGAAGGAAAAATACGATTGACTATGAGGTGATGATTGGCGAGGTGCTTTTCGGACGTCGTAGTCACGTAACGGATGACCAGCGGTAATTTGCTGTGCTGTTGGCCGAGACCTAAGCCGCTAGGATAGAAAACTGTGAAGCCCAGTTAATTAGATAGTGGCTTGTCAAAGCCGGGCGCAAAAAGAATTACTATTGTGCTATGTAGAAAATTGGGGGGGAAACGTTGTAGCTGTTCTGTCGCACAAGGGTGATTCGGCCTGCAGGAACCAAGACCAAGTTGTGGAGCCAACAAGAAGGGCATCACCGTGCATCTGATAGACGCAACGCACCTCACAAGGTATTTTAGTACTTTTCAATTGATCGACCCAGAGACTTCTTTTACAAAATATATTACAACTCCTCGGAGTGAATGACCTCAGTGTGGATATATATTAGGGTTCGAAGCAGATGCACATGCCTCGGGCCACCCTACCTGTCGAATGGGAGAAGGCGTCGTACATGGTGTATACGAGACGAGAGCCGAACCCTGAAAGCCCCTTGCGCACCTCGCCTGCACATGCAGCCACTCCGGAATCTTATTCAGCAAGGCGATATCTACTCCGTACTATGATGACATTTGATCCGATCGACTAACCTGGCTGTCGACGTTGCTTCAGGCTGCAGTTTTTCTTTCTCGCCTCCCGCGTTCCTACCTACAAACGACAGGGACCATGGCCGGGTAGGACCCATTTTCGCGTGGTGTTTTAAATCAATCACGCGAATCGTTAGAGTAACGGTTAACTCATCCACTAAAGTTAAAAAACGAGCGAAAAGCAAAACGGCGGCCCCCGCGCTATTAAAAGTTAGTCAAATATGCATGCTCCATGTCGATGCCGACTGGTGATGCAGTGTGCAGAAGGCAAAATAGAGAAGGTAGCTTCCTGTTCTAGATCTTTCTTCTTCTAATTATTTTACGACAACGTCAGTCGCCCTTGGTATCACTGCATTGCATGTCTGAGCAGTCGAGGTATCCTAGTTTCTTTAGCTCCAGCGGTTGCGTGGTATTTTCGAATATGAGTTTCCAGAATCTACCTTGGAAATGAAGCTGAGAGAAATATAATTCTTTTTTTATTTGAACTCTACTGGGATACATCTTATTTTTCTGCCGCCTTGAAGGTTGGCTTTGTGGATAGCAGCGGCCTGTTTTGGAGGGAGCAAAGTGAGCTCTCGAAACGTATCAGCTTCAAAGAAAGAAATTTTTGTGACCGATTCTTGAAAAAACTGTTTCGTATGTAAACCGGTCTGTTAGCCCGAAAGATTTCGCCATGAACTTGGCAAACAGACCGACGGAGATTCGAATCTAGGGAATTAAAGCGATTCGGCGAAATTTCAAAAAGGACTTTTACTAAATTATAAACGTTATACACATATTTCGACAGAGAGACGTCTCGTTGTCTTGCGATATCGCAACTGATGGCTTACGTTTAGTGCAGAAGCGAAAATCCGTATAAAGGTTATCGGCTCATCTCCATCACGCGCACGCCACAATTTGAGAGCAAAGTGGGGATATACCGGAAACTGCCGTCATATGATCCCGATTATATATTATCATATCATATCTGATTCTTTAAACAACTCATCCGATCTCTCATAGCTACACTTCTTTTTTTTCTAAGTCATCGATATCATATACTTTTGGTTTTGGGAGCGAATTTTCGAAAGCATTACTTCATTATATATTACTGGCACCATGCCGGCGAAGGCTTGCATAAATCCGGCCGCTAGTGCAGCGACGCCGACGAATCAAACAACGCAACACTCTGCCGATGCGCCTGTTGTATTTCCAAATCTCACGGGGAGACCCGCCGCTTCACATCGAGGGAGTATACCCTTGCAGAAATGCCTTCTTACATACGAACTTCCTCTCAGTTTGCTACAGGAGCGTTGTGATAATGTTGGAGTTTCTATAAGGTGTTTGTGCCAGTCGGTTTGGGCAAAACTGCTGTCGCAGTACACCGGAGAACTCGAGGTATCGTTCGGCGCATTTGATTGCAACACATCGGTTTTGGAGCAAGAACGAGATGCGTGTCTCTGTAAATTATGGGGGAAAAACATATACACAGTAGACGTTGCATTTGCTCCTGGAAAGACAGAGGAAGATTTAAGACGAGAACTTCAGAATGGAACACGAGAAAGTAAGAAGGATGCGTATGAAACCATCCTTTCAGTCTATTCTGCGAGCTATGAAAGCTCTCATATTGCAAGAGCTGCTGTAGACTCCGAGGTTGGCGTTACTATTCTAAGTAATGAACTGAGATATGTGACTAACATTGAACGTTAGTTCGTTGTCCATCTAGAAGTTCTTCTTAATACTAGAACTGACCAGGTTCAACTGACAGTGCACTATGACTCGTAAGTTTCCCTCTCAGAATCTATCTTATTAGCCTTAAAAGTATTAACATGGCAAATTTAAGATCGTTTGTAAATGGAGATTCCGCACTTATACTTGGCCGAGAGTTCCTCGGGACCGTGTCTTTTGAATCTCAAGGACACCAGGAACGTCCGACGCGATTCTCCGGCCTCCAGCCAAATATTCTTTCGATATGCCAACCTTCAGGCAGTGCGCCAGTAGATATCTCAAACAAGAACCTCTTTGTCCACCACATGTTTGAAAAACATGCAGTCGAGACACCAGAAAGCGTTTGTCTCGAGTTCTTGCATGATGAAACGGACGAGGTTGATTCTTGGACCTTCAAAAGGATGAACGAGACTTCCAACTCAATTGCAAGCTTAATACTAGACAGTGGAATTGCTCGTGATGAAGCAATCCCGGTGTGTCTTGACAAAGGACCTTTTTACTATGCCTGTATTCTCGCCTGTATGAAGGCAGGCGTCCCATTCACCCCAATCGACCCGGTCGCTCCGGTCGCTAGAAAATCATTCATGATCGAGGAACTCGAAGCACGCTATATCCTCTCCATACCGGATCGTTTCAATGAACTTGGACTCGGCGACAACGTGAAAATCCTCGACATCTCCGACGAAGAATCTCTCGCGAGACGCTCGTCCCAAAACCCGCAGGTACCGGACTTAACTGAACGGTGTCTCGCATATAGACTGTATACTTCAGGATCCACGGGGCAGCCCAAAGCCGTATCCCTAGAAGTGGGCAGCGTAGTGCACGCCATCCAACGATCCATCCATATCCTTCCCTTGCATCATGATACCCGTTTGCTACAATTTGCCGCGATTACGTTTGATATGTGTTATTTTGATTGTTTTTTAGCATGGGCGGTTGGGTTTACTTTAATATCTGCTAGCAAGCGGTATCTTCTCGGAGAACTCGAGGCAACCGTGAAGAGGTTGCAGATCAGTTTTCTTGATTTGACGCCGTCAGTTGCGGCGACACTTAATGCTAATGAGTTGCCTGGAGTCGAGATGCTGTATTGCATCGGGGAGGCAATGCCAGCGACGATTGTAGAGGATTGGGAGGGACGGTGTGTTAACTCCTATGGTCCCACAGGTATGCAAACTTTCTCCTTGACTATATTAAAGTATCTGAGGATTAATGGAGAGTATAGAGGCCGCAATGCTCTGCACAATCACAAATGTGAACAAGGATATCAAATCGGCAAATTTCGGACAATCGTTCGACGGAATGTCGCTGTACATACTGGACAAAGATTTCCCCGTTATACTGCCCCGTATGGCCTCAGGAGAACTGTGTATTTGCGGACCCCAACTCGCCCGCGAGTATCATAGGAACGAATCAAAAACCGCCAGCAGTTTCATCACCCTGGATTCGGGTTTGCGACTTTACAGAACCGGCGATCTAGCTCGAATGCTGGCCGACGGCACATTTGAATTCATCGGGCGCAAGGATGATCAAGTTAAACTCCGAGGATTCAGAATAGAACTTGGAGAAGTCGGTGCGGTCTTGCGCGACGTTCATCCCCTTATCAAGGATGTGGTGGCGTTGGTTCTCAAACACTCCGACGAAGGGAAAGAACAATTGGTGGCGTTCTTATCTTTTGCGAGTCGCAAGAATCGTCTTGATCCACCCAGTATTCAAGATTGCGAGGATTCAGAGTGGCAGGAGATTGAACGGGCCGCTAGAAAGGCGGCCGAGGCTGCTCTTCCCCAATATATGTTGCCACACATATATTTCCCAATCAATTGGATTCCACTCTCGGCTGCCGGAAAAATTGACAAGAGGTCACTAGGCGACTTGTTTGGACGCACTGACATTTGGAGACGGATAGAGTCTGGGACCCTAGGCGAGGAGCTTGATGAGATTTCTATTAAAATCCGAGATGTTTTTGCGGAGGCGTCGAACACGGATCCGAAAACGATCGGAGGAGATACAACCATATACCAGCTCGGGTTGGACAGCATCAGTGCATTGACGGTAGCTAGATCTCTAAAGGCTCTGGGTATCAACGCCAGCGTCTTAGATATTATCGAAGTAACTGTCCCCTTCCTTTTGAAAAAATTAAACAGCAAAACTTACCATAAAATCACGATAGTGCCCAACAATCGGTAGCCTCCGAGACCATGTATCAGGGAAGAAGAACCCAGTATCAGCAGCCTATGATCAGGATTTCTTCGCTTTATTCAAGCAACGACACATTAACGCAATTTGTCAATCGGCTGGAGTTTCTCGCGATAAAGTTGCCAATGTGCTTCCCTGCTCTCCTATGCAAGAGGGTATTCTGTCTCAATTCCTTCAATCAAAAGGCACTCTATACTACAATGCAATTGCGTTTGAGCTGGAGGAGACTGTAGATTTGAACAAGCTAAAGGAAGCATGGGAGCAAATTGCGGAACAGACCGATATTCTCCGAACTGGCTTCACTGAGCACGAGATCGATGGCGGACATTATGCTATGGTGACTTACAAATCTGCTCCAGACACTCTAGTTCGTAAAATTGAGAGTCGCCTTCCGCTTGATCAGCTCATGCGACAAATCAAGGATGAGGAGGCCCAAAGACTTCTCTTCAATCCAACGCTTCCAGCTTGGACTGTTACTCTTGTTTCTGGCGGTGATGGTTTACATATGATATTCACAGCCCTTCACGCTATCTACGACGCACAGACTCTCCAGATTCTGCTTGATGATGTACTACAGCTATATCATGGGAAGCAACCGATGTTTCACTCGAATTTCATACCTATTCTGAGAGAAATGCTGCGGATTTCACGAGAAGAAGAAGCAATCAACGACTCGGCAAATTACTGGAAATCCGTTTTACAAGATTGCCCGGTCACCAAGTTTCCCGTTATGACACCACTGCGGGTAGATCTTGGAGAAACCCTTGTCTCTTACAAGAAGTGTTCTGTGACCATGAAGTCCGTCGAGAATTTATGCAAAAAGGCTGGGTTCAGTCCAGGTGCAGTCGGACAAGCCACATGGGCGAAACTTCTTGCAATGTATTTCGGAGAAAGGGATATATGCTTCGGCTCAGGTAGGGACATATAATCTAATATCTCTTCATATCACGGGAACTAATAGCCTTGGTCTAGTTATCTCCGGAAGAACAGGAACTGATAACGCCGAGGACTTTGTATTTCCATGTCTTACAACAATCCCTATGCGAGTTCAACTTGATGGTACCAATAGCGCGCTTGTATCTCAGATTCAGAACCGACTGAGCAAGTCCTTAAAATTCCAGCATACGTCCCTCAGATCTATCCAGAAAGCACTTGGACATCCAGAGCAGAGCCTTTTCGATACGATCTTTGTTTATCAAAGGTCTACCAATTCTACTGACAAGTCACAAAGCCTTTGGAAAGAACTTGATGCGAAAGCTGCTGTCGAGTATCTCATTTCTTTCGAAATCGAGCCAACAGACGACGGTTATATGGGACTGCGATTGACTGGGAGAACCGATTTCATTCCTCTAGAACAAATGGACATGATCGTCTCACAGTATGAATATTGTCTTTTAAACATGCTGGAGCATCAAGATGCAGATTGTATGGATCTCGGTGATGCTCCACAAGGTATTCTCTCGGACACACCCGCCGAGTTCGATAAATTACCCTGTGACGTCAAAGCTCTGCACGAGTTTGTCTCCGCTTCTGCAAAGCGTCACCCTGACAAAATTGCGCTTGAATTTGCTACGGCGATTGAAGGGGAGCGTGCGATCAAAAACTCCTGGACTTACCGCCAATTCAATAATATGGGAAACAAAATTGCCAACTTTTTGCTTCAGCACGGTGCTACAACAGGCGATTTGATAGGAATTTGCTTCGACAAGACTCCCCAAGCATACTTTGGAATCCTCGGTATTCTAAAAGCTGGGTGTGCATTCGTTGCTTTGGACTTCTCTGCGCCAGTTCAGAGGCGATCGTTCATTGTTCAAGATGCGAAGATTAAAATCATCCTCACTATGTCACAGTTCGCAGGAGATTTCAAGGATATCGAGGGCGTAAATGTCTACTCTCTCGATAACCTTCAGACTTTGACGAGATATTTTAGCACCGAAGAGCCTGAAAATATTGATCTCACACCGGATCATCTTTGCTATGTTCTTTACACCTCAGGCACGACGGGGGCACCAAAGGGCTGTCGAATCACACACGAAAATGCAGTCCAAGCGATGCTATCCTTCCAGACACTATTCAAAGGCCACTGGGACGAGAATTCTCGATTCCTACAATTCGCATCCCTACATTTCGACGTGAGCGTATTGGAGCAATACTGGAGCTGGAGCGTAGGAGTATGTTTGACTAGCGCTCCGAGAGACCTTATTTTCCAGGATATCGGAAATGCTATTCGGGTTTTGGAAATCACGCATATTGATCTCACTCCAAGTTTAGCCCGTTTGATCACTCCAGAGGAAACACCTAGTCTCTGTCGAGGTGTTTTTGTTACCGGTGGTGAGAAGTTGAAGCAAGACGTTTTAGATGCGTGGGGCGAGAAAGATGTTATCTACAATGGATACGGACCAACTGAAGCTACTATAGGGGTTACCATGTTCCCTCGGGTGCCGAAGAACGGGCGTCCAAGCAATATCGGACCGCAGTTTGTCAATGTTGGGTCTATGGTCTTGAAACCGAACACCTTCGTCCCAGTACTCCGAGGTGCTGTTGGCGAGTTATGTGTTACTGGTGCCCTCGTCGGAGACGGCTATCTCAACCGTGAGGATTTAACCAAAGAAAGATTTCCTTACGTTAACGGCAAAAGGATGTACAGAACTGGCGATCTGGTACGACAGCTTCATGATGGTTGCTTTGATTATTTGGGAAGAGCAGACGACCAGGTCAAATTAAGAGGCCAGAGACTGGAGCTTGGAGAGATAAATGAGACTATTAGAAACTCGGACAAATCTGTAGCAGAGATCGTTACTCTCGTCTGCTCACACGGCCAACAACAGGTCCAGCAGCTTGTTTCTTTTGCTTCGTTCAGGTCCAATTCTAAAGATCGCGGGTCGCCAGTACCTGCTCAACTTCTCAAAGAATTTCCCGATCCAGGATTAAGATCTAAGATTCTGCAGGCCTGCCAGTCTCAGCTTCCAGTTTATATGGTTCCCACATACATTCTTCCGATTACCAAGCTGCCACTCACGGTCAATAATAAAATTGACGAACGGACTTTGAGAAATCTATTTGCGGACACACCTATGGATCTGATTCAAGAGTTTGAAGAAGTGACTAGTGAGGATGAGGAATTCTCGGACACGGAATTGAAAATTCGCGACACGCTCGAAGAAGTATCCGTGGATACTACTTCAGCAATGAAGAATGCGTCTTTCTTCCAACTGGGCCTTGACTCGGTCTCGATTGTTGGATTCTCAAACAAGCTTCGCAGGAAGGGTTTCCAAGGTGTAGAAATATCTATTGTAATGAAAAGTGAGTGTTTCTTGTCCAAATAAGTTTAAGTTTCCACAGGCTAATTTAAAATTTAGATCCCACCATTGCTTCGTTAGCAAAAGCTCTATCAACATTTACAGAGGCTCCTGCCGATAATGACTTCCGCAACGCACTTCAGAACGTCAAGGCTTTTGGTGTTAATCATGGCTTTGAGGTCAGCTCTAATCTTAGCCTTGATGAGAAAGATATCGAAGCCATAATGCCCTGTACACCACTGCAAGAGGGCATGGTCGCTCGGGCACTGAATTTGGATATCCCTCTCTATTATAACACATTTTGCTTCAGCGTACCACAAAACGTCACCTCGGCTGCGCTGAAAAATGCATGGCAAGACATGATAAACCGAACAGACATTTTACGAACATGCTTTTGTGAAACTTCTGATGGTATGGCACAAGTCGTGTTGAAACAGTCCAGGATTGAATGGAGTCACGTCGATGCGAAATCCAAAGATGATCTGACCAAGCCTGTTGAAAAGCAAACTGACGGATCTGATTTTACTACACCTCCCTTAAAACTCGAATTTGTCATATTTGAGGGCAAGCAATACTTACGCTTGTCGATCTTCCACGCTTTATACGATGGAACGAGCATGCCAATGATCATTTCAGACGTCGAGAGCCTTCTCTCTAACAGACAGCCTCCTAGACGAATGCCTTTCGCTGAAGCCGTTCCCAGAATTCTCTCACTCAACTTGGACCTTGCAAAAGAGTTCTGGATTAATCAGCTGAAGGATGTGGAAGTGAGTTTTTTAGAACCGAATCAGCAAAATGAGACACCGGGGGAGCAGACTTTTAGCCACGTACTCGAGTTCTCGCATAAAGACGTAGAGAAGATCTCTCGAGAACTCGGTTGTACAGTTCAAGCTCTTTTCCAGGCTGTCTGTATCCAGGCCCTGGTGAAATCCTTCAAGAGGCAAATCGTGATGGGCATGGTCACCTCTGGTCGCTCTTTCGCCGTGGACGATATCGACAACTGCATCGGTCCACTTTTAAACAGTATTCCTTGTTATCTTCCAATTACTAAATCTACCTTATGGAAAGAATTCGCAATCCAAGCCCATGAATTCAACACCGCCAGCACACCGTATCATCACACTCCTCTCCGCAAAATTAGTAAATGGGTCGGACAAGGAAGCAAGCCGCTGTTCGACGTGCTCTTTGTGTTCCAGCCTGCAATCGTAGCCTCTGGAGAGTCGATTTTGGAAGAAGTAGGCTCTTTCGCCATACCGGATTATCCCGTGGCCCTAGAGATCCAGCAAAACAAGGACGGTCAATATACTACTTCAATAACGACGAACTCATTGTATCTCGATGAATCGGATAGCTCACTCTTACTCAAATCCGTGGTCACAGGGTTTGCCGATCTTCTAGCAAATTGGAATCAGGAGGTACCCGTGCTCCGGGGACTAGAAATTGATATATTTTCATCTAAATCTGAACACGAAACGATTGATAAATCCAAGTCTCCCAAAAATGCCGGTTTTGAATGGGATAAAGATGCAAGCCTTATTCGAAAAGAACTCTCAGTTCTCACCGGGGCTAAAGAGACTGAGATTAACGGAAAAACGACAATCTACCAAATCGGCCTCGATAGTGTCGAAGCAATTCGACTATCGTCGAAGTTACAAAAGAAGGGGATCCTTCTCAAAGTCAGTGATATAATGCGCGAAGCCACTATTGAGCGAATGATGGTACACTTGAAGTCTCTTGAAGTCAAAAGTCCTCTTTCAAAACCCACCAAAGATACACTATCAGTGTTTGAAAAGACGGCACTCCAGGCATTAAGATTGCCCGCAGAAAAATCAAAGAATCTCGAATCCATTCTGCCAACCACTCCGCTACAAGATGTCATGATTGCAGAGTCTATTGGTTCGGATTTTACTTTGTATTTCAATCATGATGTTCTAAAACTCCAAAAGGGGGTTGACATCAAAACACTTCAGGCTGCCTGGAAAGCAGTTACCAAGAGAAATCCTATCCTACGGACAACTTTCGAAGAGGCACACGATCTTGAATGGGGTACCTCGGCCGATTATATACAACTTGTGTGGAAGGATATATCTCTAGATTGGGACATTATCGAGACATCAAGCGAGTATGAATTGGGCAGAGTGGATGAGCTCATTGCAAGCCATAAATCACGGAAAGTACCACTTGCGCTTGGTATAATTCGCAGTGAGAAGAGAGATCTCATGATATTATCTATCTCTCACGCTCTCTATGACGGCCGCTCGATGGGACTCCTTCTTGAAGACGTGGCCCAGGAATACCATGGACAAAGCAAAACTCGTCCCGATTACAAGCCCTTCCTAAGCAAGATTCTCGATATGGAAATGAAGACCAGTATCCGATTCTGGAAACAAATTTTGTCAGGCGCAACACCCCGCGCTCTTCCTGTGACGAGACATCTTGAGGAAGGTGTTTGGAAACTCGAGCATCCGTCCCAAGTTTCAGTGAAAGATTTTTGCAGATTTTGCAGGGAACATCATATCTCAGAGGCAGTTCTAGGTCAAGCTTGTTGGAGTTTTTTACTCTCCGACATCTTGTCGCAGGATGACGTCGTATTCGGTACCGTTGTCTCCGGAAGGGAGACGGAAGAATCCGAAGAGTACATGTTCCCAACAATGAATACTATCCCCGTCCGAGCCGTCCTTCACGGAACTGCCAAGGATGTTCTGGAGTCCATGCAAAGTAATTACTCGCAGACGCTTGAGCATCAATTTATTGCTCTGCGTGATATCCAGAAGAATGTCTGTAAACTTGGACAACGGATCTTCGATACCCTTTTTATTTATCAAAAGGATAGAACTGTTCAGACAAAGGAGAAAATGTGGGTTTCAATCGGTGGCGCTTCTCAGATCGAGGTATGTACTCCTAAATCTTCTAGATACAACCGTTGTAATAATACTGATATAAATTTCTAGTATGCGATTGCTGTTGAGATTAAAGCGGCCGAAAATTCGCTGACCTGGAGTATCGCTGCTTCAAACAAAGTGATGAACGCAGAAGAGGCCCGAGCAATTCTCAATGCTCTTGATGTGATATTTCAGAATATTATTAAGAGCCCTGAAGACAACTATCAGAAATATTCAAACCCTACACTGAAGGCCAGTTTTCAGAAGCGATTTCAGAACCACCAGGCCCAGGATAGCGACCAAGAAGATGGCGACGTGGAAAACTCTGATGACTACCAACATTTGGAACGACAAGTCATACGGGCGATAAGCAAGATCTCCAAGGTAGACGAAAACGATATCAAGCCCGCAACATCAGTTTTCCATGTCGGTATTGATTCGATATCCGCCATACGTCTAGCCTCGGAACTACGAAAAAATTCAATCTTTATTGCTGTGAGCCAAATTATGAAAGAATCAACAGTCAAGAATATCTCATACTTTTTGTCGAAGAAGCGGCGACAGCCATTAACTTCCCAGAAGCCTCTCGCTCAACACGAGATATCGGTTTCTCAGTTTAATAGCATAGTCTCACTGGCTGGCACCGATAGAGAGAATGTTGAAAACATCTCATTAGCCATGGCTGGTCAGACTTTTTTGCTCAAGGCCTGGGAATCGTCTCATGGTTGTATCTTCCTGCCAACATTCTCCTTCAAGGCAACGGAGACTCTACGGCCGCCGAAGCTCAAAAGAGCGGTAGAGAAAATGGTCTCAATTAACCCAATCTTACGAACGACCTTCGCCTATGAGGAAGATACGGTTTATCAGATTGTTCACAAAAGGGGCTCTCCAAGCTTCAGGTCAACATATTTCGATTCAGATCAAGTCCCGAGGTCAAATTTGGAACAGATCAATGAAGAAGAGCAATCCCGGGTATATTATATGACTACCCCTTCAATCAGAGTACACCTCGTCAGCGCAAGGGAGGAATCATTCGTCTTTATTACCCTCCATCATGCACTCTACGATGCCTTCACTCTTCCAACTCTTCTTTCTCAGCTATCAGAACTTTACAAAAATGAAAACGCAGACATTCGGGCCTCAAGCAAATCGGTTGTTCGGTCATCAAGTCCTGAGGCAAAGGAGTTTTGGACCGCCTACTTTGCGAATAAGCAGTCCACTCCACTCCCTCAGAAATACGACGTGGATATAACGGAGAGGCTCGAACTATACCGGGAGAAGTTTGTTCCTGACGCATCAAAGATTGAGGCAGAGTGCCGCAAACATGGTGTATCCCTTCATTCGTTGGGTGTAGCCTGCTTTGGAAAAGTCCTATCTAAGTTTCTGAAGAACGACAATCCTATTTTCGGGGTATACTTATCTAATCGACATCTCGTCGACGAAGCTGAAGGGGTAGCTCAGACAGTGCCAACATTGAACATGGTTCCGGTGATGGCGAAGAACGTTTCTAAACACTCTTTGATCGAAATTGCAAAGCAAGTCCAAAATGATTTGCTCATGATTAGTGCTAGCGACGCAGCCAGGACGAACCTGATCGAAATATACCGATGGACCGGTATCCGGACTGATAGTTTTATCAACTTCTTAAAAAAAGATAGTGTAGATGGGAAAAGTAGAGACAGAGGTTTGTTCGTCCGGTTTGATGTCTCTACGGAGGATCTGGTGACAAGGGAGTTTTCGAGACCAGATTACTTGAGCTCGAAAGACAAATTTATCCAGGTGAGTCCAATATTTGTCTCTATATTGTCACACGTACCTCAATCTAACCAATCCGCAACAGACAAACCTAGATCTCGAAATGGCTTCACGGGAGGGATTTGTTGATGTCGGAGTCTTTGCAGCCCGAAAATACCTGAATGACGCTGATTTGGAGAAGATCTCTGATGAGATCAGGGATTTATTGACACAGTATTTTGCCTGAGAGTTTTCTTTTTGTTTCTTGCTCGGACATCGAGGAGAGTCTTACTTGCTCCCCCACGATTACACTTACTAATATTGTTTCTCCGTGTCTCAGAACTCGGTGACATATTTTTATATAACTATTTGAATTGAAGAACTTGTCTTGGCAAAATTGATTCCAGAATTTGATAAGCTACATACTGGATCATCAGGTTCCGATTAGGATTCTAAGGCCAAGAAATATTGCCCCTGCCTGTATTGGCCGGCGGGTGCGCATGGGGTGCTTCAGAAATTTGTACATGCAGCTAGTGAAATATTCAAGGGACTGGTTTGATCCGAGCGATCCCAGTTCACAGCTTCCTGGCAGGCTTCTTTAAGGGACTTAAAAAATCTTCTGACTGCTCCTGTTACCAGGATGCTATTTCGAGCAAGTCCTCGCGCTGCAAACAAAAAGATCAGACGGCAGATACGTACATATAAGCCTCGCAGTTATCCGAAAATAAGTTTCCATCTATGCATATGACTTGGCCTCGTATTTGAACGCAGTGCGTTCGAGTTCGTCGGATGAACGCCGTTTGCATTTTAATTTATACTTTTATGTGATATCATATTTGAGATAAAATCTCATTTGTATTTATTCATTTTATATAGAATTATTGTCGCCTCCTGGCTTCGCTAGACTTAATCCTTCCAAACATTTAATATGCTACCTCTTGGCTACCTCCTAGCTTTAGCTAAGGTTGTCACAGATCAACCTCGCACCGAGGAGATAGCTTACTTAAGATCAAACATGGAACCATGATCTCGGCTTCGAGGCACCACAATTCGTAATATAAACCGTTACCTAACTCGTTTCTGAAAATCCTCACGCGAGCAATCGAGCGAAATCGGCGTGGTGTGCGGCGATTGAGAGTAAGTAAAATTCTTTCCACGTGCAGATAGTGGGCTGTACCTCAGTGTTCTAATTTTCTTTACATTTTTTATTTTATTTTCGTTTTTTAATTTTGTCTCCACAAGGTTCATTTCGATGAGACGACGGGAAGACAAGGGTTTTTTCCTTTCTTTCCTCCTCTTTCTTTCCCCGCTGCGGGCGACTTGCATTACATGGAAGCTGCTGGCCAAGCTGTTCCACAGGCCAACGAGTTGAATTCCAACTCAGGTGATAGGATCACTGCCTATTTACTCTGTCCTGGTTTATTATTTGCATCGAAGACATCTTCACCAATAAGAGCATGTCCGATTACGTTTAAAGATATACAGAGCTACGAGTGAACCCGGAAAACAGATGACATAAGGTCTCAGATGAGAGGCGTGCCTGGCAGTTCCAGATTTTTGAGCCCGGCGGCTGGTCCTTTTTATGATATCAAACCAACTAGCTGGAGAGCCGATACACAGCTAACATAGCGTAGGCTGCCACGGATATGGTTCTTCATGCAGGCTGCTGGTGACAGTAAACACGTACCTTACATACCTCGCACAAAAAAAAGATGGTACATGAACTGGTTTGGCAACCTGGAAAACTCTACTAAATGTGGGGGTAGCGAAGAGCAGGAGAGTCTAGGGGGTCGATGACGGATCACAACCGAGTCCTCGGAGACGACCGACCATCTTGATGGACATCCTGGGGTTTGGGATGCGATTGCGGCTATCCTACTTCAGGCTAGTTAGGGTATGCCGAGAATTTTTTGGCCGAATAGAATCAAGTAATTTCTTATTTTTTCTCGAGGGGTCCAAGCGAAGGCCGAAATTTCCCAATGAGACGGGTTCATCTACGCCACCAATTTGATAAACCGCTTCCCTTTCCCCAGCTTGCCCGCTCATTTGAACCAGAATTGATTCGATGAATTCTGGGGTAAAAGGAATATGTTTCTTGGGAGGAAAAACGGAAACGGGAAAGGATTCCAGCCCTTTGATTGGCGCCGGGCTGCCTGTCGCTGGACAAAGCTCCAACTGCGACGTTCTTAATAGCTCGCAATTTCGGATTTGGTTCGTTTAAATTTGCAGATGCGCAATTTCGACATCATCATCATGGAAAACAATTCGGAAACCCGACAATGTGATATTCTTGCACCCAGCTGAAGAATTTCAAAACAATGGACCCTTCTTTATCTCACGGAAAGCGCGTGAAAAAGATCCAAAAGATTATCAGGACTAGAGACCAGGGTTTTAAGGTTGAAATCGCGCATTTAGGCAAAACCCTTGAGGAGGTTGAAGGAGAAGATTCGGGTTTGCGGCCCCCACTCCCATAAGTGGACCCCCACTCTCCGGAACACCGACACGGGTTTCCTTTCAGTCCAAACAGCCGACGAGCCATTTTGTTTCGACCGAAGTTACGGGAAAGACGAGTTCGGTTCGGAGTGTTGCGAATCAAAAAAATTGAGAGGAAGGAAAGTGGAAATCGGGTGCATGATGCTCGGGTTTGTGGTGGGCCCAAAAAAGCTCAAGCTCAAGTGCAGCTCGCCGACCACAAAATAAACGAACAGGTTTTTTATGCTTTTTCTTTTGTTTCTATCACGAATTCCAAGGTGTGTGAAGTATCTCAGCCTCTTGCTCAAACTCTGTTCTTTAAGTAAATTTTGGATGTTTTTTATTCAGTCCATCCCGCCAAAAAAAAAAATAGAAATTTAATGTTGCCAATTATTTGCGAGACGCACCCTTAATGTCGCTAGGACTTCTTGGTGCGGGGTCATGCATCAAAGGAGGAAATCTTCCAGCATGCGTGTGAGTGTGTGTGGCGCTCATTTGAAATGCAAGCTGTGCTAACGAAACCTCCTCGTGACGCCCGGGACTCCATGATGCCAAGAAACCCTACCTCGCAAAAAATACACAGACGACGGAATCTGCCAGGCTTACCATCTGCACCTTCAACCATTCCCAGTACTGCGGCAGGCATTTGCCAAAATACACAGTATTCCTGGATCCCTACTGCGCAAGGGATGGCAAGGTATGCGTTTAGACTCTACATTGATGGAGTAGCGTGTCGACGTATAATTCCTGGGAATGAAATTCTCCTCTATGGGCACGAAGGCGGTTGGCAAAAGACAAGTTGATCCGACGAAAAATAAGATAAAAAACTTCGTTCAGATAAGATCCGCTCCAGCTACATGGAGGAGGCCCGAGCAGGTACCAACAGTTTCTGGGTCACGGATCAACGTGCGCCATGTCTTGCATGCTCCTTTTTGCGAGGGTCGTTTCGCGGTTAAAGTAAGCCAGAGATCTGTCAATATTCGAGCAGTGACTCGATAGATTCGAATAATGGCAAGGGTTGCAGTACTAGATTAGGTACGCCGTAGAATTCGAACAAAGATTGGATGCAGGTGGGATCTTAGGGTACCGCTGACTGCTGCCGCGCAATGTGGAGTGATATGTTCACGCAGCAAGCTTGAAAAACAAATAAAAAGTTGTGTACTTCCATCGCAGTGTAGAATTTATGCATGGGAATGTAGAGGTACGTGGACGATGCGACCAAATTGAGTGCGACGGCATGGAACTGCATCCCATCTGATCCTGACTGTTCTCGATAGTCAATATGTAGTGGAGAGCCGTCGGGGCAAAATTAAGGGTTGACGGCTAGTCGGGCCTCCGTACATACATCTCGAATTCAACAGGCGAGTTGTCGACCCACCCGATCCTGCAACATCTTCTTGCCGCACGAGATCTCTTTTACCTGCTCTATTTTTGTGAGGACATAGGCACTGTACCTAAGAACTTGGTTGGTAACGTTAGTGGCGACGGAGGCGTCGATATCGGATATCTTTGGCCAGTTTTTATATTTATAAGTTACGAAAATAAAATATATAATAAAATACGAAAACAGATGCGTCCGGAACACTCGGTGTCTAGGGAGGGCCATGTTGTCGTTCAACAAGCGCATATTTCTGGGAGCGGGATCTTAAGCTTGAAGTTGCGGGCTGAAGTCGGATCCAATGGCGCTGCAGGACGGGTACGATTCTTTCCCCATCCAGAATGATAGCTGTTTCGGAAGACGAGGTCACCTTTTGAGACTGCGATTTTAAGACTTTTGGGTGGGAAGAAAAAGGTTGGGTGGGCCAAGAACGGACTTTGTAACTAAGAAGCAAGCTTGCAAGCCAACTACTTCATAGTCGCAACCTTCTGCACTCTCAAGCCTCCCTGGCCGATGCTCCGTCGCTAGATCAGACCGTAATGTTTGAAGGATTTTGGGGTTGGATACGACTGCGAGGTTGAGCTCTCCTGCCTGCCTATTCAGCCTGCAAGCTAATTAACTACCGGTCTTGCTTTGTAATTGGTAACTCCATCTTCGCAGTTATCAACTGGACAAAAAATATATATTTCTAGAAGCCGGAAATGAGAGAATAGGTCGCTGACAGCACCACCTTCCTGTTCAACACCCTCACAGCCGTTCCGATCTCGAACCTCGGTCAGCCCAGGCCCTGGGACTCATCTTCCCGCCCAGGGCTGTGCGTGTGCCGCGTCGGCCTTTGCTGTGAACGGTGGTTGAGAGCCTGCAAGCTCAAACTTCTCCGCATTATATGATCCAATAATAAACCTGCGATGCTCACTTTTGGGAAATCTGCAGACGACCTTCCGGAACTCTTCTCCTCGTGGTCATGACTTCGTTTTTGGGTGTTCGTAATGAAATACCCGTTCAGGACTTCTTCTGACGCGAGGTCTCGGTACCGCTGCAAGTTTTCTACAAACAAGTCTCCGCAATTCGTCCGAGAGTCCGAAGTCCCATTTGATGAATGAATAGAAGCGAAATAAAATGGAAAGGAACAAAGAATATCCACCCAACAATATTTGTGCAAGATATGCGAGCTGGTGTTTGGTTCTTCCTGGCTGCGAACTGCATATGTATCGTATATCAATCAGCCCATGGACCAAGCAGTTTCTAGGTATCGAAGGTATACTAAACACTAATGTCTCATCCCCGGCCCCAGTCACTCTTCCCTGGCGCCATGCCCATGTGCACCTTTAGTTATTCCTTTTTTCCTTTTTCGCGACAAAAAGTTCGAGGAGGGTATCTCACTTTCACTTTCCGAGCGATTAAAGCGGGAGGGGCCAGCTGTAATAGTAATTCAAGCCCCGTTCTCTTATTTGCCCCCTCCCCTCTTAGTTGAAATTTCTTTCTTTCTTTTTTTTTTTTTTTTTTCCTCGAAAATTTATTCCTTTTTTTCTTCGTTTAGTCTCGAGGCAGGTCACAAAAGGTGTGTGCCCCGTTTCTTTTTCAAAGTCGCCCGTCCTTGCTCTTTGTTGGGTCACCTGTCTGTCACGCAGCGCCGTCGAATTCCCCAGTCCGTATAACAAGTTCTGTACGCCCAGCGGACGCATCGATTGCTGCGTATTCTCGATATCTCCTATCGATGTAGACGCAAGAAGACCTGCTCGGGCTCTAATTTGTCCTCTTTCTCTCTTTCTCTCCATTTTCTTTCCCTCGACCGATCCTCAGCCCTTTTCCTCTCACCATATTTTATTTTTCCTCTTGCCACCGAGGTACTACCGGGGCAAGTCGCTTGATTCTTTCGACACACTGCCACCTCATTGACTATCGCCTGGGATCTCTCGGTCAACTCCAATTCCTCGACTGTAAATTTCCACTCTTCGAAATCTTCCCTGGTGATATACTTCTCCACGTTTCCTTGTCGTCGGGATTCTTCGCGGACCTTTATACTTTTTTTTATTATTGCATTTTGCTTGTTCTCAAGGCGATTCTTTCGACCCTTTCCCACTTCGTTGAACAAAACATGTACATGCGCATACGCCTCAGGGTATTTTGAGCAGGCACCCTACCATATTTATTTTTACCAATCGACATCGTCTCGAACCCCCTTTCACATATCCGATAACTTAATTCTGCAGTTCTCTCACTTGTTGTAACGATATCCGACATTCAATTCTCAGAGCAGCCGGGCAGATTTCTGAATTGTTGATATCTTTTCGCCGGTTTACAGAGCCTCAGTCTAGTCGCACCGACTAATAAGCAGCCCCCTCTCCCTTGCGTTGAGCCTTCGTTCACTCAGACCTCGCATATTCCTCTCCGCAAACCCGAACACCGAACAGCATTAAGGCAGCGCTTCGTCTCGACTTCAAGTATTCTATACTACAGGCCTTTCGACGATCAGCCAGTTCCGGTATCTTATCACATGGGCAACTTCTGAATAGAATCAGCCGAAAAGAATACCCGCATAACCTCCAAGTCCCAGCTTTTTGCTCTCTATCACCTGTAACATCCTTTCTTGTGTAACCACTCTTGGACCATTTTATCCTTTCCCGCAAATCCGGACCCGCGACTGTTATCTGTTAAAAGAGGAGGTGAAAAGGGTTCTATCCGACAAACTTGAGAGCCGTAGAACTTTTTTTGGGCTGCGAATTGGAGACATACGTCCGGCTACTCGCCTTTTCGCTACGGAACCTAGGTCGCTGCTAATACCGCCTTGGAATACCATATTTCAGAACAAGGCCAGCTACCCTTCTTTTATCCTTTCTACAAATTGTCGACCATCGAATCCTTCCTCAGACAAATTTTCCGGAGTTATTTTCTCCTTTCTCTTTCTTTCCTTTCCTTTTTTCATTTTTCGTATTTTTTGAGCAGGGTGCCGGGAAATTAGTGGTTGGGGATATCTGGAACCGGACGTGCACCCGCACCGCACCACATTCGATCCGGAGAGATGGCAGTACCACAGTATCAACATGCAGTCCCGCCGCCTGAGGATAGAGGCAGAGAGAAAGACAGGGACTCCGAAGACCACCTTGGGGACGGCATGGATGACGAAGGGTCTGACAAGGAAATGCTGGACGCCACCACTCAACCTGGCGAAGCTACTTTAACGTCTCCACTCAAGAGAAAACGAAGACGGAGTCGGAAGGGGATGGATAAGAAGTACGAATGCACACATCCAAACTGCGGCAAATCGTATTCAAGGGCGGAACATTTATACCGACATCAACTGAATCGTAAGCTTTACCTGATATCAAAATTTGAAGATATGCGGAACCTGCTGGAACCGCGATAAAAATCGATGAATGATGAAGATGCAGTAGCTAATTCGTAAACTCTGTCTCTTAAATAATATACAGACGAACCTAAGCAGATCTACCACTGTAGCTTTCCGGACTGCTCGCGCTCATTTGTCCGACAGGATCTATGCCTCCGACATCAGGAACGACACACGAATCGTGGATCACAGCTCCAACGCAAGGATATGATGCAGAATTCAAATGGCTCTGTTGTCAAGCAAGAGCGGAAAGCCTCCATTTTCAAAGCATCCTCTTCGCCAGATACCGCAGGGCCCGGTTTGAAGGAAGAGATTTCTTCCCCAAGTCTCGCTGTAAAGGCTGCGATATCACCTAGCACAATGTCCGGATCGAGCAGTACCTCAAAACAGAGCGAATCAAAGTCCAAAGCTCGGAAGCCGCCAGTTCATGATACCAGCAATGCGAGAATACGGAACGAACAGCGTCCGGGTACCACGGTCATGTCACCTACAGCCGCAAATGCTCGACGCGGAAGCATAGACGTCACGAGAAGCTCGGACGGGGGACCCCTTCCAGTTGGAAGAGAGGGACAGCTCAACGGCATGGGAGTCATCAATAATCAAGCTCGACCGAACCATGGTGGCTATGGACCGAGGATCCAAACTAATATAGCCGCTCCAAATATCGTTGGACTATCCCTTCAGTCGCCATACGGTCCCCAAACCCCTCATTCTGCTAATACTTATGTACCATCACCGCAACAGCGACAGGGACAGCAGAATCAACCCGGAAATGAGACCATGAACAATAATTATAACCACGGAAATTCGATGCATAGTGGATATATTCCACAAAATTCCTTCCAACCTTTCTCTTTACCACCACCCGGCTTCCCCACCATGGCTCAAACCCCGACTGGCCAAAGCTTTGGTATTACGTCCCCTCCAGCGAGTAACAACTCTGCCGATCACAATGCTGCAAATGTCGCTTCGACTGCCACCAGTATCGCTCAGGCTGTTGCTGAATCAACCCAGTTTTCGGTACCGGTTTTTGGCGGTGACAGCTACAATCGCTCTCCATTCATGATCACCGATGATTTTGCCGCTTGGTTGTTCGAGGATCCCACGTTTAGCAGCTTCACGCAAGCCGGACGCTCTGCTAACCTCGCAGCGTCATTCCTTGATGGATCTAACCCGTTCCTGGGAGGTTTGTACCTTGGCGACCCAGCCTTTCCGACCCAGCAAGGCTTCTACAGCACGCCGTATCACCATCCTATGTCCGTGACGAGCATTATTGCCCCTCCTTCACCTCCACAGGAGTCATTATTGTCCGAGCATAAGCGACTCGAAGTCCTAGATGTGATTGGCGCGTACCCAGACTCCTCTATTCCAAGCCACTGTACATCCAACTTTTCGTGCATTTCCAGTCTTACCACGAAGAATCAAGACGACGATGGTATTCTCGGCCTGAACACCATGCAGATGTATATTCACCTCTTCTGGGAGCATTTTCATCCACAACTCCCAATTCTTCACAAGCCGACGTTTGCTGCCGATAAGACACAGAATATCCTTCTTCTGGCAATCATCGCAATCGGTGCAGCATGCGTTGATAGGATCCAATTTCCCCAGCTGGCACCGGGGGCAGCGGATCTGTCGTGCGTTCTTGCAATGAATCTGCGATGGCAGATTTTCGACCATGACGATTTCAGACCCCCTGCAAAGCTCTGGATTTTCCAAGCCCTTATCCTCCTCGAGACGCACGAGAAAATGTATTCCACAAGACAACTTCACGAAAGAGCGCATATCCACCACGCCACAACCCTCACTCTTATGCGAAGAGGCAGTTCACTACAGGGCCGGTGTGCTCTCGACTCACCCCCCAGTGTTAGGGACGACAGACCCGGTAATGGCAATAGCGTTTCCGGTCATTCATCGGGAGCTTCAACGCCAGACGAATGGTGGAACCACTGGATTATCAGCGAGGCTACCAAGCGTGCGGCATTTGCAGCATTTGTACTTGATTCGGTGCACGCAACGATGTTTGGGCATTCTGCCGTCATGGTTGCTCATGAAATGAGACTCGCTCTTCCGTGCGACGAAGCTCTCTGGACTGCAGCTTCATCTGCTGAAGTTGGTCGTCTGAAACAGGCCTTGTACAACAACGGCGTCAAGCCCACGATGTTCTTGGAAGGACTGAAACGCACGCTCAACGGGCAAACCGTCCGGACTAACTCGTTTGGCAGAACTATCATCATGGCCGGCCTGCTGAGCGTCAGCTGGCATATGAACCAGAGAGATCTGCAGGTTAACTCGTTGAATATCGGCCAAACTCTTGGGGCGAAGGATAAGTGGAGAGGAGCGCTGACCAGGGCGTTTGATCTGTGGAGATCCGATTTCGACAAGTCTCTGCAATCTAAGATACCCGTTGCGGAACGTGGATCGCACGACGAAAATTTCTACATCCCCACACATGACGACCCGGAACACGACAACATTTTCGAATCCAGGACAGTTTTGCACCACCTAGCTCACATGGCCATGCATGTCGACATTGTAGATCTCCAGATCTATGCCGGTGCGAAACGTTTGCTGGGCAGGTCTATTGGAGGAAACGACTCGACTCTCGCATCGAAACGGATGAAGGACTGGGCGAACACAGCCAGGGCAAGAGACGCAGTCTACTACGCATTGCAGTTTTTGAGACAGGTTCTACTCCCAACCATCCCAGCCATGCCACACGAGGATGCCTCGGCTGCTCCCACCGCTTACGTCGCTCGGGACGATTACTTGCTCAACAGACCCTGGGTGCTGTACTTTGCCACTCTGGTCGTTTGGGCCTACGGTGTCGCTCTGGACGGACCGCTCGCAGCACCAATCTACATCCCACAAACCCCGCAAGAGAAACATCGTGACATGCGCAGTTATCTCGTTAGGGTTGGCCAACGTGGATCTCCGGACGAACTTACGGATATCACGGATCGAAACCGAAACCTTGGTCTTCTCCTCGTACTGCAAAAGATGTTTGGCGATATGAGATGGGAACTTCTCCAAGAAGCCTCCAATCTTCTCGGCCAGTGCATCGAAATCTCAAAAGGTGTCATCCCACCTGGAAAAATTAAGGCTTAAATTTTATTTTATTTCTGAACGACTTGATCAATATCCTTATTATCTTTCTCGTATTTATATTTTAGCACCTTACGTCATGGTTTAATGTCCTTTCTACTTCACGTGTTTCTTTGATTTGATTTCCTGGATCGGAGCTTTTCCTCTTTGTTTCTTGGGTGGTCGTTGATTTGATTTGATTTGCTTTTCTGTTTTTTACTCTCAGACCAAATTTTCAACATGGGACAGCTTTTTTTTTCTCTCTCAAAGGGTTTCTGGGGGTTTTATATCTAGCGGTTATCTTGAAAGAAAATTTCACCCACAATGCATTTTTATACCTCTACTCGTCTTGACATTTTTTCTCCCGGGCATCCATCCATCCATCCGTTTGTCTCGCATTCGTTTAACTCCCGTAATGGCTTTGTGGTATTGTTTTCTGTTTCTTATTTCGTCATCTGAGCATCGTCGGCTTATCTGAGATACCGCTAGTATTGCAACAAGAACCTTTTATTTATGAAAGATACGTTTCTTATATGGTTTTTTGGAGCTGGCAATTTTTATGTGCATCACGAAGGAGCAGCGAGTTCGATGGAGATATCGACATCTTTTATTTTATTTTGGATCCTGAATTCATCCCGCCCCCCCGCCCCCATCTTTATATATAAATTCTACTTCTTTTCTTTCCATCGCCACCGTTTATAGTCTGGTACATATTATCTAAACCTTATAAAAATCCGCACTGTACAGGTCACTCTACAACTTGATATACCCCCTTAGATGCTAGAAAACTATAGCTTCCCATCATGGTCACTTGATTGTCTTTCTCTATCCATGCACTGTCAAATTCCTGTAAGATTGGTATATTTTTCCTTGCTGGGTTTACACAGATGTTTCTTCTGTTTCCTCCCTTACATCTGCCTTTTTATATACACAATCATGCCAAGGTCATACTTGAATGCTCGGGCTGCACGTACACGCTGTGTAGTTAAAATCCCTCTATAGCGAGAGGTACTCAGAAGATCTAGCCTCCTAATGATATTTTTATTACGTACTATTTATCCCACAAGAAGAGGTTTAATAACTGCAAATCGAAGTGATAGGCGATGCAAAGTGGGTTCTTTGCCTTGAAGTCAAATTTCATTGATCGATCACACGGCCAGGAGGTCAAGTGTTCACAGAGCTAACAGTTAGCTTTCTTTCTAGCTCTGTTTTCTGGGTTATACTACTGCTCGGTTGATATGTCTTGAAGCAAGGGCCTTGGGTGTCTCTGTGCTAATTTCAGAACGCTAACGTGTCACGGTATAAATGACAACCTTGGAAACAGGTCTTAAAGTAAAGCTTGAGAGTCTCGGCGATATAGCCCAGTGATACAGAGCATGTGTTGCCAAGTGTGTGTTGTATCCTTCGTTCCAAGGCTTCAAAAAGTAGGTTCCTCGAAGTATATAAATAACCTGGGTACATGATAAATTCGAACAATATTAGCTAATGTATCACGGCGGTTTACTCTCTGCTTCTAAGATATTTAAAATTGTCTTTCATTGTGCATCAATTGATAGTTCATAAAATGTAAAAACGGAGGCGGCCGGAAAAGAGATAACTAGCAAAACTACCCTTATGTTCCCCACAACGAACAAAAAGAGCAAAAGTCGTAAATTTTTATATAGAAGATACAAAAAGGCCTTCAGCCGGACACAGAGACCCATAGCCAATGACATTAGGATAATCAAAGTAGAAATAAAAAAACGAAATAAAAAATCCTACTCCGTAAATACCAGCTAACCAAGTCCTAAGAACAAGAATCCAACTAGGTTCCTTTCTTTTACTCTATTGATAGGACTTAACAAGAATATTCCTCTCCGAGCAGAACGAAAAGCAGAACTAGTCGGTATCCTTTAATGAGATAGCCGTGAGCATTGCATACAACATGACAATGATCATCAGCATGACGATTCCGGATGGCAGGTCTTGTGAAATACCAGCGGTAGGGTCTTGACCGGAAAACACTCGCTTGACCAACTTGGCTTCTGTTGCCTCCACTGCATCCACGATATCCTCGAGGGCTGGTATGGCTGATTTCTTGTTGAACGACGAGCCGGAAACAGGTGTGGGGTCGTTTTCTATTTCGATGATTTCGACATCTTCGGGAGCTGGGGAACGCTTTTGAGAAATTGTTTTGGGTAGGGAGATCACTTTTGGTATCTTGCTTTCGAGGTCCTTTACCGTGTCGAGTAGCTTTGATATCGATGAGGTGTCACGGTGTATGATGTCGTAGGCGATCCGTGAACCGACGGGGAGGGCATTGACTTGGACTGCAATTGCAGCAGCAGTAACGGCGAGATAGGAAAAGAAACGCATCTTGTTCGGATGAGCGAGAGGAATTCGATTCGTAAAATGAATTTAAATTCGTGAGTAAGTCTTTCGGAAAGTCGAAATAATTTCCTCCAACTGTATTTGATTTTCGTATTTTACTTTACTTTTTTATTCTGTCGAAGAAGCTTGTAATAGCGAACCCGAATGGACTAAGGAATGAACGTAGAAGCCGACTAGCAGCTATGGGTGATCCGGCCACAAGTGATTAAAAATGAAAGAAAACTGTGGGTAGAGAAAAGAACTGAAAAAGGCACAGCCCAAAGATCGAAATCGAGTTCCAAGCAAAGAAAGGAAAAAAGGCTCGGCCTAGGTGGTAAAAAAAGAAGAATAGGGAAGAACCAAGATGCACAAGAAGGAATAGGCGGTTATGATATACTGCAGTACTGGCTGTGGTGTGCCCACGCTCTCTTCCCAGTGGCAGAGTGTCTGGGCTAGCGCTTGGAAGGCCAGCATGACGTCTCGTTTGCAGCAACGCGGAGGCTGCAGCTACCAAAAAAGGAGTCGAAAGGTCCAAGTCTGCTGAGTGTCACCAGATTTTCGGTCACCATGATCATTTTGGGCGTATCAACGGATAGACTGAGACCTCCTGAGGGCTCGTTTGGCTCGTTCCTAGGTGAGGAGGGAAACAATTACGGCCACGAGCAGTGTGAGTCCCCATTGTGCCGCGGCATAGAAACAATTCTTCAGCGACACTTCTGCAACAAATGGGCCTCCACTAGTTCCCACACTGCGACATTCCATGTTCCCAGGAGCTTGGAAACAGGAAAAAAGGCCATGCTCGAACAGAGATAGCCGAGTCCGCAGATTACCGGCAGCAGAGGAAGAAGAATTAATAATTTTTGGTGCTGTGGGTTGAGATGTTTGAGCTTCAACTCTGGTTT
Organism: Orbilia quercus; assembly: GCA_036971405.1. NCBI lineage: Eukaryota > Fungi > Ascomycota > Orbiliomycetes > Orbiliales > Orbiliaceae > Orbilia > Orbilia quercus. The sequence goes on along the minus strand of JAJTUE010000002.1, from coordinate 1,261,209 downwards.
TCCCAACGTTTCACAGGCCGAAGACAGGGGCCGTCTTTCCAAATTGGGTAACGCCCGGGGGGCTTAATGCGACGGCTTGGCCGCAGCAACACATCGCCAAAGCTGCTAATTTTGTTTCAACGCGGAAACACTCTGCTGGCTGCTCGCCCTTCCAGAATCAATCATGCTATCTCAATTCCTTTTTCGTTTCATCGGATCAATCGCGATGTTTTCATGTGGTCAAGCCCTCCCGATCGCTTTGATATCATGGTTTTCTTTATCGATAAAACTTATATGTTCTGTGTAGCTGTGCCACGATATGCATGCTAAAAAGCCTCTCAACTTCGAAGGCGCTTAAACTGAATGAATGTTGTCGAGTCTCCGTTCAGAAAGGGGACTTTAGCTCAACACTGGATTCTTAGGTTTTTAGGACTCTGGGGAAATTTCTCATCAGTATTTCATTTCACCCACACGTAACACAGGAATTATCTTATTACCGGGAGATATTTTAACGCGGGAACAGATCGGCCCAGGGTCATATATCAGAAACTCGGATCGATCGAACACACCAAGCAGCAGGGAACGCAATTAATAATCTGAAAAGACTAAGTTTTGGATTTCTCAATGCTACATACAATCTAGTAGACCAAGCGGGGTAAAAAGGATAGAAATATATATGTACAAATAAGGGTGCCTGTACCCATGAACTCAAAGGATCGATCTCAGTGCCAAAGGAGTTTGGTGACCAGTGGTATCAAAGTATTGAGGCCCGAGATGGATAGTAGTATACAAAACAGCAAGCAGAAAAAAGAAATTAGCTTTCCCAAAAAGCTTAGAGGATCGAACCTCTCACGCAGGCACCTTCACAGCAGCCAGGCGGCTACTCTAGCATCGGCGCCAGGCGAGAGCAAGGATCTGAGTGAACTTGCCGTCCACAGAGTCGGTGGTGAGCTGGCCAACCTTGGCAGCGGTTCCGGTGATGCGCACCTGGGAGTTGATGTTGAGCATGCCGTCCTTGCCGCATGGAGACCAGACGTTCGAGGTTTGATCGACGGTATCGGTGAAGGCGTAGTCAGAGGCGTACGGCCCGGTGAAGTCGGACTGCGTGCTAGTCTGGTGAGAGTCACCGGAGAAATAGTAGGTGGACTTCTGGGTTCCGCTTTGTCCCCTCTCGAGCTGAGCGTATCCGCGGTAGGTGGCGGAGAAGATGCTGTATTGCCAGCCACCTGGGTAGCGGAGGTGGACGTTCAATTGGCAGTTCTTGCGGTTCTCGGTGACTGGGATACCGGGGCCGATGGAGGCAACGTATTGATCAAAGATCAAAGTGAAGGTAGAGCGGTCAGAGGAGATCTGCTGAGCCACAGTTCCGGCAGGGCAGCCTATAAGATGAAGTAATTAGCAACTTTGAAGTTTTAACATGAACGATGTTCAACTCATACCAGTTCCACCAGTGGTAATAGCCTGAATCCAAACGGTTTTCGGGTCTGGAGCATCAGAAGCGTCAAGAGGGCCGTTAACTGGGACAGCCGCAGCAAGGGCGAGGAGAGAAGCAGCAATGGCGGAGGTAGAGAACTTCATTTTGAATATATTGATATTGTATTATTCAACTTGACAAAGCTTAAAATAATATGTGAAAGATGTCGTAGAGAGTATGATTTGATATCTGAACTGTTGCTTGATCGACTGCTGGATGTGTCTGCAGAATGAATTGGACTTGGAAGCGATCTACCAGGCCTTTTATAGATATCTCGAAGCTCCCAAGGTTCTTAAATCCGATATGATACCATTCAAGCTTTATCACGAGAAGCATATTTGGTAGCTGGTAAAAGTCCAGTTGACTAGTCTCTCACAATATTGTCAGGCTGTACAATTACAACCCAACAAATCGAGGAGATGGCCGGCATGGCCGAAAGTAGAAGCCGCGAAACCGTCTATTCAGCCGTCGAGGGTGATTGATGTCCCTAAACGCACACCAGGGGTGTATGTAGGATGCGCACATGCAATCGTTATCCGATTAGATACAGACCACGCCTGTATTGTTTGCCGCTGGGGTGGCGACCGCTTTCGATTTCGTGATCGATCTGGATTCCTTTCTGGCTCGAGCTGAAGGTTCGCCCGCCTTCCAAATGGATATCAAGCCTCCATTCTGCCAACTTGATTTATTGTCTTGCCGCTGGATCCAGATGATGAATCCTGTGGATTGAAGCTCAAGCCCGTAGCCGATGAAACATTTCTCCATAAACAACTGATAAAGAACCAGGGTAGAAGCTTCGCAAAACAGTCTTGATTGGTCAACAGGTCACTCAGCCGAAAAGCCGCTTTTGCGGTCATAAAGCTACTGCCCTATCCTAGACTATTGGCTGATCATCGCCTATCCGCCAAAGAGGCATGTCTAAACCAAAAGTCGAAAGTAGTTCAGCTGTCAGTAGCCTGTATATTACACTTTTGCAAGAGAGTTATTTCAGCATGAACCAATAAACTAGGCCGTTCTCCACAAGTTCGAGAGGGGTATCTCCGGAAAGTGGCGTTACCGTGTTCCTTGGCACTGGGTTTATCCAGCTGACGACTAGTGGCCTAGATAACCAGTAATAAGGATATTTATCGATAGTTCCAGACGGCGAGACCTTTAGCGTTCCATGTGTGCAGTCGATCTGTTCCTAATTCCATATACCCATCTGAGCAGGTACCCCCCATCTGAGCATTGACGCAGGCTAGAGCTAGTGAATAGTAGTAGTCAATTGAAAGCCAATGCTGTGGCTCTGCTAAAGTAGCTCCGAGACTGCTGCTAGAGTCTTATCATTTTGACGGTTCTGCATTTGCATTGCATTGCATTGATCATTTCTGACGTCCTTGCATGCGTTCTTTGAATCCACTTGATCTCATCACATGTGGTATTTTCTGTGTTGCCAACATCTCGGGATATTTGATATCATATTGAAAACGGTATCTCATGATCCTTCTTATCAAAGTCCCATTGAGAATTGCCTGAGACGACGGCAAGTGATCTCGAAATTATTTAGGAACCAAACCTTTTGCCAGCCATAGCGCAGGGTCTCGCGAATCGAACGCCTGTCGTTGAATTCTCGAATAGGCAGCTTTGATATTCCCGGTGTTCAGCACGCCTCAAATCCCACTGCCTTCCCTGTTTGCTTTTAATTTCCTCAACTTTTTAAAAAGTTTTTTTAACTCCCTTGCTAGATCAAACTAAACGACCGCTGCAGCTTGTCTCGGAAATACTGCAGCCAGGCCGTTTTGTTTCTTCGGGGGGCAGACATATGTTTCTCCACACGGGAGCCTCTCTCTCCACACCTGCATATATCGCATCATTGTGCACACGCTCCACCTTCCCTGCATCAATTATAGAACTACTACACACTATTGCCTCACAAACCCCAGCTGCTATATACCGGTGGAAGATCCTTCCTCCTTTCTCTCAAGTTTACCGAATGCGATTGATATAATATCGCCTAATCATAAATGCATGAACCAAGTACTGTACAGACCGTAATGCAACCCACCTATACCGAACCCAGCAAGTGCTTGCATTGCACATTACAAATTTCCGATCCTAACCTTCCATACGCTCCCGAAAACAAGAAAGAAAAAACCGACACGCTAAACAAAAGAATAACCCAGCCGTGAATTACAACAGTCGAACCATTCCTTCGAAATACTTCTTGGCGAAGGTTGCCTCCTTGGCAATTAAGAAATCTCAGAACTCAAAGTAGGCATTTCTCCAGTCTCTGCCAGCACCTTCCTCAACCCTCTCACCCGCACCCATGGCATCAGTCTCGAACAAACTCACCAGGCTTCCCGGCGCGTATTCCCCATCGAATGGTGCCTCAGCTCTACCATTTTCTCGATGAGCTCGCCAGTCCACCCCGACTTCAACAGGAAAGTCGGACGGCGCCGTCCACCTTGCCAGAATCGCACGGACAAACGTCGACAAATCGTGCGGGTTGGCAATTCTCGCGGCTCTCAGCCTCTCGCGGGTATAGATCATTTCTCGGTTCAACGACCTCAATCCGTCTTCTATAGCTTGCTGCAGAGAATTCTGGAGCAGTTGCCGCAACATTGGTTTGACGAATGGCTTGAATAACCATGCTAGGAAAGAGAACTTGCTCCCCTTTAGCGTGAAGTCGATCTTGTTCAGTTTAACCTGGACACCCTTGAGAATGACTAGCTCGTCAACCGAGCTTCTGGTAAACTCTAAGTCGAGATAAACATCTATACCCTTCTCGTCCATCTTGATAGATGCAATACCGGTATCCGTGAAATCGAAAAACCAGTTGCGGTGCACCTTCAGAATGTAGCCTATATCCTCGGCTTTGAACGTCAACCCTTCGATCTTGATCCTGGCGCTAGATGACAAGTTGGTCTTGGTTCTCTTCCAGCCTTTGAAAATTTCCATTTCGTTGGTGGTAATTACGGAAACCCGGTAAGGCAGAAATGAGGATGAGTTGATTGTTTTCCCGGGTTCGAAAATGATCGGTTCAAGAAGGACGTCAACGTCCGGCGAGACAAGTGTGAGCCTAGGAATAGGGATATACTGGATTGTCTCTAGCGCCATCGGAACAAGGACATTCCCAACATCGGATAGTAGGTTCACGTTGAAATCGTGGCCGCCTGATGACATCAAGGCGAGGTCCGCGATCGAAAGTCCGGTGTCCCGGACACGGGAAATCTGTTTATCATGATAGACTGATAAAACGACTTGGTGGAGTTGCTTGATAAAGTCATCTACATCATCTCCGAGGTTCCGACTATTCGAGTCTCTGAATTTCTCCTTGAGCTCTTTATATTGTCTCTTAGCCTCGTCTTCGTCCGTGAATAGATAATCAGGATCTGTTAAAAGGCGCCTGATGGAATCTGCTACCAGGCTGATGATATTTTCGAATTCCGGGTCTTTATCCTTATGCTCCATCAGCTGCTTCAATCTCTCTTTCAAGATATCCCATTGTTGCCGGTCTCCAAACGACGAAATGAAATTCCAAAACAGGTTTCCAGCTTCTAGGAGCGCCTTGTTAGGCTTGACGTCGTCCGTGACTTCATCAACGGCATCCTGGGCAGCCGTGGCGTAGGCGGTAAGATAATTCTTGAGCAGCAGAGTTATTGTTGACACCGATGAATCATAGTCCGCATTCTTCCTCAGCCTTATAACAGCCTGTCGAACTCTCTGCTTCATGGCAGCCTTCCGCTCCGGTGTGATATTCTCCACGAACGTATCTTTAGCAACCTTAGCTGCATCTTTCGCACCATCTTCCAGTGTGACTTCAATCGAGTGGAGGGTCTCCTTTGTCTCTTTGTCAACACGAGCCTGGTTTCGATCAGGCGCATCGCCAATGGCATCAATGACCGTATCTGGGGGTTCGATTTGCTCTGCTACGTGTTCAATTGTCTCCGCAGCGGTAGATGCACCACTGGCCAAGGCTTGACGAATCACTGTTAGGGCGTCAGCGAAAAGCTTGTTGAAGTCCGGATTTTGGAATAGTAAGGACGTGATGGTCGTGAGACTAGCGTATGCTGTGGTAATTACACCGAGTTAGGAAAATAATCTCTTGTATACTTTCGTACCATTGGAAACAATGAACATACCAGCTTTGTAATTTGCGCTCTGGACACCTGCGGCTGCATTTCCTAACCCTTGCATGTCCACGTGAAGACGTGCTCTGCTAACCGCCCACCAAAAGTTTTGGATCTCATCACCAGAATTTTTGGTCTGAACAAGTTCTATGAGTTGTTTTACAAGACGACGATTCAAAGCTACGAATTTTCGTCCTTCGTATGTTAGGTGCTGGTTGTCCGGAGTCAACAGATCCGACGCGAGCAACTTTCGCAGAAGGATAATCGTCTGTTCCGTGGAAGGGAGATATCCGCGAGCTAAAGCCCTGACGAGCAGGTACGTGTGTAGTTTCTTGTCGAGATTTTTCTGGTGACCAGTAACCACACCTGGAGCGATATGGTGTTTTTTGTGCTGTGGGAGGAGAGGGTCTCGCTCTCCCTGGCCGAAGAAGGACGACATAACTGTAAATTAGAGGCTACGAATCCAGAGCTAACCTTGCAGAATTTCGGTCGGCAAGAGACGTGCAGTTTTCTAGGAGTGAAGGGAGAAAGAATGAGTGGAAATAGTTTTGTCGAGGGGATCGGATGGAGTATGTATAGGAGGAGCCACGATGCGACGGAATCAAGAAGCTTAGACGACGTCATGTTGTTGGTTCGGCTAGGCCATCGCAATCGTGATGTCATTGTGCGGCAGGTTGGGGTTGGCGCCCAGCATTCTGGCGTTCAACGGGAGCGGCCCGAATTGCAAGCACAACACCCAGCATGCACCAACAAACAAACATTCGATTCGGATCGGTCTACGAGGCCAATCGGTCTTAATGCTAGATGTTACCTGTCGGCTGATATATCAGCTGATATATATCGATGTTATATCTATCAATTTAATAAAAGATTACACGTGTTACCTAGGTAGATAATTGACTGTATATGCAACGGCTTGAAACGCCATCGTGCACCAAGTCAACCGTTTCGAATATATATTTCAACAGATGGTCTTTGAATCTAGCGCTTTTCAATTTTATAACAAACTGGAACTAGCATTGGCCATAATTGTATTAAACCGGTATATCAAAGTCTTGATTTAATCTTTTGGGCATCAGTCGATTGCTCTCTCTCGATATCTTTAAAGTACTACTTTAAGTTAGCTATATGACTCTAAAGGTGGAAGATTTTAGAAGATCTTATATCTCGGCATACCTTGACAGTCTTTACCTTAAGCTCCTCAGTTGCAGTTTCATCTACTGCCATCACAAACTTTGGGTGCATTTGCAAAGCCGTTACCGTCCAAGTATGACTTATTTTACCTTCAACTGCCTGCCTGACAGCCTCAGCCTTACCTCTACCATCAGCAATCAGGACCACCTCTTTCGCATCCATCACAGTCTTGACACCAACTGTCACAGCACTTTTCGGCACAGCGTCGATATCCCCATCGAAAAACCGGGCATTCGCCACGATTGTATCATTCGCCAAGGTCTTTATCCTCGTTTTAGACGCTAAAGACGACCCGGGTTCGTTGAATGCAATATGACCGTCCGAACCGACACCGCAAAGGAACAGTTCGATCCCGCCATATTTGGCGATAAGATTATCGTATTCAAGATGATTCTCGGGCGATGGGAGGTGTATTTGGGAAGGAGGTATGTCAATATGTTGAAACAGATGCTTAAACATGAACGAATGGTACGACTGTGGGTGAGACGTTGGTATCCCGATATATTCATCCTTTATAAGCCATTGATTTGCATATTAACATGGAGCCGACCAAGTACCGGTGGATATCATATTACAGCCGATCTTTATATCTTACCATATTGAACGTCACGACATGCTTGAAGCTAACTTTGCCATTCTTGTAGAAATTGACAAGATTCGAATAGATCAACTCTGGACTAGATCCGGTCGGTAGCCCGAGGACGAATGGTCTATCTTTGGATGGATTGAAGTCATTTATTCGGCCTTGAATTTGATTAGGGTGTCAGCCTTCTATTCAGGGTCTATGATCCACGGATGTACTCCATTCCGGCACTTACGGACGATATACTCAGCAACCCACAGCGAGGCTTGCTGTTTGCTATCTCGGATGATAAACCTCCTACCACGCACGGATTGGAAGGTAAGATTTCAGATTAATAGAAAGGATAAAGGACAGGGTCGTTTTTGCTAACATTTTGCAATCTGTGCAGAGAAAAGGCGGTGATACGGCGGGACGGGAGTTACCGCTATTTTGAGATCCCGAAGCGAGCACACGCGAATAACAGTCCTGGAGACGAGGGCGTTCCGGGGTCCAACAAGATTGAGGGGGTGACAGACCCAGGTCGTCGTGGTTTTGTTCCCTTTGCCGTCGGTGCGGAAGTTTGTCGTTTGGCGACGGACAAGGCAATGCGTTTTGTTTCGGTCCCACAGAGCAGAACAGCAACATCTCTGTGTTACCTTGCCACCAACCAGCCTCAGCGGACTACTTTGACATCCCATGGCCAACATCTGAACTACAACATCAGCCTTATCAGCAGAGCCGTCCTAATATCTCCTCCCTCAGACCGAGCCTCACAAAATCACCAGATTGACAGCTGTTTTCCAGAAATCCGCAGCCACCCGAGTACCGCCAAGTTCTCGTCAGAGAGAACAGGTACCGAAGGGCGAAAGAAGAAACAAGGTTGCTTCGGCTGGACCCACTCGCCGGCCAGTTGAATGTAACCGTTACCCAAATACGGTCACCAAACCCTGTTCGTTCAGATTTCGTCACATGCAGACGGGCGCCAAGATTGTTGCCTACGTTCCATTCGAAAGCTCTTTTTGCCCAAAGCCGGCATGGGTTTTCATTGTATGAAGGATAAGCGAGACCTGTCATGGACAGGGCACGAGAAAGCGTGTTTTTGACGTATTCAGCATCCTCATCCTCAACCCCACCCAGCGCGCACGCATAGTTAAGGTAGGGTGTCGATGGAGCCAAGGCCTAGACGATGAACCGACCTTATCTCGAGAAGCCAAAGTAACGTTGTTGCTGGTATCTCTCGCTTTATCTGTGGAGAAGATATATTCGGCAACCGGTCGCTTGGGCTCGATAGAGATGGAATGAAACGAACATGGTTCGTGGTTCCCCACAAGCTACCATGCCGAACTTGTACTGTGGGGCCTTTGTTCACCAGGGAAGAGTTGCATCGCACCTACAGAAAGAAGACTGGAAAGTGTACACCACGTGACTGAACAAGAACTATCTGTGAAATAGCAGAGAAATCTAAGGCCGTGTACCCGGGCGAAACAGTCTCGTCCCCCCTCGACCGAATCACACGATCTCTCAAGATGCAGCGAGTTGTTCCACGAAAAGGTCATGGCGCTGGTCGGTTAGCGATGTGCTGCTGTTTGGGAGTTACCCGAGCGCTGAAGGTGGAATGGCTGCCGGGCTTCGATGTCCATTCCTGGCCCCCTGCTCATGCATGCAGCAGGCGGATTTACTTTTTTCTTGGGTTGCGACAGTCCGCGAAACCCTGGCAGAATTGAGAATCTGACCAGTCTGCATTGCATATTTTTTTAAATTTTAAATTTTTTACTGTTTTGCTGTAGAGTGGCAGTTGATCTCTCGCTGCTCTTTCGACCTTCTCGACGGCGATTCTCCGGCCTCTGATTAGTCGCAGATAGCAGAACAGGTCTCGCACTATTCTTGGTGGGTCTCTGATCTTGGGCAGCTGGTCTTGTACATCTTCTTTAAATTTCTAATTGATTGATTCACTTAACCAGGTCGTCGCTCTCGTGCGGGATCTTCATAAATTACCTACTTTATGCAGGGTTGCTACTTCGACCACCTTCCCCACTTCTTGTCCTCAATTTTACATAAAACGTCCTCATCCTTCCATCTACCTTGAACCATCTTTCTCTCGACAGACACTTCCATCTCCAGAAGCCATTCTGCCCAACCTTGGCAGCCTCGCACCTTCATTGGATCTTCCACGGTTCCTTACGACATTGTCAAAACATGAGCTCCGAAGCTCCCTTCTCCGAGAAGTCCAGCATTCCGACTGGAACCGCTGTTGACCACGATTCCGAGAAAGCGGATCACCCTTACGATTCCCCGCAAGAAAGAAGCGGGTGGATTTATCGCGAGCGCAAACTCGGTCCCATCAAGCTGCCCTACTATGCCTCGCCTATCTCCCAGCTACTCATTGTAGCATTCGTTTGTGTAAGTCCCCTCGAACTAGCAGTCTTGATGATTTTGATGGATTTGATGCACAATTGCATCAAGATCGAACATTGAATTTTAATTATGAGAGAAAGAAAGAAAAATTCTAACACCGAATACGCTGTAGTTCCTTTGCCCAGGCATGTACAATGCATTGTCTGGAATTGGAGGCGCCGGTCAACTCGATCCCACTGTCTCTGATGATTCCACCGTCGCTCTCTACTCTACATTCGCATCCGTCGCTTTCTTCTCTGGTACTATTTGCAACAAAATTGGCATCAAGGCCACCCTTTCATTCGGTGGATTCGGTTATGCCTTGTACTCGGCTTCTTTCCTCTGCTACAACCATACCGGCAACCGTGGATTTGTTATCTTCGCTGGCGTAAGTGGCCTATCGAAACAATTGGGTTGGGTGTCAAGCTAACGAAGAATCAGGCTCTGCTCGGTGTCTGCGCTGGTTTACTCTGGTGCGCACAAGGTGCTATCATGGTAAGTCTCGATCGATTATCCATCGCATGCACGTATCAGCAACTTCTAACTTCCCTATGTAGATGTCCTATCCTTCCGAGAAAATGAAGGGTCGATATATCAGTATCTTCTGGATGGTTTTCAATCTTGGTGCCGTTATTGGTAGCTTGGTATGTTTTCACGAGAATGCTAAACTAGACCCAATTGGCGATATTAATAAAAATTGCACAGGTCCCACTTGTAGACAACATCGAGAAGAAGACCGGTAATGTTGGAGACGGAACGTATATCGGTTTCCTTGTCTTAATGGCAGTGGGTGCAGTCCTCGCTCTATTCCTGGTCGATTCCAACAAAATCATCCGCAAGGACGGTTCCAAGGTCATCAGCGTTCAACAGCCAACTTGGAAATCCGAACTCACTGGTCTTTGGGAGGTTATCCGCTCTGAACCATGGATTCTCGCCTTATTCCCAATGTTCTTCTCCTCGAACTACTTCTACAGCTACCAATTCAACGCCTACAACCTGCCAAGATTCACCACCCGAACTCGATCTCTAAATTCGCTATTGTACTGGCTCTCTCAAATCATCGGAGCCGGTTTCATGGGATTTGCTCTCGATTCGCAGCTCTTGACCCGTAAAACTCGTGCGCGCGCAGGGTTGGCGTTCGTCTTTGTCGTCACACTCGCGATCTGGGGAGGTGGCTACGACTTCCAAAAGGACTACACTCGCGAGAACGTCGCTTCTATCCCACAGATTGACTGGCACGATAGCGGATATGGTGGTCCTTTGTTCCTTTACATGTGCTACGGTCTCTACGATGCTATCTGGCAAACCTACGTCTACTGGATCATGGGCGCATTGTCGAACAACTCTCGCAAGTTGGCCATCTACGCAGGTTTCTACAAGGGTATCCAGAGTGCAGGCTCCGCTATCACATTCCGCCTGGACTCCTTGAAAGTGCCCTACATTAACATGTTTGGCAGCACTTTGGGTCTCCTCCTCGGCAGTTTGATCGTCGCATCTCCAGTCATCTTCCTGAAGATCAGAGAACATATTTCCGCTGAAGAAGATCTCAAGTTCTCAGACGAGACTCAATCTGTTGAGAAATTTGAGCAAAGGGATTAACATCTAACGTGTTACAATCTTTCTTTTTATTTGCCTTTTTTTCCAGCGAGAATCTCTGTTTTCTTACACTATTTTACGATTTCATTTATCTTGTTTTCCTTTCCGACCTCTTCTGGCGTTAATGCTCTCTTGTCACATTTTCTCCTGTAATCTCAGCCCCCTCACATCATCTGGAATTCTGCTCAAGGAAAGTCCTATTTTTAGCGTTGGCCGTTCTCGCGCGATCACCATAACGTTTGTGATGTGTCCTGACTTACCATCCTGTTCCTAATTCAATCGCCATTGTCATCGACAGCTAGCCCGGGACTATCCCTCGGGTCCCGGGGGGCTATGTTGTCAATTTCTCTTTTCCTCCATGATCTTCAGCATTTTGAAAAAATATACCGCTCGTCCATCCCCGACGCTCTTGTCTTTGATCTCTGATCTCCAGCGGCTTACCCCATCGTCATTAGCACACCCGATACTTAGCCCCCCCTTCTTGCTGGACATGCATTACCATAAGATAATAATATATCCCTAATTAAATAAAATAAAAAGTCAAAACATCCAATTATATTGTTTATCTGGCCGTGCTTTGTTGTTGATGCTTTGTTTGAAGAAATATATTCGGCTGTGATATTGCATTCGATGCTGTCGGCCAAGCCGACTAGGTTGCGGATATCTTCATATCGGGGTCGGACCCTTTGATTTGGTCATTCGCTGGAATATATTGGACCCCTTTTTTTCGAATCTTATCCCGAGTCTGATCCCGTGTGATATCATGGCATATTCTAGAAGTAGTATGGCAGCATAATATTGATATTCTTTGTTTTCGGTGACGGCGCCTATCTTATCCCATCATTCTGCGGCTTATGTGTCTTATGATACATATTCCGTCAAGAAGAACTTACCATGGTGTTTCAAAATAACTATCCTACCAGAGAGAGAAGCCTTCCGATTCCTTTTCTAAGCTACGTATACAGCTCCTTCGCTTTTTGGACAAAATATTATTAATGCGCTCATGTCAGAATTTCTCGAATATCGCCAGATCAGGCAGCTCTCCGCGTACCTGGAGACGAATCGATGAGGTAACCCTGGGCTCCCCTTACTTCACATAGAGGTTATTCTCACTCGCGATATATTAATACATCTCGTAAAACAAAGGTCGACCAATGTTTTCTAGCTTTCTTACTGGTTTGAATCTTTTTAGAATTTTATTTATATAAATAAAGATATAGGGTTAAAATTATCCGAGATGCATCTATCCTTCCACCCCAAAGATAGAGCGCTGCTTTTCTTTTCGTTTGCCTGGCAGTAATGCAGCCTTATTCAGTCCTTTCCGCTTCAGGGCATACGAAAGGAATAGAGTCGACAATATATCAAAAATGTTAGAGATATGTTGGACGGAGAAATTTAAAGAGATGTACCTGGACACACACATTCACTTCCCCGTCGCGAAACAAAGAAAAGGCTATAGAAAAGAAAATATATCAGACTGCCAAGCCAGGACCTTCTCGCGGTTACGTAAGCTGTCGTAAGCCGTAAACCTCATTCGTGAATATTCCGAAGACAGCCTTTAGCGTACAAATCCGCATTCATTCCTGTTGTAGTCAGACAAAGGAGAAAGGCGCTTTGAAAAACTACTAGGGAGATGCGGTTGGGAAAAGAAAGATACGGTACGGCTAGGGGTTACGTTATGTTACGTTAACGTTTTCGAAGGAGTTGTGAGAAAAGAAAAAAGGGACAAGCGGGACGGGTCTGCTACGATTGGGTGTGTTTTCAGTTGTGATAATATATTTTTACAGTGCACAGCCCGCCGGTGGTCAATGTTGATAATATGCTGGTATTCTTATTATTTTTTTTCTCTTGGAGTTGTCTGAGAAATGTCAAGGAGGTCGCTGTAGAGCAGCGAATGAGCGGGCATCCCTGCACTGGGCTCGGGTAGAGTTGCGCAATCAATGTAAACGAGATACAGCTTTTAGTTTTCCCCTTACACTTTCAGCTTCACGAAATATCGATCATTTGATCGATTCCTGGATAATTGTTTGTCTTTGTCATCCGCGTTGGTTTCGACTGTACACAACGCAGCATGGTAAGCTAGTATGTAAGCAAGCTCGCTTTCTTAACGTTGTGGTTCTAAGACATATAATGCCGCACGGGCGTCCCGGGTCAAATTCTAGGCAGACAGTTTCTCCTCCTCACTTCTCTCATCCTGGCTGCTCCGTGCCGGCTTATTGATGGATATTCCCTTCTCTCGTGATTCCGACGCATCTTTTTTTTTGCCGTCAATATGAATCGAATAATCCAAACTAAAAAATGTTGTTCCGTTTATTTTTCGCTCAAGCTAGTTCAATTGTTTCCCGTGGAAATCACAAAAAACCCGCTATGTAATAGCTGGAACCATCAATCGCCCCTCATAGCTATAGATTACTCATCCGGGTGGTCTGAACCGCCAGTACATATCTCAAGGTTTAGTAAGTCAGTCAGTCAGTGCCATTGTCTTCGCCTGAGAGCTCGAGCTCGATCAAACAAAACTTGCAAAATACTTTCCTTATAAACAACTAATCCGGAACTCTCTATCTAATCCTAGACAAAACAGCTCCCAAGCCAAAAAAAAAGCATGACCAAGACTGTCTCTGACCAGACCCAATAACCTCTGATCGCTAACCCTCGTCAGTGGAGTGACCGGTTTGTTTTTGCTGATTTTATCAGCGCGCGGGATTATAGTATGGTCTTGCACAGGTATATTTAGAGTAATCAACTAAATTTAAGGCTGGCTGGTTCAGCTAGATCGATGGAAATGAGCTAGACCACCCGTTCTCCGAACCTCCGGAATAACTAATGTACACAGAAAGACATTGTCTGAAAGGAGCCTAACCAGTATATTTCCTGGGCTCGTCGGATGGTTCCGTTTTGGTGAATGCAGACGGTATCCTAAATTTTATTTGTTATTTTCTATTTTTCAAAGAAGCTAGCTAGCTGGAACAAACAAACAACTGTAACATGCAATATAAACATGCAAAATGCACGATTTAAAATCCCCAGAGCTCCAGAACTGCAAAGATATCCTGATAATAGGGACAAATAAATGATTACACACGCCTTGCGAAAACCCCGCGATTGACAGCTAGCTGTTCGCGGAGAATTCGAGATTTTTTTTTGCAGAATAAAAAGGTTGATTATATAAGGCTTGGTATAATAGTGTCTATTGCGATATTACCCAATAAGAGCTCCCATACGTATTATAGATATGGACCTGGACGCATCGATGGTTTGATATTTTTCAATTTTAATGGGTTTTTGTGATACTTATAGTAATTGATGTGCTGCAAGCTAATCGAGAAAAAATGCGCCTACGGGTGCGCATTCTACTTTATAACGAACCGTTAGACATGTCGAGGGTGTGAAAAGGATGGATAAGGTTTCTGCGTTTTGCGATCCGCTTAATACCTAGGTACTTCTTGGTTTAGTTTTCCGTTTTTTTTTTCGTTTTTTTCAATGATGCCAGTATGATCATGGTAGCTCGAGACGAGATGTCGAGATGTGGACATTTGCATGAGATCGAGAGAGAGACGAGCTACGCTGGTTTGTCCCCAAAATCTTTTTTTCCCTGGTAGCGGTACAAGAAAAAAAAAGGTGAGTGTTCAGGGTAGGTGGATTCAGTTAATCTATCTGGGGAATGTTGGATGGGTTGAAAAAACGAGGATTTTTAGTTAGACCCGTTCAAAAAGTGGTCGCCAGATGAGCTACATGTGCCTGCATCGCAGTTCAGTCAAAATCGAGAATGTATAAGCCGATACTTTGGCGGATTCAACATGAGAGATCCCTGGATATCGAGATCTGTTTGGTGAAGTTCCAGCCGTAACTGCCAGGTCGGTGGAACGCCACCAATAAACATTGTTTCATGAACTAAAGCATTTGTAGAGAAGAGAAAAGGATCGCCTTATTCCTTCGGCGACAGGATGCTTTCTCTCAATCTCATAGATTTTGGATTCGATTTCTGGGAGACACTTTCGGTGATTTCCAAAACCAGGGATATCTGTCCAAGTGGTTGTTGTTCGCCAAGTCCTTGTTTCCAGCACTCGCGACATTCGTCTCAAGAACCCAAAACGATCCCTGGTGCCGATATTGGGGGTATGCTTAAAAACCCTTAGTATACGTTACATCACGGGCAGAAAGAAAAGAAATATCGCTTGAGATTCGGCTGGAGAAAGAGTGATAAAAGACCTTGTCAGCGCTTGCCGCACACACCGTATTGAAAACACATTTATTCGAAAGATTGTGAACTGATATTCATCAAGGGGGATCAAGTGACCTCTTTTTTCTCTATTAAAATCTTTATTAATAGCTGGTTCGGTTGTTCGTGATCCACATTCCCTCTAATCGTCGTCACGATGATAATAATTCTGTTTCAGTAACTTTTTTAGCTAACCTGTCGGGAACAAGCAATGCGGATGGGATGATTGGTGTGCACCGTGGCAGTGAAAGATAGCTTCCGTACCTGAACGTGGTATTCGAGGGCCAATACCTTCAACCTTCCCAGGGCCTTTAGAATTTTGCTAACCCAGAATTTGTCTCTTTTTAGAGTAAATAAAAGTCTCAGAACGCCGCTCAAGATGGGATTGACATTGATTAAGATGGATAAAGGCTATGATCGCTTGTTTTCAAAGTACAGGTACCCACTCTTGTTTGCTCCTGGGTACAGGTACCCTGGCTTCAGAACGCTAAAAAAACATATGACCTCACCTGCAGGCCGAACGCAGTTGATAAATCGTCTGGGGTGAGTAAATTTCACAGTCAATATGCAAACTTTAAACAAAGAAGAAAGGACGAAATTTGAAAAAGACGAGGTAGCATTGTCCCGTAGACGAGGGGGCAGAGCCTCAGGAAGATCCTGTAGCTATAGACGGTAAACGAATTAGGGCAAAAAGTGCCTATTTAATGTTTTTGCCTTCTAAAATGTTATGCATGTCGCACCCGGATTATCCGAAAAGTTCGTCTGCGGATTTTTAGTACATCTTCAGCCCAATGAATTGTCATGTCTTGCAATGCCCGATCGGTGTCTAAAGTGTTTAAAGTGTTTACGCCAGCAGGATGGTATGTATTCACGGTGCTGAATTCCCCCATTCGTGGTGGGGTTTAAAAATAGCGGTTGGGTCGGGGATGGGATGGTTATGGTCTAGACAAAATATTGCACAGACCGGATACTTGGCGGAGGAACTCTCTCTATCTCGTCTCCTCTCTTAGATGCTGCTGCTGCTGCTGTTTGTCTCAAGCATGTATAGGTTGCCTGGTCCACAGTGGTGGCGAGGTATCGAACGACAAGATAGAGGAGCTTCTGGAAGTCTTGGAATTAACGGGTGAGGTACGTTCGCGGCGAAGGTTAGAATTCCTTCTGGCGAATCCCTCTGAAGTGCGGCTTGTCGGACCCCGCGACAAATAGGGCAGGTGGGTCCTATTTTTCCTCCTCTTCGTATGACCAGACATAGCCCTGAGTGCCGTTCAAAATCCCAGACCATGTTTGACACAAAAGGCTCGTTTCTCAGAAAAGAGAGACACCGAAGATCCTGCTCTCTGGATGCACAGCTCAAAGTTGGAGAAGCTTGCCAGGAATAGATTTTTTTGGGGGTCGTGACTGGAGGTTTTCTCGATCTCTGGTCTGTGAATGGATGGAATGGACATAGCCCCCATGAGACATAGCCTCAAGGATGGAATACCGTCATCCTCATGGGCTGTTACTCCACCACCTCCACAGAAACTCCTCTGTGAGGGAACCGGGGAATTGAGTGATGGGCATACCTCACAGACCATGTCAGATTGAGCCGAGTGATGCGACACCCGACGAGATCGATCGTTCGGAAATTCGATACACCGAGGAGATTCTCGACGAAGACGGGAAGAAGTAACAAATGCGTTTTAGCTTGGGCATCAACCAAAAGGAAGTATGATGTCAAGTCTAACTTTATAAATTCCTGTGCGATTACGCGACGGATTGGTCATGCCCGCTTAGGCTTCTGAATATTTTTTCAGTTTCGGTCTGGGGTGGAGAGTGAAAAAAAAAAATACTGTGTAATCCACGGCGAAATAAAAATGCAAAAAATTCAGACAGACCCCGGGTTTGTCACTCGTTGTACCCATTCAGAGAGGACAAAATCCAGGGCCCATAGATGCTCGAATTTTCGAGCGAAGAAAAACCGTGCGTGCCGGCTTTCACGAGACCTTTTTGTATGTCCTTTCGCAGAAGGCCGTTATTCTACTTTATATGTTGAACCGGGGGGTAAAAACCAATGAGACTTTTCCGTTCGGTTTCACCGGACAATAACTGTTGTTCACGAGGTGTTTCTATTTTCGGATTTGGGCGAGTCTTAATTCGTATAGGAATTGCGAGGTGTCCGCTTAGTAAAAGATCAGGAGAGCAAAAAGTACTCGTATGCATGGGCTCCGCACTCTCTGTGGATTCGATTTCATCCGAATCGACGAGCATGAGCGATTGAGTGGACCTCGCAAGCAGGAAAAACAGAGTCCTGACTGATACTATCAGAGCGATGTTTTCTCTGTTTCGTACGAATGAGGAGGAGTCGAGAGAACCGGGTACTTGTTAGCGGAGGCTAGAATATTCGTTTTTCTTTTCATTCTTTCTCAGTTAGAATATCAGATGCCCAAGTATAGGTACAAGCCCATGTACCTGCCTCCACAGATTTTTTGCGAATTGAGTTATGGCCCGTGGTTGGTTGTGGAGTCGAGTGACAGCATTATTTAGGCTGCTCGTTTAGCTTCCTCAGGGCTGTTCGGGAACGGCAATCGAAGAAGAGAAGAAGGACGAAAAGCTACTTTATCGTCAGGGTTGCTAAACATAGATTTGAGAGTCAACAGGGGTTAGTCGGTGAGCGAGAGAGACAGAAAGACACGAGCGCGAGCTAAGTCGTTGTGATGGATGATTCAATGTGGGGACCCGGGGACCACTTTGTGGACGAATGAACGCATATGGGAAGCTGCCAGACAGATGCCTCCCCGATGGCCCATGACCATAACCATGCATGCTTGGGAATCGTTAGTTTAGAGGCATCCTTCTTTGTATTATCGCATAGTCCGACGTGTGGTTAGTTACCAAACTGGGACGAGAGATTGGTGTTCGAAAGGGGAGAGAAGGTCGAGTGGGAAGGAAGTAACGAGACGAGGAGTGAGGCGCGGTAATCGAATCGGTATCGTGTTTATTGCACGTCTTTCACCAGACTGTATTGTGCGTATTTATTTTTATTTTATACTTAGTAGTATATTTTATTTTTATTGTTATTTTTATTTTTATTCTGTATGTTTTGACTGTTTTGTCTGTGACCTTCGTCGTCGTCGTTAGATCGCTGTTATGCTTGGTGTTCCCCGTAATATACCTGCATTATCTCATATGCGAGCGATATCTGTCTGTCGACTGTCCCGGATTGCTTTTTGAGTGACAGAAAAAGAGAAAGAAAGACGCAGTGCAGAGGACTGACAGTGGATATAAACGAACTATAGTATGGAATTTGTATTGGTATTAGTTGACTTTAGTTTGGCAGTGCGTGAAATCTGTTGAAGCTACAGCACTGCACTGCACTGTCCTGCACCGAGCTTGTTGACTTTGGGTACCAATATTTTCGGCCGGGCGTGGAGGCCCTGCACCTGTACCTGTACCTCCCTCCGCCTGTACTGTATACTGCCGTACTGTACTGGCCGACTGTAATGCATATGCAGATGCAGAGCCGACAGAATCGAGCCGACCGTCTCCTCTCTCCAACCAACAGTTACTACAGAATACTCTGCTATCTATTTACCCAGAGGTACGTTTTTTTTCCTGCTGCTGCACGAGCTACGGAAAAGAGAAAGAAGAGACGAGGGCCAGAAAGAAGCAAAGATCACGACAACCTTATTCCGCACGAGCTAAACCAGCCAAAGTGACTAGCCCCGAAAAACGAACGAAAGAAGATTATAACAGAAAGAAGAAGAAAAAGAAAGACCAGACGGTCCGCTGAGCATACCCCTCCGCACCATCGCAAAAAATAGAAATCATAGCAGGAGCAGACCAGAAGGAACGGCCGAGTGCCAGTGAGCAGAGTGAGTGAAGTGAGTGAGCTGGACCGACAGATCGGAAGACTGCAGCAATCTCCATCGTCATAAGGGACAGACACACAGCCCAGCCTCTTGGGTCCGTCCTTTACCCACACACACTCACCCCAAACACCCCCAAAAGTTCATATAACGGCCGCGGAGGACACCCGATTCTTTAGTTTCCTTTCATTCTTCCCTCTCGTTCGGTGCGTCACTCGTTCGTTACAGTCTTTCGTTAATACAAACATCGGTGTTGAGGAGGAAAACAACATATTCAACCGTAAAACCAACGGCTCTCGAGCTACCCACATCCGTTTTACAACCACATCATCAACGGAGAGACAACAAGACCTCGATCTCGCCGGGTATCCGGTCACGCTAGGAGGGCCTCGGCATTTCCATCACACTCGCTCATCGCAATAATCCGGATATTCCCTCGAATCTCAAAAACTTGAACTGCCCGTAGGACATCATAATCATCAGGGAGCCTCGCCGAATGATTGGAAGGTGGCTGCGGTAGCGATTCACAGAACCGGCCTATCCGCCATCATCACCACATGCATTGAAGCTCTCAGGGCCTCATCTAAACCTCGACACTCGCTTACATATATATACGTTCTTAATATATACGAAAATATTATATTTTCATTACTTCACTTTATCTACTTTCGCTTGGATCTTTATTTTTATTTTTATTTTTGTTTTTGTTTTTATTTTTATTTTATCCTTATTTTATTTTGTTTATTATACTTTCGCGCCTTTCCGACGAACATCCCACCGCTTATCTGGGATCTTCTCCTCCTCTTCTCGTCTAAATACTCGCCCCGATGACGATGGCCGATTTTGATTCCTTGTTCGCCGACAACTTGAGGGACTTCCAACCGGTGATGATGCAAGCTCACTACGCCGGTCGTGATGGCATTGGACGAGCTCGAAGCTCTGGAAGTCTGGAAAGGGCCACCAGGTAAGATAAAGATCTTTAAGAGGAAATGAGCATGAAAAGCACCCAGCCCTTCCTTATTTGCATTACTGCGTGTCGACGTCGAGCTCCAGCATAAACTGTCTCACGCACATCCGGAGTGATCTCATGACGTTAGAGTTTTCTGTCTCTTTATTTCCTTCTGATTGCCATCTATTTTTTCCCGATTTTGTTTTTGGGCTTTTGCTTTTTAAAACGTGGTTT
The DNA here is from genome assembly GCA_036971405.1 of Orbilia quercus. NCBI lineage: Eukaryota > Fungi > Ascomycota > Orbiliomycetes > Orbiliales > Orbiliaceae > Orbilia > Orbilia quercus. The sequence continues at coordinate 1,240,654 of JAJTUE010000002.1, read as the reverse complement.
CCCGTTTAGTCTGGTTATCAGTGAGGTCGCACCGATCAGACCGAGAAGAGAAAATCTTAAAAAATCCAAATCAAGAAAAAAAGAGCAAAGAAAAATTATGGCGGCGAGAAGTCCGGCAAACCCAGACGAGCATATTTCCCACCCGTCAATTCCACCTCACTGCGCTAGAACGTGAGGGATCTTATACGGGTCGTCAGCCGGCCGCTGCAGCGCACGATCGCCAGGGGCATATCCGACCTCTTTTCCCACCCAGCTCCCACATTTTCCCTGCATATCTGGCGGCATGCTTTGCACTCCCGATTGCCATTGTCAAGCTGTTTACTTATATACCTCTTCCCACCCGGTCTGAATATTATTTTCTTCCTGCTACCCTCCTTCTCAGTTCCTCAGATATATGCCTCTGGGCATGCTTGTCAGCTCATATATGACATGAACAGTGGTGCTTATTCTCACATTTGAACCGTTTTAGTGGCTCGCCAAACCCGTTCAACCCCAGCTTGACACCGCCTCTGCCCAGATCTTCTATCAAATCTCAACGTCGAACCTCCCCGACCCACTCTCACCGACGACAGCACTCTGCTGGTGGAGCCTCGTCCGCTAACCTTGGTCCGGACCCATTCACAGAGATGGATATGGGTGATTTCTGGGCTGGCCAGAATGGGTCGCCCAACGGGACCCCGAGTCCCGCTAACAGTAGTTCCGCCCCGATGCATGCGCAATCCAGCCAGCTCCTGTCCTTCCGCACCTTTCAACGTTCCAATGTAATCCTTCTTGACATGATGGGCAACCCCGTCAACATGGCCATGGCTGCACACCTTCACGGCATGTTCTTCTTGGCCGAGTGCCCGTGGGATGTCGACAATCCCAACAACCCTGGAACTCCCCTCACTCCCAAGGAGTTGACTTGTTATCGAAGAAATTTGTTCCAAATCAACGGAGATATGTTCCTCCCCGCTGTCAGCCAAGTTCTTATCGCCGATGGTGACAATGACCTCACCGCGGAAAACATGGCTACCGCTCAACGCCGATCCATCTACGGTCTCGAGGCCACCGTCTCCGGTATCGAGAATGTTGAACACAGCCCCGTCAAGATTATTAGCGTCCCATGGAAGAACGCTGCCACCGCGCCTGCTTCCCAACAGTCGGCTCAGTCGCAGCCATCGACCTCCGCCGCTGCCGCTGCCGCAAACACCACGACCACTGGTCCTCCAACCGCAAACACCACTGGTCGCCCATTAGAAAAAGAGCCAGCTCCTCTCTACTTCAACTATCCTCCTGCATACTATATCAATCCCAATGGTATCCCACCCGAAGAGGATACAGGTGAAGCCTTCAAGTGGCACCTCTCCTGGAAGCGACTCCAGTTTCGAAGCGCTACAGCTAATAACGGAAGGAGGAAGGATCTTCAGCAACATTTCTTGGTCAAGCTCTCCATCTACGCCACTCTTTTCGACGAGGATGGTAGTGCTCCAACTGAAAAACTCGAAAGGGTTTTACTTTGCGAAGCTTTCTCCAACGCCATCATCGTCCGTGGCCGCAGTCCACGAAATTTCTCCTCTAGAAATGATATCCCATTGACAGGCAGTGCCATCGTGAGCTCTCGCCACACCCATAACAATGCTCAAATCACAGCCTCTGCCGCTAAGAAGGCCCGCCACATGTCTACTGGTTCGAACGAGGACGAACTGAAGGCTGAGATGGTATTTGCGTCTGAATTCGCTCCGCAGTTCACTCAGGACTACCTTCTTGACTCCGAGTTTGCCAAAGATATCACCTTTCAAAATGCTGTCTACCAGTCCCAGACCGGTACCAACTGGATGGATACCCCCGGCGCGCTTCCACTTTTGCCCTCGCAAGCTATGATGCAACAGCCATTCTTCAATCCCAGCGAGTCGTACCCCGATTTCTCGGATCCGAGTGCTTCCCGCGTCAACATCACCAGTCTCTTGTACGGCGATGATCAATTCTCCCCTCCGTCGACACAACCCATGTTTGATAGCCCTATCACACCTATGACGACCATGGGAGCTATGATGGCACCACCAACCATCACGCATCGACCGGGCATGAACCTTCAGCACAGAATGGGTAATGCTCAAAGCCCGTCTATGGACCTTCTCTACGAATACTTCCCCATCGGGGTTGAGGACTACATGCCACCTGTTGAAGTCGTCTACCGACCTCACAACGCTCACCACCAAACCCAACTCCCAACTAATCAGTCAAGCACCCGTAGCAAGCGACTATTCTCGGAAACTCCATTCGAATAGACGTTTCTACCATCTTGCAAGGTATAAACTCATCTTTACCTATTTTTATGAAAGCTCTAGCATCTGCACGATAGCCCTAGCATCAGCGATGATCCTCGGCTGAGCGGATGCCTGGATCTTTTTTGACAATAAGGTCGATCGGTTTTTCGACCAATTCTTCCATTTTTCCGAATTCTGTTTCTGTTTTTCTTTCGGGTCATTGTTATGCATGAGGAGTTCTGTGTTTTTTTTTTTTTGATTTTTTGATTTTTTTTTGATGAAATCATCAGGATGTGAAGGAATTGCGTGCAAGCTTGGTCTCCGGGCGTGCTGTCAGGCACTACGACACCAAGCTTCAGCTTTTTCTTCCTACCTATATCCATTTTTTCCTTTGGGGTCCTCTTTCCTTAATAATGACGGCATTGCGGGTTGGAATTTTGGGCTACTTTCCTCTTTACCCTCCTCTATTTACCCCCAACGTTACAAAATTCTCCTTTCCTTCCTGTAATGACTAATATTCCCCGCGCTTTGTGACGCGATTACGACCCTCACGCTCAAAATTAAACAGTTTTTTTTATGTAAATCGGAGTTTTTGGAGGGGTGTTTAATTTACTCAACGTTTTTCTTCTTCCTCCTTTCGATATCATTCACATCTCATTTACACTCTCATTTTTTTCATCTTCTTCATTGTGGCTCAATGCCAGGACGTAAATGTAATTTTCATTGGAAGGACAAAAGGGCATCACGACTCAGGTGACGCGAAAAAGAAAATCTCTGGTTCAAAACAAAACAAAACGCGACTCTAGTTTTTTGGTCTTTCTGGATTTATTCATCTCTAAACAAAAATATAATTTGGAAAGATGCCCTTATATACATGTTGTCCGTAAACTTAAGCCGTACTTATCGGATCTATAGTATGATCCACCCGCCAGTCAGATCGATCAACTAGCTCGACCCGCCGCTTATCAAATTGGTCAATTGACGTGACGGGATGTCCGGCTACCTCGCATCCGAGTCGGTTATATAGTGTCATATACTTCTCCATGATTAATCAATTGCAATATTGCGGACATAAGTCGGCAAGCAGTGCTGTAGCTCGAGCTAGCCGTATTTAGTCCCATGCTATGCCAGCTATTTAATTAAGCCTTTACAATCTGTATTTGTCTCGTAATCTATAGTACCACCATCAATATTATATCAATGCATCTGCCCCTCGTCCACCGACGACGTCCTTTTAATCTTTTTTTGATCCTCGGATGTTACATTACATTACATTATCATCCTGTCAACCGAGAAATGCGGGTACCTGGGTCTTCTAATCGGATGGCTTGCATGGAACCATGCGGACGAAGCGGGTTTACTATCATTAATCTGAATCTCAATCCTTGTCATTGCTGCAAGCTGTCATGTTACAAACGTTAAACGAGCTTGAGTAGGATCTTTTTTTTTTCTCTCGTAGACGGCTACGTGGGGTTTATGCGCATACTGGGGTTCATGGCTCATCTGATGTATATTGACAGGTATATTGGTATGGAGGGTATAGCATAGGCGGGTAGATGCAACCCTACATAATTTTTTGATATGGTTTGGCTGGTAAGGATAGCTGTTTTGGGAGAGTGTGTAGGGGCGGGAGGGTGGAGACCCGTATATAAGTGTGGATCGATATGGCTGAGGTGGTATGGTGGAGGTATCCACTGGGTGAACGTGAACGTTACGTGCTGGGACTGGGTTTTTTGTCATTGTGGTAGCAGGCGTTATCTACACGAGGGTTTTGAGTGAAGTGATATGGGAGAGTGATATGAGAAGGTTACGATATTGATATGGGAGTAGGTGGTTGTGAGAGAGGTTGTGTGAAATGTGTTGCTGGGACGTTGAATGCGGCAGCTTCTCCAGCTTGATCCAATTGCGATCCGACCTCCAAGCCTCTTTGCCTCACGAGCGCCTGGCTCCAAGGCTACTATTCGATATCGGTATCACTTTTCCGCACGGACTGTCACACCCGTGCGGCAATGTACGCCCCACGGTAAATCCGAAACCTCACTTCGCGATTCTAACTCCTCGACGTGGATGTGAATGTTCTGGTTCTTTTAGTATACTAATCTTCTCACATCGCACGACAGATTTCGGGGTTTTAATCTGTTAATCATTTTCTTTCATGTGGCCACCCACATGCAGCCAGCGGTTTTCAAGCGATCAAGCCTCCATGCATGCAGCACAATCATTCAGGCAGGGATTCGTTCCCTTTAAGCTTGCCGATTTTTTTACTTCTCGTCTGACTGACCAGCTTGCGTTACATCGGGCGAACGTTCAAGAAACGCAACACTCCCCGTCTCCCAGCAGAAGCAAAGATTGAGCACGGAGCAAGCGGCTCGGTGCGTGTGCGATGGTGGCAATGCGATAGGTATCTTGGTACTTCCGCTGTCCCGGAGTTACAGCGCTGGTAATAACATTTAAGTTACACTTTGGTATTTGGGTGTTCTTATATTTTCAATGGCGATGGTAGCGTGTCGACAAGAAATCGTTTACACGGTTAAGAGTGGAGTCGACGGGATTGATATATCGTTAAAGGAAGGTGAGTTCGAGCACCTTCAACTTCGATTTTATACAAGCTTTTGAACCGAAGCTGTTTTGCTGACTGGCGAACCCCGAATTGGAGAACCACAAAGCACCGTTACATTAGGTTTATGGGAACATTGTGAAAAAGCAACCTCAAGCGAAGACCCCCTTTTATTTTACCAGGGGGGTTTTCATGATCGCAATTGGCCTCTTCAAACATGATTACAGAAAAAAATCGGATTTGTGGTGTTTGCTACACAAACTCGAAAATTTCATCGGCCGTCGGGGAGGCTAAGCTTTCGTCGAAAATCAAAATTCTCAGGCGTCGGGAATGCTTGGTGTTACGCCGGGGAGGCCATACCAGAGAGCGAAATGACAATTAGTGGCCCCTGCCAGGATAATGGATTGAGGCGTAACCGTCATTTTGGGGAAATGTCAAGTGATGGCGTAAAGGATGGACTTCTCCTGAAGCTCCGCAAGCAAGCTATGAAAAGGAAAAAGGCCACGAGAGCACACATCACAATCTCCACTTCTCCATTGCTACTCTCTTCTATACATTTTGCTTGTTCTGTATCCCGCGTCGTTCCTCGATCGCACACATCGCCCTCCTCACAGCTTATTGACGCGGAAGGCCAAATAAAGGTTGGAACGAACGCGAGATCCGATCCCCAGCATAAGGTGAAGTCAATCCTACGCAACGAGTGCTACCACCCGTTGTCACCACCAACCGGGCTTGAACTCACATATCCTACCTCGTCTCCACTCCCCATCCAGCAGCTCTTCTCGTCCAGCAGGGCTAGCCCGCCTGTCGGTAGTCCCCTCTCGTGCATAACCAACCAACCAGCATTTACCTTGTCCTATCGCTCCGGTGGCCTCTCACTCCACAGCTACAGTCCACACGATTCTTTGTGGGCCGAAGCGACGTCTTCGATCTGACGAAAAATAAAATTTATCGCGCAAGAGCTGACTGAACTGGCGACGGTTTTCTCGGACGGACGACTGGACCATCAACCCATTATGGTGATCGTCTCATCGCTGGTTCCAAGTTCTCTGTTACCTTGAGTGCCTTGCCCTTGGGCTCGTGGACGATTCTGTAGGAATGTGAATTGGCTCCCTCCCATTCCTGCCTCTTCGGGACCGTTTCATTTGTTTATCCCATCTTTTTGTTCCGGAGTATTTTTTTTGTATTTGTTTTTTTGTATTTGAAAATTTTCTGCTGTTATAGATCACCGTCACAACCAGCCAAACATTGTTTGTCGAAAGGTTTCATTATCGCGAAAAATCCAACCAAAAATATTAGGAGAAAGAATACCGCCCCCCGGCTTAAGTCGCCTTCGAAGCACTTGCGGCCTTCCGTCCCGACTTAACCTTTCCCTCCATACCACCTTGCGACTGTCTCGGGCGTCATCTCGAGTCGTCGTATTTCCAACAGTCCTCCGTATCCGGTTCCTTTTTAATATTAAAAAGACCGCAAAGTTATTGAAAGGGTCGGCTCTTGCGCCAGGGTGTCGGATATATCTGCCCAAAGACCTCTCCCCAAACGAAATATTTCGAACTCCGAACAAAAAAAGGTCAAACAATCGCCAGGCCGGATTCCTTCGCATCAACCCTTTTCAACACTCGAGATACCGCGTGTGGTTCCATCCGGGAGTTGCATATCGGACCTTTTAAGCAACCCGAGCTAGCCCTGTCATTGCATTTCGGCGCCAGTGCTTTTCCCACCTGCCTCGAAGAACTCCAACGACAACTGGCTGCTTTCGCCTCCCAAATCCGATTCGATCTTCATATAACCTTCACAGTAATTGTCCCGGAGTTTTTTTCTTTCTTCATTCCCAATTCTTTTTTCCCTTTTCTGCTATACTACGGCGGCTGTGATATAAAACACCAAAACAGACTTAAGCCATCTCGATCACACTATCCTGTCGCAGAAAGGCGTTGACTCGGTACTGTCAAGGATAAGTCCAGCTTAACACAATTCTGACGATATCAATTCCTTCCAAAACAAATTCAAAAAGGAAAGAAAAATATTCATTTTCTCCGGACCCCTGCGATTACTCTGCCTGGTCAAGTGGCGACGGTTACTTCAGACAAGGGTGTTGTTGGACGTTTCCAGCAGCTATTGAGGTGTTGTAACCAGATACAAGGCTCTCTTGGCTTCTGATTTACCATCTAATGTGACAACGGAAGGGATCTTACAAAAGTAGCTATCTGGTACCCGGAATTTATTTTCGGCTCTCCCGAAAACAAATTTAACTTGCGCACATTGATTGGGCTTGAAACGCTTTTCTGTCGGCAAACCAGACGACTTTTGCTGGATATCCGCATTTGCGAACGCTGACGTTAAAGATCTTCCAACCTTTGAGAGCCGCCCATGCTGTACTGCTAGTACCGACACGTTTGTCTTACAACTACTATACGACTTGGTTTGACAATTGGATATCCAAGGCTTATAGCGACAAAAGACCGAATTAGATTGGAAACACCAAAAATCGCAGAGATGGCAGCCGAGTTGGATTTGAATCGCGTCACTGAGATGCTGGAGCATGAGTTCCCGTTGGATCTTTCGACCGAGCAAATGCTGAGTATATCACAAAAGCTCACGACAACTTACGAGGACGGACTCAAGAACAGCACGGCATCCATGCTGGCATCTCATATCTATCATTTACCATCTGGTTACGAGAAGGGTTACTTTCTTGCGGCGGACCTCGGTGGCTCGACATTGCGTGTCGCACTCGTTCGTCTCGAAGGACGCAAAGATGCAACTCTGGCTGAAAGTGAAGAGGCTATCAAACATCCGAAGCCGATGGAAATCGTTGAGATTAAGTCGTGGGGCGGTTCACAAATCGAAAACCTTAAAGCTCTTAGAGGGGCGGCCTTTTTCGATTGGATTGCGGCCAAAATTGATGAAGTCGTTTCTGGAAGATTTGGTACCAAGGACTCGCCTACTTTGCCTCTGGGTCTCTCCTGGTCCTTTCCGATAGAGTATGTCGCCTTATGTTTCATTCCCCCCATATAGATGAATAGTTTTGCAGGTACTAATCGCATGATAGGAGCACTTCGATTGATACTGGAAAGATTCAGGGTATGGGTAAAGGGTTCCGTGTCGCCGAAGACCTTTTGGGGACTGACCTTAAGACACATTTCACAAAGGCTTTCTCCAGACAGGTTTGTTATATCAACTTACATTACGTTCAATTGTTTTGAAGGCTAATAATCATCTCTAGGGTCTCAAAATCTCGCTGGAGGCCATTATCAATGACTCGCTTGCTGCCCTCCTCTCCCACGCTTATGTAGCGCCGGCGACGAGGTGCGCTCTCATTTTGGGTACTGGCACCAATGCTGCTATCTCCTTGCCGTTATCTATGCTGCCCGACTCTAAACGGCACTCCAACGAGCCTGCCGAAGCACGAGAGGTATTGATGAATACTGAGCTGTCTATGTATGGAAAGGGTATCTACCCTGTAACCAAGTGGGACGACGAACTAGATGCTGCTATGCCTCGTCCTGGCTTCCAGCCTCTGGAGTATCTCATCGGCGGAGGGTACATGGGCGAAATTGGTCGAAGGCTCATTCTCGATGCCCAAACGGAAGGACTTTTCCAGACCATGCCCGAGATCTGGGCAACTCCGTACTCTTTGCCTACCGAAATCCTGGCGAATATGGAGTAAGTCTCATCACGCGTAAATATGTTCGATAGATATATTGTCTTGATGCTAATGCGAATCTCTTTTAGGGAATTACAAGATAACAACCTCCCTGGTAGTTACAAGAGCATCCATAACAGTCTTCCAGATGCTTACCTATCCCTGGAAGACGCGGTAGCTCTCAAGATGATTGCTTATCACATCTCATCACGTGCGGCGAATTACTGCGCGATCGCTCTTCATGCAATGATCAAATTCAGAGAGCGCGGAGGCGAGAGCCCTCGATCGCAAGCTGGGAAAAATGTTGTTCCGATCGCTTTCGTTGGTTCTGTTATGGAGAAGTATCCTCAGTTGCTTGAGAGAACCCAGGCAGCGTTGGATAGATTGACCGAGTGGACGCCCGATTCCGACGACGACCAGCTCAGAATCCTGCTGGAATTTTCTCCCGAAAGTGCCATCTTTGGTGCCGCTGTTTCTGTTGCCGCGGCTCTTCAGAAGAAACTTAATTCTGGTGTTCCTACGATAGCTGCTCCAACTTCTTTACCTCAGACCGAACGTTCCAGCAATGCTAGTACTTTGCTACGTCAAGGTTCCGGTATGGAAGCGGAGAGTCAATCTCTGGAATCCCTGGCTACGCACAAGGACATCGGACCACCTTCGATGCGTGAAGCTACTTATGACGGTGCCGAGGATGAGAACGGGCCACCGCTACCGAAAAGGCCGTTCTGGACCCGAGTCAAGTCTTTCTTCAGCAATTTCTTCCACAAGGTGTTCAGTAAGAAACGCTCAAGCGAAGCTGGTAACCTTGCATGATCCTTTTTTCCTATTGTGTTTCTATTCTCTATATTCTTATACAAGCATAGCTTCGTTTATGAAGTTGGCGTTTGGCTTTTTTCTTTCCGTTACTCGCGACACTGCTACTTGAAACGATTGAATGGGTTCATGTGGGCATAGACAGCACTGTTTGGTTTTTATTAGCAGGCATGCACACTTGAAGTTACCCCCATTTGATGATTTCCTTTTCTTTGTTTTTTCTGGGTCTTTTGGGGAGTTTATGGGTTCTAGTTTTTCTTCTTCTTTTGCTTGCAAGGCTAGTGGGGCAATTCATGGCCTTGAAGTATGTTACTCTAGTAAGGGATACCACTACTCTTTTTTTGGGTTACGTTTGTTTCTTCAATAATTCCTTTGTAATATCATCAACACTCGACATTCAGTCTTAAGTACTGAGTTGTGGGTGCCCACTTCATTTCTGCCCTACTAGGGAGAAACGGAAGAGATGGAGTTCCACTTTTTTTGGCTATTACTCTTTTCTACTGCTGTTACAAAAGGGCTACAGTCTAGTTTCTCTTCGTTGTCTGTTGGATTTTGCATTGGTTATCTTTATCAGCTCATTTTGAGAGTAATACTTGTACAAAAGGGGTAGTTTCGGGAAGTTGTATATACACGTATGAACAAGGTTACGATTTGCATAAAATGCGCTCCTCGATGAAATTCTTATCGATTCTGTTGAGTCGAACAAAAAAAATTGAGATCGATCATTTTTCTTAGATAGTAGTCTGGCGAACCGACCCTCCCCGGTCTTGAAAAGGGAGCACGACACCCTTCTCCGATGATCCGTTGGCTTTAGTCTGTTCTGCGGCGGTCTGCAGAATGTCGCCTTCGCCGTCCGTGTCAGCTGCGTTTTCGAGGACGGGCATACCTGGCGTCCAGGTGCGGATTTTAACCCAGAACCAGCTGATTTGACGCCTAAGGAGGAGGAGGCAGAGGAAGGCTATTACTGGGACGCATGCTAAATTTTTATTTGAATATATTTAGTGGATGTTGTGTTTGTTGGATGGGTTTTTGGAGACTATATTTTGGAATTAACGTATAGTACCGGTACTTACTGCAAATAATGATTATTACCCATTTGTGCATTGAGCGGGGTCGTGTGTAATGGTCCAGATCTTCGTGGTCGAAGTCCCTTTTGGAGAGCGGCATCGTTGGAGGGTCCATATCGCTTGCGGGAAGTATAGTGCAGATAAACGGAGGGGATGGATAGTCGGGTGTAATATAGTCATGATGTGAATCTTGGTGGGGATATTTTGCGCATTTGAGGGCGTGGATTATGTATTGGGGAATAAATTAACATTCTCAACGGATACACGTGGGAGGTGGGAGTTAATTCCCTCTTTTCTTTGTTTGGAAGGGATTTCCAGGGCGGTTGGTTGTTATTTAAGTTTATGGTTTGGAGGGTATCACGGACGGGAAATAAGGTTTGTTGGTATCGATCTTAAGGTCTTAAGATCTTGCGATTTGTATGACTACAGAGTCTGGATAGAAAGAGTGATAGCGGTCTTCTGGTTTACTAGACGAGTAAGAATATTTTACTAACGATGTGAATTATAGTCTCCGCCACTCACACCGTTGTATAACAAGGTTTTGCTCATCATAAACTTAGTATATGGTTTTATTAGAAGACAATAGACTTACTGAACTGTCGAGAGCGCCGGGCTGAAGCAGCTATATCAACGGTTTGCAAATCCGCTCGATTTCTTGTCGAAAATGACCATATCATAGACAGGCTTTATTTAACTCAGTGCTTAATAGGATTGCTTTGCGTATACAAGGATTTATTGAGCATGCATGATTTACAGAGTATTTAAATCTCTTTGAATCATAGTTTTGAGCTTGTGAGCTAGCTTGGAAATTTTCGAAGCCAACAGAGCTAGAGGCCACGAGACGATTTCATATATATTCGCGCGCATGCGTAGAAGTTTGTTGTAAATTGTGTGTTGTGCTGACCTCACCTCGTATCGTTCGTCTCCGGTTCACGCCACCATGACAGGACCCAGTCCCAATCACAGAATTCCGGTACCAAGTCCTCCAGCTGCATTAATATCTCAAATACTACGATATGTCAATTAAGTATGCGTACTGGATCATTTCCCGTATTTTGGCAGCGAAATGTCTCTTGGTTATGTGGAAATTCTGACAAGCTAGCATCTGCCCTGTAAGTCAGCGAATTAATCTTCGAATAATCTTCGAAGCCACGGCCGAAACCTTTCGGATAGACATCAGAAACTCCACCACTTAAGATCACCTCATCAGTTCTCGCCTAATTGGCTAGAATGTCTCAAATTCTGGCGGTGGGCAGGCGCAACGGCTTCCGAAACGACCGCGAAGAAAGGGAAAGCTCAGAAGGGAAGTGCCCCTGCCGAAAGAAGTGGATTCATGGACCGGACCCACATATACTTAATTCAGTGCGACCCCAATTGCCCCCGTCTCGCTCTCTTGCGATTTCTTATTGAAATCTTGGATAAGTTGACCGAGAGGTATCGATCATGATATGATCGTCGTATCAGGCAAATCTACTCGAATCCATTCGTGCATCAGACAGGCACCCGAAGCGTGGTCCATGGGTGCCACGGACATTCAATTGTCGACGATCTTGCCACGAGGCAGGGACAGCTAAAAGTGGCCGTACTGTTCAGGAGTGATCACTGCTGCTTGGCTTGCTTCTGCCGTTAACTCGAGATTAAACGAAATGTCTAGAATCCCACTCGATCTGTGGTTCAGGGGCTCGCCACATTTCGCTTCTGATACCCGCGCTAATTAATCGCAAAAAAATCGTCGAAGGTATCCACTTTTCTCTCTCACACAGTTTCCCGTGTCCGAACATCGCATAATTTATAATGGACGCCGTATAGGGTATATGTGAAAGGGTAAGCAAAAGGTCGAATTGAGAACGAACAGCCCACTGTAGATATCGATGCTTACGCTAACGCTCATGCATCCGTCAAAAGCCTGAGATAGAATCCAATTTTGCAAATGCAACGTATTCGCCCAAAATGAAAACGTTGATATCGAAGTGACCAGCCAATGCAATACCCAGGATTCCCTATGCAAGTCCGAATTCCGAGGCAGCATAGCCCAATCAGCCTGCGTTGTAGACGGGACTAGCCAGGACATCCCTGGATGATGTGGGTATCTGGTTTCAACCGATTACCACATCGCTGGGACATTTTGCTAGCGGTTGCCGATTTGATGCCTGGGCGGGCAGCTGTGCTGTTCTTTGACTTGTGTGCACACAGCGTCGACCGTTTTCGAGCAGCTGTAAAACCACTCAGTGACCCTGCAGGCTCCCCTGCACATCCGCGGCACGAAAAATTGATATGATAATGGATAAAGAGGGTGGAGACCCGAGCTGAAGGGAAGAAGAAATATTAACACCCCAAGAATGGCGGAAGAAAGCTGGGGTTCGCTGACTTCAATAGCTCTGTAACCCTTGAAGCACTCTGGCTGCGAGGATACGTGCGAATTGTGCGATTACCATGTCTTGCCCCTATAAAGAATCAATCGTGAAAGTGCTATAAAGGCAGAGCATGCCCCCTCTCGGAGTTTCGAAGCTTGGACTAGGTCTTGGAACCGATAGTAATACAACTTCCCCTCTTGTTTCTGCTTCATTCTTTAGCGAATATCTCCGTACGACCATAAGCATCATCTTTATTAAATTACGAGATTAGAAAAAACATGGCAACGGAAAAGGTTGACGTCGTTGTTGTAGGCGCGGGTATGTAACCAATCCTCTTTCCCCCCTTCCAGTTTGCCAATAGTTTCCCGCGTGTGTGCCACGCTCGTGCGGTTTCCATCTGTTTGCTAAGCTAACACGCATGTTCGACAAACAGGGTGGTACGGTCTTTGCGCGGCCAAAACTTACCTTCAAGTCAACCCTGAAACCAACTTGGTCGTCCTCGATGAAGCTTCCTCGGCTGGTGGTGTCTGGGCGAAACATCGTCTGTACCCCGGTTTGAAATCGAACAATCAATATGGCTTGTACGACCCGAATATCGGAACGTACGAGTACCCGGACTTCCCCATGAAACCGTTCGGCGTCACTCCAGCAGCCCATATTCCCGGCGAAACCGTTCACGAATACCTTGTCAGCTACGCCAAGAAATTTAACGTCTACGACAAGATACGGTTCAACAGCAGACTCGGAACTGCTGAGTACCAGAACGAGAGCAATCAATGGCTGCTGACCATTACAGAGAACGAAACAACGTCCAAGACGCTGCTTACGGATAAGCTCATTATGGCGACTGGTGTCACCTCTGAGCCTTTCCTACCCGTATTCAAGGGCGAGGAGACCTTTGGCCGGCCGCTATTCCATGCGAAGAACTTGCTTCAGCACTCCGAGGATCTGCTAAAGAATAGCAAGAACGTCACAGTTTTTGGTGGCTCCAAGTCCGCTTGGGATGCTGTCTATCTTTTTGCCAGCAATGGCATCAAGGTGAACTGGGTTGTCAGAGCTAAGGGTACTGGCTTCTGCTGGATGGCACCTCCCAAGGTTACTCCGGCGAAGAAGTGGATCGAGAAATTGATCACCACAAGGTTTCTTACCTGGTTCAGTCCGTGTATCTGGGATGAGGCGGACAGTTACGCCGGAGTCAGGAGCTTCATGCACGGTAAGAAGTTTTTGCTATAGTACAATCTCAGAGCTGTTAAGCTAACACAATAGCTAGGAACCGCGATTGGCAGAGGTATCGTCGATACTTTCTTCGGAATCCTCGGTGGTGATGTTGCAACATTGAACGGTTACGACAAGCACCCCGAAACCAAGAAAATGAAGCCACTCACAAGGTATGCCTATACAAAACAGAGTATTTATCGAACTGTATCAGAATATCAATAATTAACCCGAGTACTCCAGTGCCTTCTTCGTTGCATCAACACTATCCATCCTCAACTACCCAACAGATATCTTCGAATACGTCAGAAACGGCACCGTCACAATCCACATCAAGGATATCGACTCCATTTCCCCTGGCAAGATCCACCTCAGCGACCCAGAAACCCCAGAAGCAACCACCGAGATCGAAACAGACGCGCTCATCTGCTCCACCGGTTGGAAATACAAACCCCACGTCAAGTTCCTCCCTGAGGGAATCGAGAAAGACCTCGGCCTTCCATACGTCGACAAAGAAACCCCAGACTACGCCGACGAAGAGCTCACCAAGAAGGCAGACGCCGAGATCCTCAAGAAGTATCCCAGGCTCGCGAACCAACCTACTATCAATCCAAATTATCAACCTCTCCGGGGTAACTCGGAACACGACGAGCTCAATCGACCGTTCAGACTGTGGCGACTCATCGCCCCACCGACCAAACAGTTCAAGAACTCGATTGTTTTCTGCGGTTCCCTGATGAACCTGGATACCTCTATCACCGCCCACATCCAATCGCTATGGTCCGTAGCGTATCTCACCAATAAGCTGAAGCCGGCCGAGGAGAAATCCGAGGAAGACATCAAGTGGGAAGCCACGCTGTGGTCGAGATTCGGTCGATGGAGAACATCTGGTGGCTTCGGCAGACGGTATCCGGACTTTGTGTTTGATTCCGTTGCGTACTTTTCTCATCTGTTGAAGGATCTTGATGTCGAGCCGTTGAGGAAGCAAGGGATGTTGAATCAGATATTCTATCCGTATGGCCCTGAGGACTACGTTACCGTTGTTGATGAGTGGATTGCGAAGGGCGAGGAGAAGAAGGGCACGGCGGCTTAGAAGGCGGGTTTTTCTTTGACGTGGTGTCTCCGTGCTTGAGTTTCGTTCTTATATTCTGGTGGATAGTTTTCTTTGTTCGCTGTTTATATATCTTATTCTTTTTTTATTTTATTCCTGTATATCTTAATATGTTGGATGGAAATGTGGAGGGGGTTATATCGGCTTGGTAGTTGGGATGCGATATTGATAGCCTATATTTTAATTTACCCTGGATTTGTGGTTCGGATCGATTTGACCTTTCACGAGTATGTACAGAGGAAATCTGGCAATATAACACGAACCCGCATGTGCAGCCAGTGGCTAAAAGCATGCGGGGTTCACTAATCGAGGGGACTCGGGCTGGATGTGCTAATTCGAAGATGAAACGAAACGAGAAAAGAGAGAAATCAAAATGTAGAACAATCGCAAGATAATATGAACGGGATGATATTTAAAAATATAGTATGTTAGATCGGCCCCCGTCTCCCTGGTATCTAGATGAGGGAGGAAGGGAGAAAAGAAATAAAGAAAAAAAACAGAAAACAAAAAGGAAAGAGGACAAAGACAGTGCGGAGAGCCGGAGAGCCAGTGAGGGGAGGACAGAGGGGATCTATACGGGGAGTTTGAATCCCGTCCCTAAGAAATGGGACAGGATTCAAACGTCGGGTTCTTCGGGGTATTCCCACCCCTTGAACTTCCGATCGTCCCCTACCTGACATGTTAGCTATCTTATCGAAAAATATTCTTTGGAAGAGTGCATTGCTTACCGTATAAACCTAGGTAGCTCTGGGCCCGAACATACCATGGTATGTTCGGTTGCTGGTACAACCAACCCTCGCGGGTTGGTATGTCCCTGAGCCCCTCTATCATCCCCTCTCCTGGTCCAAGAACCTGCCAGTCTACTGGCCACGGTTCTTTGACCAGTTGACTCTGTGGCTTATTCCAGGTCGATCGGTCGTTGTCGGAGATCATCTCCGCACTGTCTTTGTCCTCGGCCGCATTATCGAATTTTGCGACCTTGTTCTCGCAGGCACGGACGAATGCTGCGAAGTTGTACTGGTCCTTGAACTGGTTAGTGGTATCGTCGGCGATACTACTAACCGTTGGCTTTTTTGCGGCGGCGGCAGCGATTTCGTTGGCCAAGGCCAGGATTTCTGCGACAGGGGCAGGTTCTTCAGCTTCGATATCTGGTATCTCTTTAGCTGGGATTGTGGTCTCTTTGATGAGACCGGCGAGCTGGCCGCTGTGTGGCATCTTGAGTTCTCCTTGGGGAACTTGTGGGATACTC
The DNA here is from genome assembly GCA_036971405.1 of Orbilia quercus. Lineage (NCBI taxonomy): Eukaryota > Fungi > Ascomycota > Orbiliomycetes > Orbiliales > Orbiliaceae > Orbilia > Orbilia quercus. The sequence goes on along the minus strand of JAJTUE010000002.1, from coordinate 1,224,393 downwards.
TGGCCGGCTGCTCCATTACTTTGTTGCCCGCCTGGCTGATTGAATGTATTTCTTTGCTGGAAATTTCTGTTTACGTTCCCACCACGTCCACCGCCACGTTGATTACCACGGTTTCCATGTGTGTTACCACGTTGGCCGCCACGCCCTCGACTCTGTCCGCCACGTGCCGTGTTATTCCAGCCTCCACGTCCGGTGTTCTGTTGTCCCGAACGGTTGATACCTTGCTCTGGAGGATAACGATTTTGAGCTTGAATAGCTTGCTGATTTGTATCCTGGAGTGACTTTACTGGTGTCTGTTGAGCAACTGCTTGCTGATTGTTACTGGTAGAGGCAATTTTAGCCCAACTACTTTGTCCAGGAGGAACGATAGGCTTGTTTTCAGCTCTCGATGAGAAATTCGGAGGCAGGTTTTGTGAGACGATTGTTTCTTGCTTAGCCGGTTGGATGACCACTTTGGTCGAAACTTTGTTATGAATACCGGTTGTGGATGGAGGGGTGGGTTCTTTCTTTTGACGTCTAACGCCTGGTCCAATCATTTCTACTGGACGTCTCTGTGTTTTGTCTCGCTCCTCGAGGTCTAGAGGTTGTCCATCGCGGTCAAGTTCTTCAAGATCGGGGACATCAAAGTCGAGGCCTTGAACGAAGCGATACAGGCGGATGAAACGGACTACTTCTGGCACCGGGGTCTTGAAGATCTCTGCATACCATTCAATTTCGCTATATTTTATGACGATAGGAGTTGCCAGGTCGATAAATGAGTCCCACTCTGGCATGGGTTTGCCCGTCTTGAGGTCTTTATAAATTCGTTGGGTCGGAAATCCAGAACCATTGAGAGGACGGTAGCGAGTATCAAATCGCTTATTCTTGAGTCTGACTGTGTTTTCGGAAGGACTAATAGCAAGATATGTGCGATCCACGCGTTCAGCCTTTTCACAGGTCTTACTGAAGGCCATGGTGTATGGGACTTTGATCAAAGGACTGGTATAATTAGCTTTAGGACCTATGAAGACCTTGGATGTAAAAGAATTTCATATTAATTCCGGGCGTGTGTGAACTTACAGAGCTATGAGATGGCTCTCGTGGACTGAGATGGCCATAAAAGGTGCCAGTACCGCATCATCTGCAACGACTAATCCACGGTCGACTTTGATGGCGAGGTCATCGGCATTTAGCCACTGCATTTCTACCAGATCTTTCGAAGACCCAGTAATGGAGCCCGCAGAGGAGATCTCTGGACGTTTTGTGTAGGAGAATAAGAAGCTCCCTGCGGCGACATGTTCCTTGGGAGGCATCTTGAATCAGAATGAATACTTCTCTGTTTGTCAGAAGTGAGATACTTGGAGGTGGGTGAGATGGGACAAATGACAATTTGTATGTTTACTGATAAAGTTGTAGGTAGATGATGAGAAAAAGAATAGAAAGGAAGATTGAGGATCCAGCGGTTCAAGTGACATCAGGGCACTGGAGAGACGATGCTACCTGTAAATGTGAATATTCCAAACGTATGATTAGGTGTGATGATGGTTGTGATAATTTGACAATTTGATGATGGTGATGCGATGGAAGTGAAGAGTTGTGAGTTATGAGATGAAGGGGGGGTGGGAGAAGGAAGAGGTGGAAGAAAAAAGGCTGTTAACGTTTTATAGTCGGTACCAGAATTTAACAGGAGCTAGCTCCAACACCTGAGGCTAAAAAGCACCTAACAATATGAGGGGAAATCTTGAAAGCTCACAACAATTTGTCAAAATACCAGAACAAATAAACACACATAGAATACTCACGATAAATCCTGAGGTGGATACTAGGGAGTTAGTGATTTGAGCCCAATCAGATAGATGCCAGGTCGCGAATTCTAGGCCAGTGATGTTGCATGTTGGATCTTGAGAAGTGTCTGCGTTGGCGTCGAAGTTCAGTTCCAGCTTTTTAAATCTTGCCTGAAGCAAACAAAAAACCTTGCCAGTAGCTGCAGCTAAAATATCAAAAGCCAGTTCGATTCTTTCCCTCTAGTTATAATTATAACTACTTAGCTATAGAAGCAATCCTTCAAACCCTCTATTATTGCCATGTGAATAGCTTTAGATATCTTAGCTTAGCTTGGCTTCTACCTAGGTATGAAAGAAGAGACCAATTATGCACACTCGGGTATACCCTCTCGTCTCTCCGCCTTGATACCGTCACCTGATAACTGGAACCGTTGGAGTACTCGAGTAGTTTCTCAACAACCCTGGCTTGGCTTAGCAGACTGAATCGAAAAAACAATCTCGATCTAAATGCATTGGATATAAAAAAAAGTTGTCCACATTCGGAAGCTAAAACCTCAGTAAACAAGATATTTCTTCTCAGATATTGAAAAACTGTGACTTTTTTCGGTCGAACGTGGTCTCGAAAATCAGACAGCACAAAGGCAGAACATAAAACTCGTATTATAATATTATACTAGTAAGGTAGAGTAGAATGTAGCATGCATACCTAGGTACTTACTTATCATTCGACAAACACTCAGGACCGGATATGCAGCTGCGGCTGGGCAGACAACAAACAATTTTCAGTGGCGTGCAGGCTGAGAAGGCTGTATCTTTGGATTTCTCAGTGCTCAAAAGTAAATTCTAGACCAGATCAGATCCTGGTTTCAGCTGGGATGCGATATCGGTGCTTCGGTCTTGCATGCTACATGTTAGCAAAGGCGTACGCTTCTAGAATTCTATTATTGATATCTTTTTCGATCTAAGTCCTCCCCGAAATATCCTTCGTGCGTCGCGGCTGGTTTACGAGACAAGAAATTTCCGCAAACCAAAATCAGGAGACATGAACCCATGGCGACTATACAGTGGGATGGATTTGTGCACTTCCCAAGGAGCAGATCGCCGCGACGGCGATGCTTGATGAGCAACATACTAGTCTCCCGAAGTCCGGCAACGATTCAAATACCTATACTTTAGGCACGATTCTGGATCACAATGTCACAATTGCATGTTTGCCTAAAGGAAAGGATGGAAATTTATCTGCTACCGCGGTATCAACGCAAATGGCGAATACCTTCCCAATATCAAATTCATCCTTATGGTCGGCGTTGGTAGTAGTGTTCCTCATAGCTCTAAAGTTCGTCTAGGCGATGTCGTCATTGGTACACCTATGGGATCGCATCCTAGAGTGCTTCAATGAGACCTGGGAAAGACAACGGATGGCCAGGTTTTCGAGCGTATAGGGGTATTGAACAAACCGCCGACAGTGCTTTTGACAGCACTGACAAAGGTTGAGGTGGACCATAACTTTACAGAACTAAAGTACCGAGATATCTTGAGAAAATGAGGAATAAATATATACGATTGAAACCGAAATACCTAGATACAAGTCACCTCGAAGATTTATTGTTTAAGGCAAGCCATCCTCATGTTAATGATTGCTTGCAGAACAATGGGGACGAGATAGAGGAGGAGGAGGAGGAGGAGGAAGAGGGAAAGAGTCCCTGCCAATACTGTGACCGGAAGATGGCTATAAAGAGGAGCACTCAGGATATGAATATCCACTACAGATTGATTGCTTCAGGAAATCAGTTTACTGAAGACGCTTTGTTCCGAAACAAGCTCAATAAATCACTAGGTGGTAACGTGCTCTGCATAGAGAGGGAAGCTATAGGAGTCTTGAATGATTTACCATGTATTGTGATACGTGGCATATCTGACTACGCAGATTCGCACAAAAACGATACTTGGCAGGAGCATGCTGCAGCTACGGCGGCAGCATTCGCTAAAGAACTTCTTGGATACGTTCAATCGAGCGAAATGGAAATGGAGGTCACAGTGAAGGAAGTTCTTGATAAAAGTTAGTTATGTCCCAGGGAAATTCTTCATTCTCGATACTGAGTACAGAGAATTTATCTAACATCAGATACCCCTGCCTTTAGTCTTCGAATCCACTCTAAAGAATGGTGAAAATATCGATGTAGTGAAGTCTATTGCATCAAGGACTGAGACTAAAGTTGAGCTTGCGAGTGATAAACTTGCAAGACTTGATAGCGATCTGGACCTTAAGATCCTAGATTGACTGGTGAAGACCTATGGATCTGAGCAGAGCAGTTTCCTTAGCAAACGGCAGCCAGGCACAGGACTGTGGCTCCTGAATTCGCCCGAGTTCCAAGAGTGGCTAGGGAATGACCATCAACAGACCCTATTTTGCCCTGGCATCCCTGGCGCCGGTAAAACGTTCATCTCAGCCATAGTTATCGATCATCTCCAAGTTAAATTTAAAGATCACCAAGACGTCAAAGTTGCGTATATCTATTGCAACTATACCAGGCAGGATGAGCAGACTGGTTGAAATATGCTTGCAAGCTTGGTGAGACAGCTAGCTTGGTCTCCGGTATCTGGTCTTCCGGGTTTCATAAAAGATCTCTATCAGAAGTATTCCGGAAACGGATGCCCACATATGGGAGTCCTTTTACAAATGTTACCGAATCTTGTTACTGAATATTCAAAGGTCTTGATAATCATCGATGCTCTCGACGAGTGCATTAAAGCTAGTCGGGAAATACTTTTGCACACAATTCTCAAGACAAGGGCGAAAGTTTTTGCGACTTCACGCTTTATTGCGGATATCAAAAATATCCTCCATGGGTTACAATTAAACATCCACGCTACGGACCATGACAGCCAGCTATATCTCGAAGACCACGTCCCTAGGCTATCCAGTATAGTCGGCTACAATGAGAGCTTACAGGAGGAAGTCAAAAAAAGAATAACTAGCACCGTAGATGGAATGTGAGTAGTAATATTCTTCAAAGCGTGACGTCGCAAACAAAACAGGCTAAAATCTATGGCTTCTTAGGTTCTTACTTGCAAAACTTCGCCTGGATGCTCTCGCCGGTATTGCAACTCAAAGGGATTTAAGAAATGCCTTAGAAGGCCTACAGCATACGAGCACAGAGAATGCTTATAGTGCCGCCTACGAATCCGCCATGAACCGAATAATGAGTCAGCCGCCCTCGGCCCGAACGTGTGCAGTGAATTTACTCTCTTGGCTAACTAGGGCCTTCAGACCTCTCGCTGTTTCTGAGCTTCGGGAAGTACTTGCGATCGAAATTGGTACACCAGAGCTCGACAAAGACCGATTGCCGGATCCGGATTGCATGATAGCTTTTTGCTGCGGATTGGTCAAGATTGAAAATCTGGATGACAAAAGAGACTCCGTGGATAACTATTGGCGGTTACCACGATCCATAATTCACGAGGAGGCTTTCGCGGAGATTGAGAATGCCACCAGACTTACTATCCGCTTGGTCCGCTTTACAACGAAGGAATACCTTGAGGGAACTATTGACGGATGGTCAGAGGTCGATACCCATGCCAAAATAGCAGAATCATGCACACGTATCTGTTATACAATGCTTGCTCCGAACCGATTGGGAACCCGATTCATGCCGGTAAATCGGAAGGGAAACCCCCAGAGCTAAAATGCGCCAAATATTCGAAACTAAAATCCGAGAAAATAGTTTTTACATGTATGCTATACAAAGTTGGGGCCACCACGCTCGTGAAGCTTCTAAGAGGGGGCATATCGAGAAAATAGTATTGGAATTTTTCGATAATACTAGGGCTTTGTCTAACTGCTTTTGCCTCCTTGAACTTTTTAGGCCTAGACAAGACGTTCATGCTATGACCAGCAGGGATGCAGCCATGTACCTCAGAGCACCACTAGACCTTCGATCATATTCGCCTGGGGGGTCAGAGTATCAGATATACTCTCTGGAAGAAATGAAATTTCAGCTTGTGGTATACTTTGGGCTTCAAACAATTTTGGAAACCCTATTGCAGTCTGCTATCAGCTGTGGCCCTTCTCCTATTACAGTTCAAACCACAGAATTTACACCCAATCTGATCACAGGCAGGACTGCTAGACCACCACAGGTGATCTCTTTAGCAAAATTCTATCCACGGTTACTGCAGGCTTTGTTATCTCTTGCGGTGGAAGAAGGACGCAAGGAGATACTAAAGCTACTTATAGCAACTAATGCAAAGCTTGATTCTCGGGGAATTCAACCTTTTAATATAAATTCCTTCAACAAACTTATCAATGAGCCGGTATTACTTTTGCGGACCGCGGACATAGGACAGCTGGCGGCAGTAGATGTATTGCTTGAAAGCGGGGCGGACATAGAAGTTTGGGATAGTCAGAAAGAAACGCCATTATCCCTAGCTGCACAAAGAGGACATGAGAAGATTGTAGAGCTCCTTCTAGATAAAGGCGCAAATATCGAGACAAGAGGTCGGAGAGGGGTGACCCCACTGATCCTAGCTTCTGAGAATAATTTTGACGGGATGATAAAGCTGCTAGTGAGCCACGGTGCAAACACAGAATTTACGCACTCGAGTCTATACGCAGCAACAACACTCATGATTGCTGCTTCCAAGGGCAGCAAAGCTTCCGTCGAGTGTCTGCTGGAAGCTGGTGCGAACTTAAATGCCAAAGATTGCATCAACCAGACAGCAAACTTCTGATATCTAAAGGCGCAGATTTCGACTGGAAAGATAGATTCGGAGTCTCCCCTTTATTCAACGCTGGTACAAAGCATGGGCACAGCGATATTGTAGAGCTGTTGATAGATATTGGAGCGGACTTTCGGTATAATTGCGAGGATTTCTGTGCTCCCTATAATCCATATTTTCTTTATCGAGACATGCAAAGGGGTTTACGCCGATAGGTAAAGCTGCATCTAAGGTTCATGTTAATGTTTTAGAATTGTTGTTGGACAGAGGTGTCGAAGTCGATGACGGCGAACGAAAAGAGGAGAAAACTCTGTTACAGCTAGCTGCGCAATACGGACGGGAAGCCGTTGTTGAGTTGTTGATATCTAGGGGGGCTAGTCTCGAACTGTGCACCACAAATTGCAGCTATACACCGCAAAGTCTGGCCGCAAAAACATCATATCGCGCCTCCCTGGCAACGGGACCTCGCTCTCCCATCACAATACTGAATTTCTTGCCAGAGTGTGGTGTAAACTTGGAAGCCAGGGACGGGAATGGTCAGACACCGTTATCATTAGCGGTCAAAGAAGCCCCTCTCGCGAACATGAAGGCACTTATACTCAGAGGTGCAAATTTGAACAATACCGACAACTGCAACCAGACTCCCTTGTTTTAGACTCCCTTGTTTTGGGCTATATGTCGAGTCAGTCGAGTCAGCCGGCCGTTCAAGAAAGCCAGGACAATCCCACGCTCTGAGATAATAGATCTCCTTGTAGACGGCGGTGCGGATATAGATATCAAAGATATGGACGGTCGGATGGCACTTTCATGGGCTGCGGGACTAGGAATGGAGTCAGCAGCCAAGCAGCTGATTGAGAAAGGTGCAGACTTGGACATAAAAGACAAGAAAGGCTGGGATCCACTATCCTGGGCTGCAAATTCTGGAAATGAAGAACTTTTTACAATGCTAGTTGACAAAGGTGCCAATCCGAACATCACAGATGCAAATAATAAAACAGCATGTCAGTATTTTTATTTAAGGCTGAAAGTATTACTACAAGCTAGTGAAGAATCTCAACTGGTTACATGGTATCCGAATTGGAATGCGTGCTCGGATATGGAAAGCGACGGCTCGTTCCTAAGCTCATCCAGTTCGTTAGACATAGAAATAACAGACAGATGAACACTCCACCTTATATAATTTAACATCTCTCAATTCAGATATTATATGCATACATAGCAACAAATCTATCAAACCGGTTAGTCGCGTGCGGATACAGAATACGTAGGGGTTAGGATAGTCCTAGGCGCCAATTTTGTAGATTTGATGTAGCTAGCTAATTTTAACCAATAAACTTAAAGCACAGGCGTAAAGAGCTTCCCTTGAATAGTTTAACATTTGGGTATATAAAGAACATATATAAAAACAAATAAAAAGCCACGGGTAGAGGCTATAATATTAAATTAGGAACTTGACATTGGTATATCACAATCATAAACAGAAAAATAGAAAAACATATTAACACCAAATACTACCGGTAAATCGACGGAGGATCAAGGAAACGAGACAATCTCGGTAGCAAAATTTCGTGACAAGAGAGTTCAAACTGGACATCTACACAGAGGGATATCCAGCACCAGTGCTTGGTCTCGAGCTCATCTCCTTTCCTTCCGGTGTCTCAGAGCGAGATATTCCCTCGTTGATAACCTTCGCGGCTCCGGAGACCATTCCAGTGAGAACCTTGACCAAACTGAACAGTCCGACAATGAAAGGGATGAGTTCAACTGGGGAGCCAATGTCGAAGGTGAGATAGGTGTTGCTGTACTTCAAAGCACCCTCGATAGTAACAATGAAGGCGGCAGTGATGACAAGAATGATAATCAACAAGGCACCAGAAACCCAGGCGTACTTCTCTTGCTGGAGAACACCGCCGAGAACTGTATCCTTGTGGAGATTTCCTTGGAGGATCTTGGTAGCACTTGGCTTGAAACCTTCCGTCCTAAAGACGTGGATGAGGAAGAAGACTTCGTAGGCGAGAGCACCAGTGATAGAGAGGGCACCGAGAATCATGACGGCCTGGGAGAAACCCATGAACCAGTGGTAAAGGTGGACCTTCCAGAAGAAGAGGAACTAATGGCATAATATGTTAACACTTGAATCAATTTTATCAATTGCTTGATATTAAGGACATACCTGGATTTGTTGCGTGCATCGAGTCATGGCGGTAAACTTGTAACCGGTGAACCAGTACCAAGCTCCGAACATAAAGACGGCAAGGAAGACCAAAAGTCTGGCGATGGATCCAACTCGGGTAACACGGACGTTCATATTTGGAGAGGTTATCAACGAGGTGATGCTGCCAATGCAAAGCGTGAGGAGGATGAAGGCTTCGATTCCGTCAAGGGCATGCATGTTTGTGACTTCGTACGACAATCCACTGAAAATGGCTAGCTGAAACAAGGTAGTGAGACCTCTCATCGATGGAGCCACCGATGGGACGAAAAAATTGGCAAGAATGGTGGCTATCCATTGAAGGTAGACACCAGCTCTGAGACCGAGTGGGTATAGGTCTTGGTTACCCATTAGGAAGCACTCAGCTCCGATAGGAGTTATGATCTTCATGGTTTCCATCTCAGCTAACGAAGGTGCACCAGCGGTCTCGTTCACGACAACCTGTGCTGGTGCGCTGTCGTATTGTGGCATTGGAGCCGGGATCGCAACTGCGAGTCCGACGACTGCCAGAAGGACGAGGTTTTGGTAAGTGGAAGACATGTCGAAATGGCCGAGAGGGATCCTATGCGATAGAGAGATAAGGGTATAAAAAGGTTGAGGGTATCGAAACGAAAGCTGAGTTCGCAGGCGTTACAGTCGACGGTATACGGAATATCTTGCCAAAAGTAGAATCTCCACAAGCCGAATTCAGAAATATTTAACTTCAAATAATTAAAAGGAAATCAACTCCTTAGAGATACGAATGGAAACGTGAAATGAAAAAAGAAGCGAAAATACAAAACTTCTAAAGAAATGAAGTTGAAACTTGTAATGTACGACAAAGCAATGAAGGTGGAAGGGAAAAGAGAAAGCCGTGCCGTAGAACCTGCGATACGTTCTTTATATTAACCGAAGAGCGTATAACCCAACCGATACTTTTCTCGAGAAACTTAAGCTCGGTGCATTTTTAGAAACAAAATAACAGGTTAGCTCCTGCCGCCTTTGCCCTTGCTCTTGTCTGACTAGAGCTTGCAAGCCAGTCATGCGAGGTCTACCATCATTTAAGCCTCCTACTATTGGTTGCAGCGGAGGAAATTGAAGATGGCTACTGCGACCAAGTTAGCCAGTGGATTCCATTGCGCGTTATTGGGTACCAACCGACAAAGCCTCTTCCGTACCCGATTTCGTGCAGCAACGCTGGGCGAGCTGGCAGGGTGGGAGGCGCTACGAAATGTGCAAGTGGAGATAACGCGAGGTTTTCAGCATTTTAACGGCCAGTTTAAGACGGGTATAGGTCTAATCGCTATATCGATACATTTGATTGGTCCGGAATGGCAAAGCCAGCGAGTTTTTCAAGATTAAGTTGGAAGGGCATTTTTCGTCGGACTGGGATAAGCTTGAAGATTGACCAGGAACGCGAACCGGACTGCGCGCTGATAGGCCAGCAGAGACTGGTCTTTGGCGCGCGACTCTTGGCCCCAAATTCTGCCAGAATCTTTGGTGGAGTATTATTTTTGGTCGGGCGCCAAATGATACAGATTACCAATCCGGCAATGTTGGAAAACAAACTGGGTCACCAACCGAGTGGGGATACGAGGCTAGAAATAAGCATAATCGGTCTCTTCGAATAGAAGCGCTAATAATTATAGACGAGAGGAAGCCTACGAAGTTTAATTATTTACGGGAAATCGGTTTTCATCACCGATTTGATATATTCTTTCGTCCGAAAAATATTTCTGACCCTCTACACCCGCAAACACACATACACAAACTGGGTTATCCAACTGCGTCAATGTGCATACTAGTGTAATCTGGTCTTAGATCCTCCTAGAGCTAGGCGAACGTCAAAAATCTTTCCGAGGAAGATTATGACGAAGGTGATATTGAAGTTGTCTGTTTGACAACTCATCTGTTGGCATCCACTTGTTGCATTTTCTATTTATCCCGTCGCCAACAACGTTTGCTCGACATGTCGATAATTTGAAGCCATAAGTCTAAACTCGACTCTGCATTGTTAGAATGCTGAAATGAACTCGTTTGCGAGTTTAGCTGAAATAATACATTATCTGTACTCACAAGCTAGCCATCGCCCGAGTTATTCTCCTGGTGCAGCAGATAGTTACACAGGCGACTATTCGTGTCGGTGCGCAAGAATGTAGTTCAAGCAAGATAGTGGTCTACTCCAAATTTTTTATTGCTTTAAAGAAGAAGAACAGCTCGATAGTCTGCCGTATATTCGTGTACACTCGCATGGATTTATTCATCTGTGTACCCGGGGTTTCAGGAAAATAACGTTACCTCGCCTCATGGACCGGCGTCTAAATTTGAACTTGGACGTCCGGCCATAATTATAAACTCCCTATTTGTAGAACACAGAAGTCCCGAGCATCGCCACTAGATGGGCATACGTAATTACCAATATTACGCGTGACTTTGCTCCAACATTTTCATATTGTTGCATTGTTTCGTTTCATTCTTGCGTACGACACCAGGAACCCGGTTGGCGCTCTGACAAGAATCTGCAGGTGCTTGATGATAACCTGAGAGAAAAATGTAGACGTAAATTTACAATTGGAAATAGCAAGATGACTATTGTATTCTCGTTCCACAGATCCGGCCAGACCTATTGTACGCAAGCTGTGGACTCATTCATGAATAATACTAATATTCACCGGCGCCACCGATAAAAAATACTGCTAATTATTATCCACATGAGCTCATACAGCCTCAAATCCGAGTTCATGCATTGTGCAAATTGATCACACGGTTAATTAAGCGATTCGCTAAATCTAGCCATTCACTGACGACGAAGGGGCATTTCAAACATTTTTGTACAACCACAGTTCATCTCATTTCTCGTGAGCGTAACCGAGAATTGACGACTCAAGTGCTGACATGATTTCATGGTGAGAGTGGGACGATATAATCCAATGTCGCGTTTTTGCTTCTAGCGAGCAACTCTAGATATCCCCAACTCTAAATTGCAATCACGATCTAATTATCTCTCAAGGCTACCATATCTCGCGATAACTTAAACAAAATGGCAGATTAACTCGACCTGCCCAATCTGCTCTACTACTATATCAGAATTGTACGTGCTCCACGAATAACAAGCGTGCGAATGAAGTCGCGCACCGGCGTCGCGATAATCGTTCGACTCAAAGTTTAGGCACCATGCATGATAGGATATTAAACTTTCCCGCCCTTGTGCGTCGCCGTATATTCAATCGTGCCTAGCCTCCAACTCATCTTTGTTAATCTCCCAAACTCTGGTGTCTAGTTCCGGGCGTGGTTTTTCTTCCACGGTACACTCCGCCAAACTCATGGCAGCGACCCTTATATGTGTAACAACCCACAAATGTACTGTTCGGTACCGTTCGGCCGAGCGGCGTAACGGTGTAACCTACCAACAATAGATAAATACCACATCTAGCAATCGCACACGATTTTCTTTGAACGAATTCACCAAATATCATGAAGAAAAGTTTTCTCTGGAATGTTGGTATTATAACATTTTTTAAGAGAGCAAAATACGTGGCTACTTTTGATTCCATGGTTTATCTATATATACCATGCCGGGTACTCGCATAGATCGCACGAGTTCTCGTGAACAACTGCACTGCAATGTAATCCAGTCACAATAAGAAAAATTGGAAAAATTAAAAAAATTAAAAAAATTAAAAAAAAAATAGTCTCGTTGAATTCACACGCGGTCACCCGTGCTATATTCCCCTGAGCGACCCCCGGTGAGCCGGGTTTCCGAGCTGGATGATAGCTCGAGAGAACCATGTAAGATAAAAGCTTAGCATCTAACTAACTAACGTTGCAACACCCCGGACCGGTGCCTATTCGGTATCAGATAAAGTGTTAGCGAGCGACTGCGCTGTCGCATGATGTCGAATGATAATGGCGTTTCAATTCAGATATCTCGCACGGAATCCGGTGTCAAACCCTTGGGCTTCGTAGTTGGTAATCTAACGTGCATGATGTATACGATAGAATCTTCCATCCATGTATTAGCTTTGACGTCCGGTATGCCCCACAGTTAACTTGACGGTAGTTGGGATAAACCCCAAATTTAGAGTTCACTCTTGACAGCTCCCGTATTGACGCATTAGTTATCAAATGGTAATTGCTGGTGATAATGTGCGTACTGAGGAGACATAGTATGTAGTCGCGTCGTTATGCATCCCGTACGTAGGAGGAGTACTCTTCCCCGGACCCGACGAATACCCGTGCCTATATCGGCGCACGTGTAGGTACGGGTAGATAGAACGTAACGGAAATCTAAATGAGCGGTATAATATAATACTGCATAGTATAATACATTCACCACCGTTTCGATTATCTAAGATTCGCAACAATGCTAATTCGAAATATATTAATTCGAATCACTAGCAAAACCGTTAGATTTATTTTGATTACTCCCAATATTTCATAAAAATAAATTGGATTTGTAAGCTGTACGGTAAGATCAATGTTTGGTTTACCTGAAAGCCACATGCATCCCCCCAAAACGCCAATATACCGAATCCCAATCCCACGTCTGCCCCGAAACTTTTTTTTTTTCCTTTCAATTCGTTTGCCTAGCATGCACCCAAGCTGTCACCATATCGCGGTCAAATGGTCCCAAAACGGTAAAACTCCGAGGCATAGGGTCTTTCCATGACATACGCCGTTCTGTTTGGCGGCGTGGTGGCGGGTAAGGTCTCCACCTCCTCGCGAGGTTTCGTACTCTGCTGCCTTAAGAAAAAAAAGACGCACAAGCCTTGTCAAAGTTTTTCTAGAAGTCAAACCAATTGCTTGCTATATATAATTCAATACAGATTCAACTGTACAGATTGTATTGTATACTGTATAGTATCGCAGAAAGCCGTTGATTTATATACCACGACGGACCGTGCGCCAATAATTGACACTTATTAAGATCTGTTTCCATGGATTTGAACGTCACGACTGCTTGGGATTAATTGGGTTTCACTATCATATCGACGCACAGAAGTTGAATCGCTTAGTAAACCTGTACCTCGCATCTTGGTCACACAAACGAAAGCAAAGTGCGATTGGTCGAAGAGAGTAAAAATTTTATTATCTCAACTTGAGACACATACTGTACTTCCAAAATGACTTCTCGATGTATCGATTTTCGGCAGGTTTCAACAAAAGACTTTTTCCATTGTATGGAACTTAATTAATTGTGTCGCATGTGAAAATTTGGCAGGAAAAAAAAGCTGGGAGCAAGGTACACCGAGAAAACCTTGCCCTAGGGAGCAGTTTTATATATCATGACATGAAGGTGGATAGCAAGCGGTTTTACGGCACAGTTTAAAAAAAGAGTTCGGCTTCAAAGCTTAGTGTATTTTCGTGATACCCGGTCCGGACGAAGATACTCCGTGTAATAATCTTTTATAATTTCTTGGAGGCTAGGATGTTCAACTCGACTATTTACTTCTAGATTAAAAAGATAATAATAATGAAAGGAGGAAAAAGGAAAATTAACGATCCTCTTCGATCGAGCTTCGGCTGCCCGGGAGTCGACTCGCTCGGGTCAATCATCGCGGAAGGAATACCATGAAAGCTGCATATGATACAACACGGAGAAGGAAAAGGAAACATACAAAAAAAATATCGATACACCAAATTTAAAGCAAAGTATACGTATAAGAAGCTAAAGTTAAGTAGATGACAGGAATAAGGGCTAAGCTGAAATATACTATCATAAACAAGTAGGTGGAAGGATTGGTTTGAAAAAGATAGGTAGAAAAAACCCAGCGATACTCCCAAGCTAGCTCAAGGATACATTGACTAAATGAATAAACCCTATTTCAAGAATAAAAGACAGAGAAAAAAGGAAACTCCACCGAAAAAATAAAACGCCAATTAATCCTCCCATTAAATCCAACCAAGGTTTCTTTTGAGCATCAAAGGCACTTCCAAAGGATATCTAGAGTAATAACGGAGAGAAAACATCATACAATAGAAACAGCGAAAAAATAAATACAAGATAAACTACCAAACCTGTCCCTGTGAATTTAAACCCATCGGATCGTAGTATGAAAACCACTAAATCTTCTGTCCAAACGCAAATGTCACGCCAAAACAAGTATTAAGCGCCTCGCACTCATGTCTAATACTCTTACTCCCCCACCACAGCCCATCCCCGCCATGCTGACCCCCGCTCATGATCGGATTAAACCCCCTGTACAGCTCCTCGTAAAAATGTCGCCCGACGAGCACCATCACCCGCGCAGCATCAGGATCAGGTCCCTGTCCGCGAGCTATATTCTTCAACTTGGGATTAAACGACGCCGGTAGCGCGATCCTACTCCGCTTGACGTTATCGAACCCGGTCTCCTGTAGGAACCCGAGGACTTCGTCCGACGGCTTGATCGCGTAGTTGTCCTCCAGCATTTCTCGCAGGATACGGGTTTCCAACCATTCGCGTAGCAGATCGCCTTGTTTGGTGAGTACCGGATCGACGATTTGCAGCTCGATCCAGCCGCCGGGGCGGAGGACGCGGTTACATTCTTTCAGGATGGGGATCCATTCTGACAGACGGATGATGCTCGGGAAGGATTTGGTGGAGATGACGTCGAAGGAGTTGTCCGGGAAGGGGATTGGGGAGTTCGGTTGTGGGATGAAGAGGGCGTGGTGGTTCAGAGGTGCTGACCACTGGCAGGGTGGGTTGGATATATCTTGCGAGGAGACGGAGTAGACTGTTACGTTGGGGTATTTGGCTGCCAGAACCCAGCCGTCGGCTATATTTTCACTGTATTAGTATTGTAACGATCAATTGGGTTTTTGTGGGTGGTGGAACTTACCAGCAGAACCATGGAGATGCAGTAGTCTTCTGCCATCAGTTACGTGAGCGTCGAGGAGATATTCGTGCGCGTCGCTTTGCAATGATTTACCGAATGTCAGCCATTCGGCGGCAACGAGTGCCCATAACCGTTGCTCGAACGCGACTTCCTGCAACATGGCGTTATCCGAGTCTTGACCACCGCTGCTGCTCCAGTCCTCGCTCAACCTTTTGAACATGATTTTCAACCCGGCGTTTTCCATCTTTTGCAGCGCGGCTTGGAAATTATTCCTCCCCGCGCTCGCAGATGGAGGCAGTTTATCCGAGGTGATCGCTCTACTCGGCGATCTTGGCGATGGGGATTTCGTATCCACGGATAGATGGTTCTGGTATCCGAGGGCATCGTATGACGGTAAGATCGCGGAATTTGGGTTGGAATTTGTGACTCGCGGGTGGGACTGTGTTTGGATCGGTTGGGGTTTTGGGTGCACCATTCGATCTCTGGTGCTCGGTCGAAACTTATAGTTTGTCTCGTGCTCCGCGATATAGAACGATTGCAGCGAGTGGTCGATACTGTCGATTTGCGATTGTCCGCCGCTGGATTCTGTGCCCGACAATCCGCTTGCCCCGGATCCTACTCTGGCAGATCTTGGTGAACAGATTGAAGGCTCGTCCGAGGAACCGGTTAGGATCGGGCGTAAGCTAAAGTCTGAAGCGATTCGGTTTGAGGGGAATTGACGAGTTCGAGCGCTAGATGGTCCATCTGTCGACATTAAAACCGCATTAACAATATTCCTCAAAATTTTATTTCAAAAAAGCAATTGAACATAGAATGCACAAATAGAACGACAATAGAACTTACCATCAGGCGTAGGCGGCACAGGAATACTCGGTGGCGGCATCGGTGGCTGCCGCGAGATATCATCTCCGGACAACGGTGGAGTATGAGGACTATTAAACCCACTACCACCATAGCCCTTCGGTATCTGCAACGACGAAGTATCCAGTGCGGTCAAGCTAATCTTCGGTTCAGGCACTATACTATCAGCTTCACTCCCCGCCGACAGAGACACCTTCTTCTCATGCGCCCCGCTGCCATTATCCTTCGATTTCCCGAAAAACCCGAACCGACTTTTCGGTTTCTGCGACGAAATACTCGCGGGCGCTTGTTTGTGGCTCCCCGCGGCGCTGGACGCGGCGGAGGAAGTCTTCCTGTTCGAACTGGGCGTCGGCGACGAAGATCGCTCGCTGGAATTGTTGGTCAGGACGGAGCCTTCTCTTTCTGCTGCTTTTCTCTGCTTCCGCTGCCCGACGGTCTCTCTATCCCTGGGATCGCCATAATCGAAGCCCGCACCGAACATTGTGATATTATATTATATTATGCGAGACCCCTGGTTATAAGATAGCCGAGGATTTTTTCTGTTTTAAAATCTGTGGATCTATAGTTGCATAAACCGGCGTGGAAAAGCGGAAGCGAGAACGGCGTTTTTTTTGGTATAACTGTCGTTGTTGTAATGTTGAATTCCGAACTCGTATTCCGAGAGCTAGTGTATATTCGAGAGGGGCGAAATTCCTCTATCTATGGTTTCCGAGGTTCCAGCTGGGGCAAGCTATGCTATGATACGATATGCTATGATATGCTCTATGATATGATATGCTAATTAGAAAAGACTAATATATCAAAGAATCGAATCACACTTGCGAACAAGAGACTAGCTCGCAATCCCCGTTTGGCCAGGAGGACCTTCGGAAAATATATGGGGCACCTTCCCAATTATTTCTCTTCCCTTGTTCTCGTGCATGCAGAGAAGGAAAAAAACTGCACAAAACGAAAAGCAAAGAAAATAAAAAGAAGAAAGGGAAGAAGAAAAGAAGAGGGAAAAAGCAAAAGAATTCCGCTTGGCGGGGCCTGGCGATACAATATGGACAGTTGATTGTGTGCAAGTTGAAAAAAAAGCTCGTCACAAAAAACTTCGGGCGATGACATCGACGGTACATGCAAAGCTGCCTGTATCTGAGGCTTTCTTTTCCAGCGTGCGGCGTGAGAGAGCGGTTCGGGGCTGGCCTTAGCTTCTCTGGGCGGGGGGAATATTCGAAATGGAGGGTGGTGGGCCTCGAGAAGGCAGCCGACCTGGAACAAAAAAAGAAGCAACAGAATTAATTCGAAAATTCTACAAGGGCTGACCCTCGAGAATGAAGGAATTAGAATCACGATGCGACGTATGATATTGGAACAGAAGGGAAGGAGGTAGTCAGGAAGGGCGGCAGTAAGTGTGTATTTGTACGTACGGGGATTCTACTGGCAAATACCTTTTCGCACCCTTGGCGATCAACAATCGATTGGAACGAGAGTAGAGGCAGGTGAAAGAACAAGAAGAATTAGAGAAGAAGAGACTCGGCCGGGGCGGCAGGAGATGTTAATTAAACAGGAATTGCTAGTTTCGAATTTCGGGCGGGATCGAGACGACGGCCTTTGAAGACGCAAAAACCAACGTCGCAATTGAAAATAAAATATGCGGCGCGTAGTCGTATTTTCGGTTCAGGGTGTTACAAGACCGACGAGGTTAGGTATCTAGCGAGCGAGAAAAAAGAAGTCATTCGAAAGAGAGATCCGATCGATGATCCAATCGTATTCGCCGAAGGAGCTAGACGTCTGGCCGTACCTAGCCCGTTAGTGCGAACCGCGGAAGCTAAAAAGGACGAATTAGAAAGGCCGGCCGGCTACAAGCTGCAAACTTGGTGGAATTGTGCACGATCGCACAGCTTTTCTTTCTTTCTTGCTCTTGTTTTTTCAGCTCTACAGGGTGCAGGGGACTATGACTGTGCGGTACTTCGTACCGTGATATGCTGTGGGTATACGTACTTGATATGAAGATATGTGTTGCAAAATAATTCAATGCGACGCTGGGAAATTTAATCGTTCAATCGTAAATGGTAGCTCCTGTATTCCCTGTCCCGGCTCGACGATATATACTTTAAATGTTTTCCTGAATCTCAAAGGGGAGATGAAATGATATCCTCCTGGCTTCCGTATCGCGACGGCGTCTCCTACTGGTTTGAAGGAATGATCAACGACGAGGGTTGATTGGAAAGGGCTCGCTGCCTTCGATACTCCGCGGTTGTATGGGTTCTGATCGGTCAAAATCTATCTGATCCAGAAGTAGCGTATATGTACTATACTTACCGAGCGTACATACATTACACAAATTCAGGAATGCGGTTGGAACAGAGTAGCTCATTTATTCTGCAGCACAATCACCACACCTGCAGTTAATAACAATCAAAACAGCCTGGTGGTGAAATCCGGTACCTGACGTCCGAGCTTAGATTGACATCCGAGCTGAAGTAGATACCATGTTGACTTTGGGTCCCTCTATCTCCAGTAGCTTCCTTCTCTCACACCGTTGTAAGATTTCAGTAGAATATTTGAGACTTGAGATCAAATCTCTAGTATAATTAGCATGGCAGCTCCTGTTATATATCATGCGAACGTTCGTATCTATCCAGCGTAGGTGGACCTGCCCGCAACCGACCGCATCCAACATTTCACCCACAATTCATGAAACAGCCCCGCCCACGAGGAATTCCGAGCTTCTTCCTCCCCAACATCTGCACAGCCGGTGCATAGATATATTGCTTGGGGAAATATTTTTGGTCGAAACCGGATCTTCCCTTTGCTTGGATATTTTAAAAGAGGGCGTTGAACATCAAACGTCTACCTACCCAAAAGGGCGGGAGACTGGAGAAAACGGTACCGAATACGTGTATACCGCAATTGTAAAAAAAAAAAAAAAACAGGTCTGACATGTGCTCACATGCGCTATCACTGGTTCACACGCTGCGATCATATGCAATTCCCGTTTGTTTATTCAATTTGGAGACGCCCGATTACTTTTGGGGATGCAGATAGCGCATTTTGGTGGCAAGCAAGTTATAGCAGCCTAAACACAGCTTACAGCATCTGAGAACCTTCGTAAAACCAAGCTTAGAGACAAAAAAACAGCCACATGGTGGGCCAATCGAGTCTCGCTCAGATACGTAGATTGAGCGAGAAATTCGAATCTGGTGCGGTCCCACCCCAGACACGATCGGGTCTCTCCCATAATTTCGGAACCAGTGTCTATTTCGAGATCCGGTAAAATAATAACTCGGTATTGTTGGCTGTCAGTCCTGTCACGTTTTATCGGCTGCTCGTCTCGTTTCCGGCAGGAGGTTCATAATCTGAGGCTTGCATGGTGATGGAAATGAGGATGTCTTAGCTCCGTTCGCCCAGTCAGAGGTATTATTCCGGGGCACGATCATGGATCGAGGGATATCAAAAGCCTCCAACGATGGCTGATAATAGTAGCGTCAGCTTTTGAAAGTAAGGGATATTCCTTGAGGTTGAAAGAGAAATCCTATCCCGTCTCGGTATCCTACTGAACGAGGAGACGGCAGCTCGTGGGAAAATCGAGACCCTTTGATGCAGCTGAGATATTAAAATTGAATCGCGACCTCATCCATGCAAGTACTCATGTTTGGAGATATTCAAAATATATTTCTCTTGTTTTTTAATTAAGAAAAGGCTTAAGACAAGAGACAATCAACAAACTCTACAATGCGGAAGAATCAAATCGATCTGTGCCCTGGCCAAGCTGAGAGCTGAACAAGGAGTCGGTGCCAGTCTGTGAGTTTGGGAGCTTGCGTTGGCTGAAAGAGCTTGAACCGCCCGTTCGGATTTTCATGAGTTGCTGCCGTCTCGGGTCGAGATCGAGGTCGATGTTTCGGGATCCAATGAAGACTGATCGATCAAGGAACCAACGATTCCTGGCAACAGCATTCACCCTTGCATGAAATGGACAATCGACAAGTCGCAGGTTCTTGTTGTGAGGGGTAAGCCTCGGCCTCGGCTTGATCATCAGACGGTCTCCTCGATTGAATTCACTTCAGCCGTGTGTGCTTTGCGCACGCTTAGCTAAAGCAAGGAGAGCAGGCGAGAGAGGAGAAAGAACCAATCTCGCCGTGCACAGGACTCAAAGGGAGATGAAGATACCTCATATCAAACTTACATTCTCCAACGGTACCTGCGATGGCAAACGACAGGTTGATATGCTCCGAGAGCCGCTGGAATCGTTAAACTTCGCGGTACCCAGCGGACCCTTTTTTTTCTGATATCAAGTTTTTACCAGGTCCCCGTTCGAATATTCTGTCATATCAATTATCGCTCCGCAGATGGCCGCCGCCACGTTTTCTGGCAGTGCCGAGCCTCAAGTGCATGAGTCGGGGTGGAGGTATATCGCGAAAAAAGGTCATCCTGATGAGGTTGATATTCGTACCAAGAAAACCCCAAGAAGAGATAATGCAGAGAAATTATCAATATAATTTATGGTATCAGATATCATACTATTCCGTCGATATTGATATGGGGGCACTTGTTTATCATCGCTCTACAATAATGTAATATCCGCTAGTTAGCTAGCTTGCCTCGCAGGGTTGCGGCGGATACCGCACCGCCCGCTATTACGCTTGCGAAAAGGTTGAGGTCGAGCTAAGAGGACCCGCTCCAAGCAATTGGATAAGATTTGTGGCCCAAAGAGAAGCAGAATTGCCCCTTCAGAAACCGGTCTCGGACCTCATCAGTCTCCTGGGTTCGATTGGACATATAGGTACGAAATTGATATCTGCACCGTCTGGTGTATCAGCCGTGGAAGATGGATGGCCCTTGCTTCCCAGGAACAAGGAGGATTACGACCGTATCGCGCGACGGTGTTAAAGCAGGGCAACGGCCTGGTTGGTGGAAAGGCGGTGTGAAGCTCGAAAGTGGTGATATAATTATTATCGGCCATCACCTATCCGGCATGTGCAGGAGGCAGAAGCAGTTTTACTTGGCTTGTCGGACAGGGGCAGACAGGTAGGCTCCGATGCGACCAGGAGGCCATGATGATGCATGGAAGCTGGGCGTGGGTAACGTCGTTCGATCGTTCGGCGGACTGGCCGGGGTAGAGACATTTCCCCAGAGGCAGCCAGAAAAAATAAAATAAAATAAAATAGATAAATAAATAAAAAATTGGGGTGAAAAATCTAATTCTTGGCGAAGACACATTCCTTTTTCCATCCCTCCCGCAGGTGTCTTGTTCGCAGGAGGTACGACGAACCGAACATCGTTCTGTATTTTCTTTCTTTTCTTTTCCTGTCCTGTCTTTTCTTTTATCTCAGAGAAAGCAAAGAAGAAAGAAAGAACGGTGTATGCGCAGGTTTCAAAGGGCGACCGACAACCACCACGATGATTTGCCCTGTTCTGGCGGCCCTGAGCCCCCAACTGCCAACCGCATCTGCGACACTCTACAAAAACCTCTCCACCTCCCACTCCCTCAATCGTCTTTTTTATTATTTATTTTTTTATTCTCCAGTTGGATAGCAGCATATGACCTTGCTCTTTCGTTCATCGTTCTTTTTATTTTCCCATTTACTCGTTCTGTCGTAGATTTGACATATTCGTCGTCTACATCACTGCGCAGGACAACCTCGTCTTGCAGTATACCCGGTAGTATACGACTCCAACATCCAACTCGTTGAAAATGGACAACGTGCGAAGATGGGTCGAAACCATCGACAACCAAGTCGCCTCGACGGCTGTCGGTCACTACTTTCGTCTTGAGGGTTCCACTCACGTATGTTCTCATCTTCTTTCTAATTGTTATTATTATTATTATTATTATTATTATTATTATTATTATTATTATTATTATTATTATTATTATTATTATTATTATTATTATTATTTGTGAGAATGAAGCTAATCGCAATTGAATATAGTCCAAAGCGCGGAAGGGTGCCCGCTTCCTCAATGAAGTCCGTGCTGGAATTACAATCTTCTTCAGTACGTCGCCTCAATTATTTTGATTGCCGTATAGAACTGTGCTAATATAACATCCAGCCATGGCATACATCATCTCCGTCAATGCCACAATCATTTCTTCGTCCGGAGGCACCTGCGATTGTAATCGCGAAGGCAACCCTGACTGTTCCAATGTTCCCGAATACGACCAGTGCCTCCTCGTCCTCCAACGTGACCTGATCACCGCTACCGCTGCCATCTCTGCTCTCTCCAGTTTCTGCATGGGCCTTTTCGCCAACTTGCCAATTGCTCTGGCACCTGGTATGGGTATCAATGCCTATTTCACCTACCAAGTTGTCGGTATCCGCGGTACAGGTCCTGTCCCCTACCGCCTGGCCATCACCGCTGTCTTCATCGAAGGCTTGGTTTTCATCGCACTGTCTCTCTTCGGCATGCGTCAGTGGCTTGCCCGTGTCGTTCCAAACTCCATCAAAATTGCTTGTGGTGCTGGTATAGGCCTCTACCTATGTTTCATCGGTCTCACGACCTCTGCTGGTATCGGTGCCATCAATGGTGCATATGCTACCCCCGTCGAATTAGGCGGTTGTCTCGACCAGTACAGAGATGAATTCGGGCAGTGCACAAGCCACAAACTCGGAAACCCCACCGTCTGGATCGGTCTCATGCTCGGATGTCTCCTCACTGCTGTAAGTTTTAACCAATCGCAAACAATATAAAAAAAAAAGAATACTAACAAAACATCCAGTTGTTGATGATGTACAAAGTCAAGAGCGCCATGATTATCGGTATTCTCATTGTCTCCATCTTCTCCTGGCCCCGAGACACCAACTTCACATTCTTCCCCCGCGACCCCCTCGGCAACCAGAAATTTGATTTCTTCAAAAAAGTCGTCACCTTCCACCCCATCCAAACAATCCTCACCGCCCAAGAATGGAACGTCGCTGGTGCCGGCGGCCAATTCGCCCTCGCACTCTTCACCTTCCTTTACGTCGACATCCTCGACGTCACGGGTACCCTCTACTCCATGGTCCGCTTCTGCGGTGTCGTCGATCCGGAAACCGGTGACTTCGAACGCCAAACAATCGCCTACACAACGGACGCAACCATGATCTCCATCGGTGCCCTCTTCGGCACCTCTCCCGTCACTGCCTTCATCGAATCCGGCGCCGGTATCGCACAAGGTGCCAAAACGGGCATCGCAGCAATGTCCGCAGGTATCTGCTTCTTCATCGCCATCTTCTTCGCCCCAATCTTTGCCAGCATCCCACCATGGGCTACCGGTGGCGCCCTTATGCTCGTCGGCTGCATGATGATGAAAGCCGTCATGGGCATTAACTGGAACTACGCGGGTGACGCGATTCCCGCGTTCGCAACATTAATCTTCATGCCCTTCTCATATTCTATCGCGTACGGTTTGATCGCGGGTATTCTCTGCTACACCGTCCTCAACGGTTCCGCGTATGTTATCAAACTCATCAGCCGGGGGCGGATCACGCCTGCCGATGAAGATTTGAAGGAGTATTGGACCTATAAGCTCCCGGAGAACGCGTCGACGCCGTGGTTCATCCGTGCGCTGCGCGGGGAGAAGAGATTCTGGGAGGATACGAGCAAAGATCATATTATGGAGCTTAACTCCGTCGCGTCGGGCAAAGGGGAGTACGAGCGACGGGAGAGCGGGCATCAATCGCAACCTAGCCAATAGTTTGTAGATAGTATAGTGTATTTTTCTTTGTTATTTTGCGGTTTTAAAGTTTTTGTGGGAACCCATTTGGTGAACGGTTTTTTGGTCGGCGGCATATTACCTGCTTCGATTTTTATTTTATTTCGATTTTCTTGGATAACCCTGGTTTGGTTCACTACGAGTTTCCTTTGTTCATACTTCATATTGTAATCTTTTTTCAATTTTTACCAAGGGCATATATTATCGTGTACCTAAAAACAGGATATCCTCATTTACCATATTTACCACGCACAATATAGAATCTACTCTTTTTGTGCATCAATTTACCAATTTTGAATTCTCGATTATCAGGACGTTGCATTATAGATTCCATATCAATATCATTCTCCATGCCTGCATGGTTTCTCATTTGTGAAAAACAATTACCACATTCCTAGTATGGCATACCTCCTCCAGCCGTGTATCCAAGAATTTGATATACAAGTTAACATGAACCCTATGCCTTTCAAATCTTTCGAGAAAAAACATCGTATTAACCCCGCCCTTGTGCTTGTGCTTGTTCTTTCATTTCGAATTCCGACTTCAAGCTTCCCGAACATAAAGAGTTACCCGAAACATCAGATACTTTACAAAATCCAAACAGAGACGGAATTATTTAACCCCTCATTCTTTTGATCGATTGATTGACATAATACAAAACCACGCTTATGCCCCGCCGGGATGAAAAAGCCGACTAAACCCCTTGCATAATGCCTGCGGATTGGGTCTCGGGAGATATTGAAATGAAAAATGCCGAGACAAGTAATATTTCGTAGAATGGATCTTAATATGGGAATGATGATCGATTATCAGACACTAGCCTCTTGTCCTGTTGGCCAAAAATTGATCATACCGAACCCCGAACGATCAGGTTCATCAAATATTACGCAACTTGATCGATACTACACTGACCGGGTGATATCCCCGTCTTCAGTAAATAGTGTTTTATCTCGAGACAACCTACATCAACCAGCGCGGATTTAGGTTGACGTAGACATATTCGCCATCGATCCGCCGGTTAGCAAAGGTAGATCATGTATGCAGGGTAGCAGGTATACCGATGGCAGGAGTTAACCTTTTTTAAAAAAAATCCCGTACCTGCATGTACCTGCATGGCGCACGCGGATCCGGCAGTATCTTGCCAGCAGGATAAACTCCGTTTTGGTACCTACTAGGTAGCTAGCTACTCGTGATCAGTAGTACCGTGCATATACGCTCGCCTGAGAACGTATATAACTAGCATATTGGAGTAGAAAGTGCTCTATTGAACCGCATACAAGTTTGTGGTAGGAAGTTTATGACGAGAGGGACACCCGGTATACCCCTTTCGCGACATCTTAGATTGACATATCGATACTAGCTTTGCCTCTTGTGTACGTAAGGAACGATATAATGTTATGCCTGGCATGGCGGGTATTTGGTATCGTTACATATATGTTTCTGATGTCTCTTGTCTTTGTATATGCTCTGCCCATTGATCCTTGTCGTATTACGGTGATGTAGACAGGGCTTGGATATCATCTATGCATTCTCGTGATGGGAAAATCATTACTGAGGTTATACATTATGTCGCATCGCATATTGTCTCGTGAACCAAACGGTCATGTCAGCGTTTGGTTCACGAGACAAATCGAATAAGCAGCTGTAGACCAATATCGGCTATTATAACTTGGGTCGATTGCAGAAACACAAGTTCCTTCTAATTTCATGAATTTAATCTGAACCTAGGATTCAATCGAACGAGCAAAATAGTTAAAACACCCGCATTCCTCAAATACGAAGTCTCAGACCCAAAGTACCCGATGCGCATCTATCTCACATCCCAAATCGCACCATGCCATATGAATACTAACAAAATTAAACAGTATTTTCGAACCGAGATCTTTTATGCATGACGCATGAACGTACGTACAGTGTGCACATGTGCTTGTGTCTCGGGAGGGAACATCAGACGTGCATATGGCAGGTAATATGAAAAAAAAAAAGGATAGTATACGGGAATAACAGCTGCTTCAAGTACGCCCTTACCCGGTATCAATACCACACACACCCCGGTCCCTGAATCATCCACGTTTATATGCAGCTAGGCGGTTATAATTCTCTACTTTTTTGCATGGCAGAATTGAAGAATTATCTCGTTTGAGATTTCCCGCTTGTACGTATAGCTGTTTCGACCCGAACACGATATATCTTGCCACGTGCGATCGAAACCGCAGATCCAGATGCAAGATGCCTAATTTAGGAAACTTTTGAATTAAACCTGTCTTGAGTGTTTTAAAAGCGGTTACTCGTGAAGGTAGCTGGTTGTCTCGGGGTTTTATTGTTATACGTTAGATATCTTATCCGAAACTTGGATAACAGGCAGTAAGGCCACGAGGACAAAGAAGACATGTTTACATGAGCAGGAGATATCATGGACAGGCCGTCAGTTGACGGAAAGCTAGGCTCATGGAATATCATGGTTATGCATGGTTATGCATTTATCGAGACACGGTGAAGCGAAGCGAGGATGGTACGACGTAGAGGGATACAATGCGGTGGAACGGTGCTACGAGAACATGATGAGGCAGAAATAGGAGGGCGGCGGTACTACTGGACCAGGTTTTCTCCCCGAAACTACAATCTCAGACATCTCTGCCCGGATTTGCTTTCAATTTTTCTTACCCGGTAGTCTTGAAGCTGAGCTCGAGTGCACGGCAAGACATGCTAGATAGAAAGGTGCTACAAGTCTCTAACTCGAGTACTCCTGTTTGTTTCTGCCTCGCTCAAACTCGCCAGGTTATGGCATTTTCAATGTTGGATTCTTTCTCAGCCTGGATACTCGTTAACAAGTACGTATACATACAGTCGAGGCCCGTGACACGTTGGACTGTTGGGTCCAACTTGCAGAACGTTAACGTTATGGCATATTTCGCAGAGTGAACAGACATAAAGGAATAGATGCTTCTCCTGCTGTTGGAACTTACTTTGAAGGGTTTCTTATTTGCCAAACCTTTCAGTATGTGTATTTTCAATGCTGTTGAACAACGGCTGGCTCGTGCTGTGTGTATCGGCATGGATGAGATGCATGCCGATGCCCACGTCCAGGATACAGCTGCACAGATGCGGCGACCCGAGATTGCTTCGATATATAATGTGCCTCGCGTTTAACTCCACCCGAGATCTCTAATTGTAAGATGTATGTGGCCACCATATTTTTTGACAAAGTTGTCTTCTCGTTCACACGTTGTAGCTATGAGACTGTTGGTTAATGTGAACTAGAGCTTAGCTGGAGTGTAGAATTGAAAATACAACATCGTACAAGACATGTTTGAGGAATATATGTGATATGGCGTACTTCCGAAATATATCCTCAGCACACTACCTAAAGTTGGACTTCGAGACCTATTCAAACAGATGTATACGTAAATGGGTGACACCGGTGACACAAAGACCTCTAGAAGCTGAAGTCGAGAATTACATGTGCTCTCCTGTAACAATATCAGATGTCAGATACATTCTGTCTCCGGGCTCCGGCTTTGCTCCATCCTCTCTCTGCTGCCCGAGTTCGTAATTCGATAGTCTGGGAGATCGGTGATGCGAGTGTATGATTGATGCTGGATCTCTTGTCGTCGTGATCGATATCCAGATTCAGACGCGAGGAACAGCACAGAAATAGCACCCACGAATGAATGAAAGACAAGCAGCTCGAACGAACGCTCAAAACGTGGGCAGACGACCTCCTCAACAACACACGTTGATTATTTCCAGATACGAGGATACAAATATAGCACCCTGATATTCCAGATTAAACTACCGCGTTATATCGCACGTTGCGACGGGTACCTCACATCAACAAACTCCACGGATGGTGCCGGAAATAAGATGTAAGTAATACACCATTCGGATCCTTTATGCGTTTTGGGGAGCCGAGCTCGGTAAATGAGCTTAGATTATCTGATGCTATATCGCAGATTCCTGCATGCATGGTCGACCGTAATATTTATTGCGTCTGACCACGCCCTCGCGAAAAATGGAATTAAAAAAACAAGTTTCGAGCGATGCACATGTGCAGCTAGGCCTGGACGGACGACTGACGCCTGCGGAAGACCATCCTCCTCGGATTTGGTTAGCCCTGTCAAAAGAGGCAGAGGCTAGATTCAGCTACCGACGCTTAAGCTCGTTACCCGACGTTGCATTGTCTCCACTTTGCAGCTTGGAAATTGTTCATGTACATTATGTACGCAACTTCCACGTCCGAATCACCAGTTAAAGCACGGACGGTTTCACAGGCGCATATCATATGTGTACTTGGTGTCGCCCGCTGCTTTTCCATCTGGTCGCCCGTTATTTTTATCTCCAAGACTTTTAAAATTGCTTTGGATCTTCGCATCTACCTCAAAATAAGTCCAATCGCTAGCGACGTGCTGTCCTATCTTTGACGAAACTGTCGACCCTGTTGCTATCTACGGAGTATTTAATCCCTGTGCCATGCGATGGTTCGAAAAATAGCAATCCGAGGGACGACAAGACAATCTCCTCAACCTCCCACCGTTTCGACATAAATACTCCCCTGGCGCTGGGTCCTGTGATATTGACCGTCTTGCCTCCAGATTTTTGCTTGCAACCCTCTTAAAGTCACTTTCCTTAAACTTTCTGCCTGACCTTCCAAAAGTTGCGGGTGAAACTCACTTTACTGGCTAGTTCTAGGCAAGCCTTTCCTCACATGGGATTTCTGGCAACATCAAATATTAGTATTATCGCAACTGCCACTCCAATACCACCCACCGAAGGGCTTCGCGAGAGACCTTCAGCGAGCGCAGGTTCACCAGCGTGGGACACGAATCCTCCCAGTTGCAAACGGGGTAAAACTGGATCCGATAACGAGCCTCTTCAGAGAAATACCTGGGATATAGATCCTGTCTGATCTCTCTTGTTTTTCTTCTCTCTCTGTCTTTCATCTCACAGGAATTGAGGTTGCACTGAAAGCGGGTTTTGCTCACCTGTTCATTTTTCCGAACTGCGAGTTTGATCTTGTGCTCTCTGTTCATTCGAACAACCATCTCCCCATCGTTGAAGCCCGCCAAAACCCGACGAAATCGCTGCTCAGCAAGACCGAAACAAACCCGAATGACAATTCATTTCGACGATCAGATCGCGGGAAGCTAAAGGACGGGAAACCATGGACGGAAACGACCAACTCGCGTGGTGAGTTCTTTTTCTCCCATACATTTCGAGGCGTCACCTTGCACCCTTTTTGCGCACCCGCGCGACACTTTGGGAACGTTGACGGCATACTGATACGCAGGATATGGTGTATTCAGGGACATCGGGGCGGTGTTCATGATGGGCTTCAGCGGAACCAGCGTAACCCCGCAGGTGAAGCAGCTCATCGAACAGCATCACCTTGGCACCGTCATGTTGTCTGGGAAGAACTTTAAATGTTAGTGAACACAATCCCGTCGACCTGTCCGTTCTATCGCGGAGATCCCCTATACCCCCCTCCCCTTTAGATCCCCTCGCAAACTTCCACTCCAACTCGGATGGGAAACAAATTGCGAGCCTCATTTCGTAATTCGCTAGGCAAATATATCTAACCGTTTATCAATATCACTTCGTTCTATTCCGATACGAAATAGCTGCCGAGCAAGCCACAAAGCTCATTTTAGAACTCCAGACTATTGCGCGCAACGCCGGCCATCCGCATCCGTTACTCATCGCTATCGACCAGGAAAATGGGGGGCTCAACAACCTATGCGACACGCTGCACATACGGCAGTTTCCTGGCGCGATGGGGGTGGCCGCAACGGGGTCGCCCGAACTGTGTAGGGAAGTCGCGAAGGCCACCGCGCTCGAGGTTTCGAGCGTGGGTGTAAATTGGGTGCTAGGACCGGTCCTGGACGTGCTGAATCCAAACGCGCGGACCCAGCCGTTGGGGGTCAGGACGATGGGACACCACCCGGAAGAGGTGTCGGACTTGGGAGTTGCGTTTATGCGGGGATTGCAGGGTAAGCGGCAATTCCTAGAGCTTCCGAGCTCGAAGAATACTTCTGAAATGAAACCATGCTAACTTGCCCGATGTAGATGGCGGTGTGGCGACTTGCGGGAAGCATTTCCCGTCGTACGGCAACATCGAATTCCAGGGTTCCCCGTTAGACGTGCCAATGCTATCCGATACGTTCGAACAACTCAAACTCCACGGATTGATACCCTTTCGGAAGGCAGTGGCAGCGGATATAGACGCCATCATGGTGGGCGGCTGCTCCATGCCCTCTCTGGGCACGAAGGTCATGCATGCATGTCTCTCCGATACCGTGATCAACAAGCTGTTACGCGAGGAAATGGGTTTCAAGGGCGTGGTGGTTAGCGAGTGTTTGGAGATGGAAGCTCTACACGAGAATATCGGGGTTGGTCAGGCGACTGTCATGGCGCTCGATGCTGGATGCGACCAGATAATCGTCTGTAGATCATTCACCCTACAACAGGAAGCGATCCAGGGCCTGCAGATCGCGGTGGAGAGCACAATCATATCGAGAGATATGGTCGCGGCTGCGGCTGCGAGGGTTGCCGTGATGAAGCAGAAGCGAACCTCGTGGCAACAGGCTCTCAATCCTCCTGGTGTCGATTACCTGTCCATTCTGGAACCCGCTCATAAACAGCTATCGGTGAAGGCATATGAGGCATCGGTCACGATTGTCAGGGACGAAAAGCGGTTGATACCTTTCACAAACTCGTTAGGGCCCGAAGACGAGGTTCTTCTGTTGACCCCGTTAGTGAAACCGCTACCCGCATCACTATTAGCTCAAGCTGAAGTGCTAGCCGCCGCGGCCACGAGGCAAGAAACGCACAGAAGCGATCAGTCATCAACACCGACCTCGTCAACCTCTCAAACCAATTCGAAGCCTTATATGAACAATGATCAGAAAGAGCGAGCTCTTATGATGGGAGAGGGCGTTTTCAAGGAGCTCGGCCGAGCCTTAGCACGTAATACGGGCACGAGGGTACTGCATACCTCGTATACTGCTAATGGAATCCGGCCAGTCCATGAGAATCTTATCGAGCGGGCCTCTCTAATCATTATTGTCACCGCAGATGCGAACCAGAATAGATATCAGTACGGGTTCACAAAGCACATTTCCGCCATCAGCAAAATCCCCACAGATGGTTTTCCGAAAGGAAAATCAATGGCCGTGATTGCCGTGTCATCACCCTACGACTTTTGGCTCGACAAGAGCATCGGGACTTACGTCTGCACTTACGATTTTACAGAGACAGCTATCGACGCTATGGTCAAGATTCTGTTTGGGAGGAAACCGGCGAAGGGCTTACTTCCTGGGAACATCTTCAAGAACAAGAGGCAGCAGCAACAGCCAAAACAGCAATGGTTAGTTGAGCATTGGAAGAAAGCTCGAGATCTCTCTTCTCTGCAGGAGCTCCTTGGTGTCGTGCGGCGCGTGGCTCTGGAGCAAGAGACTGTGCAGCTCGGGATCGAGCTACTTTCCTTACCCGCGAGCGCGTATCTCCTTGACGAAATTGTTCTAAACGACGGCTCGCCCATTCTCGAACAGCAGAACTTTGTGGTTAGAAACTCCTCTACAAGAGCACTCTACGGATTCTGCTCTACCTACTTTAACCCACGGAACGGCCACGGAAGCATCGGCCTCATCGTCGTTGACCCGAGTCGGCGCAACCTGTCGATAGGTAATTCCTTACATGCATCGGCCCTCAGATATCTGCGACAGAAGAAAGGCATCAAACGCATATCAGTTGGTACTCGGTTCCCGGCTATATTCCTTGGGATGCCGATCGCTCCCAATCCGAATATGACCATGTTAAATCTAACGGAGGGCATGGACCCTACAAAAACCTTTAAATTTTGGTTTAGAAATCTGTAAGTTGCACGGACGTCTCCAAAAATGTGAAAATCTCGAAGCACACAGTTTTAACAAATGATTCCAGCGGTTGGCCTGAAACCTCTCACCACCGTATCTACAGACTTTCTCTCAATCACCTACCCAGCTGGGCACCTCCGACAACTATTAGCAAGCAGTTATCGGAAACCGGCATCTCCTTCGATCTTATCTCAGAACACAGCGCCCCCAATGCACCGCTGGCCTACGAGGAAGTCATGCAATTCGTTAGTTCAACAGACAACGGCCGCTCCTTCGATGCCTACACGATTGCAGGTGACGATCTGCGACTAGCACAAGCGAGAATTCTAGTCGCGAGGAACGTTCAAAAACAGATCCTGGGCGCGGTGATATTAGTATGGGGAACCAACGATCTTGGTAAACTAGAAAAATTCACACCGCTGATACGGTCGGTGAATGTGAACCAAAAATCACCGAATATCTGCGGAATCATGTATCCCGTCATCGCGCAGACATCGCTGCGACGGTTGGTGCTTGAGGGATTGGTCGCTATATCCACCAAACATTTCCAGATGCCACACCCTGGAATGGCTGGATTCGATAAAGTTGTATTAGACTGCGTAAGTATATATTTCTGGTTTGTGCGTTATAATTCTGAATGCTAACTTTTGTCGATAGATCGATAACCACGAAGACGTGCAATCAATAATCAGCAGCGGTGGCGGTTGGCAAATATGGCATTCATTCGAAGAGATGGAGTGTTCCCTGTCGGATTTCAAGGCGTCATGAATACCATTTTTACCCTCTTATTTATATAGTTATCTTTCGTGTTTACATGGAGTTTGTTTCTATTTGTTCTCTCTTTTTTTTCTTTTGAAAAACGGATATTCTACGATATCGACGTTTTGGATAGCTGGATCTTTATAGATGTTTGGCTGCCAAATGGGAGGGGCCGCGGTGTTTGCTCGGAGTTATCAGGGAGAAAAATTCAATGGAACAAACGAAGGGTGTACTTTTACAAATACGATTTATGTCTCTTTGCATTTTTATTTTTTGATGGTTATACCGGATATGATGAAATGAATCTGGTATGATTGAAGTTTAGAGAGAGAGGAACCGATGGCTCTTGTTGGTTAACGCCATTTATTGCTGATATGCCACAAGTCATAAATGATAGACTTTTCTGAAAATTGAGTATCGCATTTCAATATTTGATTTATCATCTTAAAGTTTTATATATAGTCTCCTATTTATTTTTTGTCATAATAATAACAATAATAATAACATACACCTAGAAAAATAATAATGTAGGTAACAATTCAAACGATCGTTTCATCAATAATGAGCAAAGACCGAAATACTATGTTGCCGATATCCGAAGACCCATGAATGAGTATAATATGGTTTATGGGCAACTTCTGTGTAAAACAAAAACTTTTCGTTGTTTTCCCCTGTAAATATAACGGAAATCCCGTAGGTTGCAATCCAAGCTGACGCTCGGAGCAGGAAGTCCGGAAAGTTGAACCAGGGTGGTATGGAAACTCAAATGAGAAAGAAACAAATATATATGCGAGTTATGTGGGCAATAGAAGAAGTTATATACTTTCGTTCTAGGTACATGTAAATGAGATTTTAAGAGCAAAATATAGAATGAAGTTTATGATATTCGATGGTAGGCTTCGCTTGTTTTTCGATTGTCAAGGCGATTGAGTGCATCTCCCCGGTAGAGCGTATGGAATATATTTTGCCATCTTGTTCGCTGGGCTATATATATATATGTTGGGAAAAAAAAAGTCGACTTGGTTGAAGATAAGTGGAAAGAGAAGAATTCTGAGGTTGGGAAAAATGAGTGCTCGATTTTTATATCATCCAAAATTTGCAACAGACCAACGCAAACTTTGGTTCCACAAATGACACCGAAAATGCACCTGCCTACGAGACTTCACAGAACGCAATCTCATTGGGCTCCACCACGAGAATATCTGGTAGTCAGCTCAAAATGCCCGTGGGCGAGAGCAAAAGCACGCATGATACGCAAATAGAAGCAATAACATTCATATTCATACATATCCTGAAATTTTGGAAAAGGATAAAAAAGCGAACGAACAAAAGCTGATCAGAAGGCCTCCCAAGGTTTGATATCAAGACATTTTTTTCCATCACAAGAAAAACCGCTAAAACACTAGACAGAGTACAAAGGAATTTTTGTCACATACAAGCCCGAAATAGTCATGAAAGAAAGAAATTAAGAAATGAAGAATAAGTAGCTATAGCTAGAATGAAGAGAAATTTCGCAATTTTGAATACAGTCGAAATCGTAAGGGTAAGAAGAGAAATCGCACGAAAGGTAACAATGAAAAAGCGAGAGGAAAAACTATCATAGAAAAGAATATCGTCATAATCATGACCTTAAGAGCTTTCGCCTTCTTGCCAGAGTTTCTGCAATTCCTCAGAAAGGTAATATGTCGAACGACCGGTTCGGTGCTGGCATTCTCGTATGAGACCCTGTAGGATCTTTCGTTCTTCTTTGCCATCGAGTACGAGACCGGCAGCATAAAGGCACTGCAGGCTGAGAAGATGGTAGGTTTCTTCGCAGCCGGAGAGAGAAATGCCAATAATCATCGCGCTGGCTGTTTTGTATTGCCGTTGCGCGGCAAGGAAGTGCTGGTAGCGGTCATGTGATGGAGGGTGGGCTGCCAAAATGTTAGACACATATCATAGAGTAATCAGGGGGGTTATGGTTTTCGAGAACCTACGTTTATGCATTGTAAGCATGATCTTTGCAAAGTAGTAGATTTGCATAGCAACTCCGCAGCACGGCGGGTTATACCACAGCGTATCGAAAATACCATCTTTGTCTTTCATCCTTGTGAGTGGTTCAAAGCTATCCGGGAGACACTGTTTCCAATCCTCCAGCTTCTTCTCCAGTATTTCTGCTTTTCTAAGCCTCTCGGTCATGTTGAGTTCATTCTTCTCGATTTCGTCTTTCGCACAGTAGTTGATGATCTGACCAAGGATAAACATGACTCGATTACCGAGTTCGTCTTCGCGGAGCATAACCATGCTTTCGGGCGAGGTATCCAGCTGCCAGTAGTCTTCGGTGATGAATGTCGCTCTCCTCTCACGGAAGGCAGCCAAAACGTCTTGACGATACCAAGCCCAGAAAGCTGCCCCTCTAAGTCCGACTAAACTTTCGTGAATACCCTGCGGTTTTATTATCGAGCCTACACCCTCAAGATGTCTCCGAAATTCCTGGTTGGAACCGTCGATAACTTCGAATGTGGAAAGAATGACTGCAGTCGCTAAAAACTCCTCCGAAGACGAAAATCTGCCGTCTACATCGTTCACAAGTGAGTTCTGCATCTCCCGCAGAGCAGCATCGTAGTATTGGCCATACTCGATTTCTGGGTTCGGGTCCTGCACAGGACTCTCGTTTGCGCGAAGGCGGTATTGTTGTTTGGCAGACAGAGCTAGACAAGCTTTCAGGAGACCGGTGCTTTTACGAGCAAGTTTCGGGACCATTATTGTAAAGCGTCTATCAAAGTCGAATATATCAAGCTAGACACACACAAATCGTGAGCACGACAGGATAAGTAGCTTTTTGGGAAAGAGTAAAGACTTACCCATGGACATATCCGGTTCACAAAATTTTTGAATAGCTCAGATTCATGCTCGCTCAGAGGAAGCGGTAAGGCTGCTTCGCGCGGCGCACTTGGAAATGCAATGCCATTGGAGCCATTGACTCCGTTGCCCATACCGGAGTCTGTCGAGACTCTTTCGTATCCTTCTATCCGGGTAGGTTCGAATGATATGGAAGAGCGAGGTGCAGGAGATATGGGAGCTCTGAGCACAAGGTTCAGTGTCAGCTCAGATTGCGTTCTAAGATATCTAGATGAGGGGTTGGATAACGGCAATGGTGACTTACAATATAAGACCTTGGAACTGAGCAACAGCAGCACCGGTAGGTGATATCAAAGCAGACCCTGGGACCTTTAGTTGAGAGGGACTATCCGCAGCTCCTTGCGTGAGGTATGGCGAAGTCGAACTCAAAGGAAGTACAGAAGGTTGACTTCGTTGACGTCTATTCGCAAGACCGTTGGGGGATACAGGATTGGATGTTGGCGATATTCCTTCGTGGTGTCCGGTAGCTACGTTGGCCAAGCTAAGCATACCAGAAACATCAAGCTCGGGGTTGATGGAAGCTATCGACGAAAGAGTTTCATTTTTAACATCCAGAGAAAACCCGGCAGCAGAGAGATCCAATGATCTTCTGTTAGGGTTAGCACCAGCAGCGCCAACCGTACCGGTGCCCTTTTTTGATATCGAACCGGAACGACTGTGACGAAAGAGGCTGTCGGGACTTGGGAAGACGCACTGGCTCGAGACGATTAGCATACGCACGAGATAAATGATCCACGGGACGAGATAACGGAACGAACCGGTCGATTCCCTTTCAGGCAATTTTGGCAATGTGGTTTCTGCTCGTCACACTTGACATGTCTCTTTCTGCAGGTGTTACTTTTTCGGATATGTCAGCCCATAGCTCGTCTCGACACGACCGTTATCAAAAGGGAAACAGATAAAAAATAATTAAAAAGTCGCGCCCAAGTTGTTTTTTATTTTCTAGATTCTTTTTTTCGGGAAACACACAGAACAGGGTCTACGAATCTTGGTAACGAGGCGCCGCAGATGTGGCATGCAATGCAGGGGTTTTCGATTTTCTCAACTTACCATCCGGTACGCACGCGCATGCCCCGTAGAGCACCAGCGACGATGGGTATCTGACCCGAAAGCCGTCGTTCGGGATGAGCCTGCTGACCCGGCTGGGGGGAAGGTTGCGGCTGCTGTGACTGAGACGGCGATGGGTGTTGATGATTGTCTTCCTCACGAAGCTCGGGAACGGTATGATACTCGAAGATAGGCTGGTCAAAGTACTGCCGGCCACCGGGCGATGCGCCCGTCATATCAAGACCGGCATCCGGATTGTTAGAGACTCCGCTCGCATCGAAAGGACTGCCTCCATAGATATGCGGTAGACTTCGTGTCGATGGAGTTGAGTGACCCGACATGGCCGATTGGCGTGGAGGGGCCAAGTGCAAGCACCAGGCTCGATTTCCTCTGCTGCGATCTCCCCACGGCGGCGGCGCTCGCTCGTGCTTTCGCCGGACAAGGGAAACGACACGAAGCGCGAGAGAGAACAAGAGAGGGGAGGGGTGAAAAAAATAAATAAAAGTAAAATATGATATTTTTTACACGAAGCCAGGAAGCTGCTGCATGCAATGGCTAAACCTAGTCGAAAACTGCGAGATCGTAGCGCAACAGTGGCTCCGGATCACCTTTCATTCGCGTGTTTCTCTCGCGCTGTCAAATCTCGGGTGGATGACTGCAATTGGCGAAAATTTTAGGGGCGAGGAAAAAAGAGGTGTGCTGCGAAGGACGGACAGCCAGTAGCAGGCCCAAGAAGGTCCGATATCCTCGTCACGTTACCGCGAAGAGAAGGCTGGGGGGGTAGGGTCGAAACGAGCTCTCTGCAGAGCCTTAGCTTCGTCCGCTGCAGAGCGTGGAGAAATTAGTAGGCGAGACGAATTCGATGGGAGATGAAAGAGTTAGAGAGAGAATGGAATACTCGCGACTGTCGTGGAAGCGATTCTCGTCTGGATATGAATCTCGAGACGAAGTTGAGCAAGTTCTGAGGCATGGCATATCTGATCGATGGAAACCCCCTATTCGCGCCCTCTCATTGGGAGAAGCAACTTTGAGCAATCGGTGGCCGCTGGACTGGGTCATGGCCTAGCCGGGCGCCTAAGCATGCAGCCGAGTGGAGTCGCCAGCTGCAACCTTTCATCTTGCCGTTGCAAACATACTCGAGCGTATTTCTGCATTTGACCGCGAGTGCTCAATCACTGTGCGCCGTCATTCAGGGCACACGGCACGGAATTTCTAAGTATAGATATACGCTTTCGTCAACATCTTGGGTTTATGGTGGAACAGGTTCAATATTAGAGATTCGCGGCTGGTTTATTGAATTTTCTTCAAATCTGCGCGTATATCGAGTCTTCCCGGCCGCTTTTTACGTCAAATAGATTAACTATTTTTTAAAAGTTCAGGCGTTGTGTGAACTTAATGGGAAAAATTCCCTAGAAAACTTTCTCGCAGACTACGAGCGTCTTGAAGGTATACCCCGTTTGGAAGCTCCGAGTTATCGCCACCTGTTTAACCGAACCATCTACGGATCTATAAATAAAAGAAATTTAGATATCAATCAATGTACGTATACGTCGATCGAAAAGAGACCGAATTGAATACAAATAGACTCCATGGATTATATAGTCCGTCTTTCTATATTTATCTCGATACTGGATGTATCCGACAGACGTCTGAATCGCGCCTTTCCAAACAACATGCAGGATTCCCAGCCGGCCCAGCTTAATAAATTAAGCGCATAGAGCGGTCGCTGAAGCATCTATCTCGATTCGCGACAGAGAAAGACAAGTTGATTCGGTTCAATGCTCCGCCTTATTATCTGCAGCCGTTAAAAACTCCCGCCTGCTAAAACGTGCAAAACCTGACACTGCACTCACTGCACGACATTAATATACCCATGCACCACGCGACTCGCTCACCATGTCTGATTAACCTGCTGTTGGACGGTCGCTTCTTTTTTCTATCATTTTGGATCTGACCTCAATGCTTCTTTGGAACTCTATGCATATTTCCCATACTGTAGTTTCGTTATACGACGCTTTGACGACAGTTAACTTTCGTGGCAAATCCGAACATGCAGAAAGTTCGCGCTCAAGGCTTGTTTAAAGTTTCGCTAGCAGTTAACTCGCCGTGAACTTACGAACCGCAAAGTGCCGAAACACGATCCGTTCTCTCTCCAGTTGTGGTCTGACAGTGAGCTCCGACTCGGAGATTATTCTTCCTCACAAAAGAAACTCGAAGCTTTTCACAATTGCCATTTGCCACGTTTCAAAACATCAATAAGCTTGAAGACCACAACATTCCATTGCATCGAGAGTGAGATTCTTGCGGTCGTTTTCGATGCTCCTTCTCAGTTGCAGGCGAGCACAGAAGCCAAGTAATAGATAGTATGGATTTGGAAGCATAAATTCTCAACTTGTGTGTGTCGTACGACTGCAACTCGGAAAATCTCTGTTGGTATCGATATATCTTAAACGGTACACCACGATCGAGTTGGATCTTGACATTTCCATTTCCGGTTCGATTATCCGCGATTGAGTGTTTCGATCGACCGTAGAGTTTGGGAAAGACAATTTCTTCCCTTCTCTTTCGCTTCCTTTTTCCCGTGTTTCCAGAAGTTGATTTCGGAGATCTGAACATGGTGAAATTGTCGTGCGCAAATGATATCAGAATGCGAAGAAACAAATCGGGCAAATGCTTCGCCTCCTACCAATCGATGAAAGGACTATCAGTCGCATATATATGATAAGATGTCTGACATGGTTCGATATACTTTTCGACCGAGAACGGCAATAAAAGATTTTTTGTTTTCCATTTTATTTTGCATTTCTGTGGCTCAATGGAAAAAACTCGCCGCGTCAATGCTCAAAGAAAGCAGAAATGATTGCCAATGACGGCACAGCATACCCATGCACATACCCCAGAAAATTTGATAGTGGGCCAAGACTATCACAAGCTGCCTTCCTCGGACATCAGAAAAGCTTAACAAACAACTAGCATCTGATCGTGCGCACTGCAAAAGGTGTGTCTGGTCGCATCGGCCATAGTCCCCAAAGTGGAAATGCGCAAAACCCCACTCGCACCTCAGATAGACGTAAAGTTTTTTGTGCTTCTTCAAGCGTTTCAATGACTCCACGGCGCACTGGTGGGTGCAGATTATGGGGAGGTAGCAGCTAGAAGCTCGAAGAATTGAATCGAGCAGGGTCTTGAATGAGATCAAGAATCACCGTTTCCTGTGTATTGTAGTCGACGCTCGCGCGATGATCGAATTTGAGCAAGCCTGCATCCACCAGCTAGAGTCGGTAAGAGATATGGGCTCGAAGGGTGGCAGGGCCATCCAAGTCGTCTCTGCTGCCTTGGGACCGAAGAATGATGTTTAATTTACAAGTACAGGATCTTGGAAGCAGCGGATTTGGACGGATACGGGCAGGCCTAGTATCCGCTGCAGGCATAAGACCGGGCTGCGAGTAAGCTGGGACATTTGCGATTTCCAACCAGATATTTTGTACGTATGCATTTGATTCGATTGGTCTTGAATCAAATCGCCTTTGAAAGGTCCAGCCGGCAAGCGGCTGCAGGTGTTCTGGAAAGAGAAACAAGACACCGAACTGATACAGACCTGGTGTACCTTGGGCTTGGATTGGAAT
The DNA here is from genome assembly GCA_036971405.1 of Orbilia quercus. Taxonomy (NCBI): domain Eukaryota; kingdom Fungi; phylum Ascomycota; class Orbiliomycetes; order Orbiliales; family Orbiliaceae; genus Orbilia; species Orbilia quercus. The sequence continues at coordinate 1,184,162 of JAJTUE010000002.1, read as the reverse complement.
TGCCGGTCGTGCTCCAAGGCTTGGAGCGTCAAATGTCTCAGTGAGTGTCGCGATAACCTCCTTCTGATTGTGGACGTTAACGTTAAGATCAAAGCATCGATCTTGCGAGCAGTTTACGCAACAACACAGCAGCAGCGGAATGTAACACACGCAGAGAACGAACTCTTCGACGACATGCCAACACTGAATCACATCCAGGAATATACTACTGCCTTTTCTCTGAAGGAATTTAATGGGCGGCTCCGTCAAATTCAAGGCTCGAATCAATCTATTGAACGAAACTGGCGATAGCTCTCCCAAGCCGATTCGAATAAATTTGAATGGCTCCACATCCCGGCAGCTGTTGGTCTTGGATCCAGCCTAGTGTCGAAAAAAAACTTAAGCACCTTCGCAACCAGGATACAGCATCAACATGTGAAGCCGAATTTAGACGAACCCCGGACGACCCACCTTCTCCAGATCGCCTGTGAACGAACTTTTCTAGCCCTCTAGCCAAGATTGCAATCAAGTTCAGAAACAAGAATTAAATCAAGCCGCCATGCTGCACTAGCTTTGCCATGCAGGAACCTAAGGTCGTATTCCGGGGTAGGAGCAGGCACACTTGCCTTCCCTACGACGCACACGTCTCTCTGCCAACCACCTTCCCGAACAGCTTGTCCTTGCTAAGCTGTCTTGAGTCGATGATCGCTAGGGGAAAACAGAAGGGCCTGCTTCTTGGATGAGTCCCACTGTTGCGGCCCATACATGCTTCGGTGCCATCCAGCCAGCCTAGGCTTTTTTCTTCTTTCTCTATTCTGCTCAGAGGAAGGCGTCAAAGTGATGTAGCCATATCTGTCTAGCAGGGGGCAAGTAAACTGTCCGAGGCAGGATCAAGTTGCTAAGTAATTGATCAAAGGGCATAAAAGGCTTCCACGACCCCGATCTCCATATCGTTTCTCTTCTTTTTCCCTTCCTCATCTTACAGTCGTTTAAGCATCTCGAGTGAAACTATCCGATTTACAACACATTCGCTTTGTAATATCCAACAGCGCCAACATTTACATTCTTTAATATATTATCACCTTAATATAATAAACCCTTCAAATCAATCAAAATGAAGTTCTCCGCTGTCACCCTCGTTGCTATCGCAGCCGTTGCCTCCGCCCAGAGCATTGCAGACATCCCAGCCTGCGCTCAAACCTGCCTGCTCCCAGCCCTCCAGGCCACCGGCTGCTCCTTGACCGACTTCAAGTGCTCTTGCTCCAACAACGACTTCGTCAGCGGTTCCACCGCCTGCATCTTGAAGACCTGCTCTGCCTCTGACGCTGAGAGTAAGTTCCATTCCTAAAGTTTAATATAATTATATATATCATGAAGTATTATATCTAACATAAAACTTCTACAGAGGCTGCCAAGGCTACCTACGAGCTCTGCAAGTCCGTCGGTGTCACCATCTCCACCCAGCCCGTCGGTGGTGCTACCTCCGCTGCTGCCTCTTCCTCGGCTGCTGCTCCTTCCTCTGCTGCCGCCACCTCTTCGGCCGCCGCTCCAACTTCGTCCGCTGCTGCCACCAGCGCTGCCGTCCAGACCTCCTATGGCGCCGCTCCATCCAGCAGCGCCGCCGTCACTAGCTCCGCTGCCGTCTCCACCTCTGTCGTTGTCCCCACCACCGTTATCTCCTACACCTCCGTTGCTGGTAACGGTACCGTCACCACCACCAAGCCCCCACCCGTTCAGACCGGTGCTGCCGTCATGGTTGTTGGCAATGCCATCCTCGCTGTTGGTGGTGCCGTCGCTGCTTTCTTCTTGTAAGTTAGCTAGCTATTCGGCTATTGGGGAGTCAATCTTGGCGGATTAGTCTTCTAGGAAGTATATATTGGAGTATATATCTGCATATGTATGGATAACGAAATGCACGCCCGGATCTCGGAGAACCGAAACCAAAAAAATTACCTTACGTAATGAGAGTTTTATTCAATCCAGAGTTTTCTAACATTGGAATCATCTTTTTGGATATTTTTCTCTCATATTCATGTATCATAGTTTCATAATTTCCTAATTATATCTTTCACTTGATCAGAGTACCTGCTTTCTGTCACCTGCAATTCTTTTTTGCATATCAAGAATAATGTTAATGGACACCGGAGAAAACAACAAAAGTTCTGTCGGTTTAATAATTTCCTTTTTACAAATTCAAAGTATACGGCCCCGATACATCTAAAGTATCTTTAAAAGTGGTTCTCAATGCGCATTGATATAATTTTACGACCGTTTCGTTTCGAACCAATCAAAACATAACATCTCGCTACCGTACCTTGTTGTCGCACATACCAATCAATTGCAAGATCGTCGTGTTGCAGAACTTATGTCATGCGGTACCTTTCAGGCTCTATCATTCGCATTCACGTCTCGTCCTGTCGCCAAGGTTGTCGCAATCAATAGCACCTAAATCCCGGTCGCTATGCTTCCAGTTTGTAATTTATCCCCGTTATATTATCCAGGTTAAAATATTGGCCGCCTGTCATATTCTTACTCTGTCGCCGTGTGTATGTCTGCACGTATGTTGCTCGTGCAATATCCTCTATTTCATCTGGCCTGTGTGGCAGTACCCGAATAAAACCAGGTGTGGAAGTACTCCGAAGGTACATGTTACTTGATGCTACCATCGCATGAATCTTTAGATTGTGGCAAAAGTTATTCGACATTAATTGGCCCCCCCGCCCAGACATTATATTCGCTCAATTTCTTTAGTAATTGCCAGCGAAGGAGGAGAAACGAAACGAAAAAGCAACGTAGAACAGCGCAGAGGGCGACGGTTTTGTTTCTTCGGTACCCGGGACTAATTGTTTCTCTGGGTAATATAGAGGGAGGGGAAAGGTGGAGAAATGAAGAGGTCGGGAACATTACAAGTCGTTTGTTAAGTTTAAACCCTGAAGAACGGCGCGGGTGGGTTATTCATTGGGTCTCTCCAGTTGTCTGCTGTACAGTCACAGGACCTCAGTTCTTCTTCAGCCTTCGGACCGGCCGAAAGACGAGACGGAACAAACACTAGAGTTCTTCAGCTTTCCCTACAGCAGACTTACAGTCGCGACTACAAGAAATTCAGAAGAATGTGAGCCTGCAGAGGTCGACGAGGCACTGGGAAAGCTAAGTGGAGTCGGCAACCACACCATTCGATGGAGAAGGTCTGCAGCTGCTGGAAAAACCAGCCGCGCAAACTGCTTGACCACCGCAAACGAGATTACGGTCTTCCAGAAAAGGAATGTGTCTGGGGACGCAGACTTTTTGTCTCTTCTCCTTTCTCTGCGCTGCAGTCTTCCGTACTGTACGAAGTAATTGAAAGGAACATCCATGTAGATAGATAATATCATCCTGGTGCGTACATACATAAGATCGGAAAAATAGGTACATAACATTACAAAGACAATAGAATATTCAAGATGTCATCAACTGCTAGGTTTTTGGTTCTTGAGGTCATTAAAAGCTAGAATAAAACAAACTTAAAAGGGGAATCTAACGCCGTATAAAATAGAACAATAAACAAGCTAAATGGGAACCAAAAAGCACTCATAAAATATACCTTCCTCATTCATATTCTCCGTAGTCCATTAGTTCGTATTTGTCGGCGCCGGCGCCGGCGGAGGTGGAGGCGTCGGTAGCAATGGCTCGCTCGAACTAATGTTTTCAGAGCCAACGGTAGGGTCTTCAGGTTTGTGTACCGATGCTCCAGAACTCTCGCCCTGCGTTACCTGGGCTGGCGGGGTGATGGAGATAGGAGGGGTACTATTGTTGGAAACGTCCTGTGCAGTAGAGGGAGCTGCATTTGCAGTGGCCGTATCACTCCGGCTGACCCCAGTAGGTGTCCTTGCCAGTGACCGCAAGCTGCTGAAGCTGCTGAATTTTCGTGCTACCACACCTCCCTTGAGGCTCTGCTTTCTCCACCAGCTGTATTCGGCGGGCGTGGAGTTGCTACCTTGCTGACCAGCGATCTCGGGGTCCGGGGTGAGCGGGGAGACACCGAAGGGGCTATCTATGGGGCTGGTAGCTTCGGAGAATACTGATCGACGGGTTCGTGTACTTGCGTGACGAGATGCTGCGGAAATTGGATCTGAGCGCTCTGTCGCGGGAGTTGGGACGATAGAGAAGGATTCGGGAGCGATATTCTCATCGATGACACCAAGTTTGTTGTAATCGGCACCGGCATCGAGTTCTACAGGGCCCTTTGGTTCGGCTGCGGAGCAAGCGGCTATGTTAATACCGTATTCAAACTGCTAAAACGGGATGTTCTAAAATCTTATGGTCAGAGTTGACGCTTACCTGCCAGTTCAAAGACGACCTGCGGGCTGCCTGAATATTGATCCCCAGTTTGATAAGCAGGGGCGATCGTAGACATGCTGCCGTGACTGCCGTATCCATAATTGGGATCCACTGGATATTGAAGCTGGGCCTTATCCTTCTCTTGAGTTGCGAGGAACTGCTCGTTTCCGGCGGCCTTTGCGGCTCGCCTTTGCCTCTTGCGTCTGATACAGAAGAAGGTAATGCAACCGCCAATAATTGCGAGCACGACAAGAATACAGATCGCAATCACTGCATACATGTATTTCGGAATCTCCGTTTTTGTTTTGACGATTGAAATAGTCGGGGTGCTGTTAGCTGCAGTTGTCGGGTACGGGTACCAGGTGGCAGCTCTCTGAGGCGGGGTTTCGGACAAGAACATCTGTTGTACGGTGGGTGCCGCCCATCTCGAAGCAGTCTTAGTAGCGCTTCCCTTTTCACTGTAGTTTTTGTCAGCTGGTAGGTCCTTCAGAGGTTCATGAACCGACGGAGTCGAATTGAACATACTCGCCACCTATCACGCTCCTGATGACTTCAGGGACTTTGTATTCCTCGAAACTGCTCGGGTCGTATGTGGTTGTAAACTGCAGGGTATTCAAATTGAAGATGCGCACGATATCTATGCACCGGGTTGAAATTGAAGGCGCACCTCCAACGATCAACATACGATCAGGGAAAGGTTTGACACATTTATGACCCTTTCGCGCTGTCATAGAGGTACCAGTGGAGACTTTGATCCATTGAAACGCTGGGAGAGATAGAACGTAGACATCATCGTAGTAGGGGATAGGGAGCGTTTTAGCCTGTCCAGGATATCCACCATAGACATAAATGTTGTGGGTCTTCCCGTCTTCAGAAGTAGCTACAGTAGTGCAGAATTGTGCCAGTCCGGTAGGCGGAATGTCGCCAGTGGTGTTCTGGAGATACCATCTCTGCTCGTTGAGGTCAAAAATTTCTACCTGCTGCAGGAAACTTGGTCCAGTGGCGATAGACTTGTTGATAGCGGCATCAGATGCTCCAGAAAGAATCTCAGCCGCGCTAGCAGCCTGCCAATCGGCGTTGGTAACGCCTCCCAGGACAACCAGTACTCCGAGTTTTCCGGCAGGAATGTATACCATTTCTGCATCGACTCTCGGGCGTGCCACCGTACCAAGGGAGATGTTTTGCCATTGTGTCCTTTGCTGGTCGCTCAAATCCGCAGAGATGAACTGATCAGAGGTTACGTTTGCACGGTATCTTTCGCGGACGGCGCCAGGTCCACGGATCTCAGTCCAGTTTGCATTCTATACAGAATTTCGTTAGCATATATATATTGCTTTGTCTTAAAATCATAATGAGAACATACTCTAGCTCCCGAAAAGTAATATGTTTGGTTGAGCTCTCTGACATTTACACCGGCACCACCAGCAACATAGCGGTTAACACTGTTGGAAAGTGCGGCGCCTGTTTGCCAACCCTGCGACCAGATTCTCGTAGCCCCTTGTTCGTACACATCGTATACTTGGATATTGTCTGCTGCCGGGAAGGATTGTATGGAATCTGTGTCGCCTAATAGTCCACCGTAGAGCCAGAAGCTATTGTCATTTGCTGCCATGAAACCATTCTACGTCAAACAAGTCAGAGCGCTAGTCGTGTATGATATTTGAGATAGGGAGCAAGTTGGGGATATTGCGTACGGTGACTTGGGCGAAGGGAGTATCGATTGTTTGGAAGGGTACATTTGACGTATTGAACCCGTTCCCGAGGCTGAGGCGGTACGAGTATTTGGGGATATCGTTGACTACAAATCACAAGATAAGATAACCATGTTAGCATGAATGAAAATGAATCAACTGTCGATCGAAGTGTGGTCTGAACGTGGTGGATCTGGTTGGGTTGTGTTGCGCATGAACTCGCCAACCTGCGCCAAATAATCACCACCCTCTCTGCAACATCCCAGCTCGAGCTCACCAAAGGCAAAAGTGAGCTTGTCCCTTCAAGAAAGAGTCGGAAAAGAGGCAAACAGAAAGATAACCTGGCATGGCTTCTGCAGAAAAGAATGAACGAAAGCTATCCTACCTTCTAACGATGGAGTCCCATTGATATCAGTTATGTTGGCGCGCTTCAGCCTGCCCCCGTTGATATAGAGTTGGTCCCGGATTATTGCACCTGCAGTCGAAGTAAGTAGGCTTCTTGTCAGAAAGGAGAACCCTGAGAACAGCTTCGCTGATAGCGGGACTAACTGGATGGCTGCTCCCAATAGCACATCGCATCGATGCCAAACTCTCGACGCTGTAGACGTCCTTCATCTCGTCGTTCCGCTGCTAGTCTGTCTATACTCAAAGCATGTCCGAGGGCTGGCAGAGCCGCTATGAGGGTCCTCCAAACCATCTTGCTTGTTGGTTCGTGGTGATAATGAAAGTAAAATTGGTCGAGACAACTTTTTTTGGAGCCTGACAGATCCGATGGTTCCTTGGAGAGTTGATATTATACTATCGGAAGGCAGCAACCTACCGGGCTTGGTAGGCTTGGGCTGAAAATAGGTGGGTCAATAACGGCTGTGAGAGAGGCCGCAGGTGTGCATTCTCTAGAGTCAAGGGCCCTGTACCGCCGTCACTTGCACTGGCTAATTCTGAAGGGTCTGCCACATGCGAGGCTAAAAAAAGGTCGGTTGTTCGATCGCAAAAGGGACTAAAACAGAAGATAAAAAACGGGACGGAAACAAGAAAGAAGATAGATATGCCAGATTTCTTCCGGGTTTCGTCCAGATTCCTTCCAGATTGCTTCCAAAACTTTCTTTCTAGCGATAAACTCGATGGCAAAGTAAGGGCAGGCTTGCTTAAATTTGGGAAAAAGGCATCGCTTGCAAAGATCGAGGGGCCATCGACCAATGCAAATTAGAAACGTATACGACGGCGTCCTAAAGTGCCCATGCAGCTCATGCAGAGGACCTCTCTTCGCAGCGGATATGGGTTCGCTTATCCGTCGAAACACGCAGGCCAAACCGGTGTTACACTCAAAATGGTGGAGTTTGGCTGCAATCTAGCGGTCTTTGGACCTTTCCGCGAGGTACCAGTTACCTCCAATCCACTTTGCCGAAGTTGATGACCGTGTACCAACAAGGTTGTGAGCTAACTAGTGCCCCGTGAGGCCCGCCGCCTTCAAAGGCTTATTCTCGAGCGACGGACAGCCCTTGTCGTCTTGATTCTCTATCCACCCACCTTCTAAGCCATTCAGCTGAGAGGGCCAGGGTGAAAAAAAAAAAAAAAAAAAAAAGGAAAAAGGCTTTGGAAGACAGGGACAAGGTGCTCGCCTTTTCCCTCCGGAGAGAGATCATCCAGTGTACCCTGCCCTCCGCGGATTTCGCCATCACCAGTGGCACGAAAGGTTATTTGGGTTTGACAAAGGAATAGCGAGCTTCCCTTTGATATAAACAGATTATTTTTATCGACACAGACCAGATATCTTCGAAGCGATG